>CAWUFW010004374.1:1200000-1561473 GCA_963921515.1 Calotriton arnoldi | reverse complement strand
TGGGAAGCTGCAGTAGAACACAAAGGCATCAACTGACAGGCTGCTCCTGTTGAAATATAACAGGAAGATATTTGAGATCTCACTTAAAACATGTCCTAATTTTTCTTTCTACAGCACTAACCATACTTCTATGGCAAAATGAACCCCATCATTTTGTTCCTTTTTAAATTAAATGTTTTAAGTGTTACCAGTTTATTCCAATCAAGATGGCTTCCAGGTGTGCCATACTTTGTCATAAGTAAGACTGTTAGCGCTCTAGTTGTTCTTTAGAACACTCTGGGAAGCTGCAGTAGAACACAAAGGCATCAACTGACAGGCTGCTCCTGTTGAAATATAAACAGGAAGATATTTGAGATCACACTTGAAACATGTCCTAATTTTTCTTTCCAGAGCACTAACCATAATTTCTATGACAAGATGAACCCCATCATTTTGTTCCTTTTTAAATTAAATGTTTTAAGTGTTACCAGTTTATTCCAATCAAGATGGCTTCAGGTGTGCCATACTTTTGTCATAAGTAAGGCTGTTAGCACTCTAGTTGTTCTTTAGAACACTCTGGGAAGCTGCAGTAGAACACAAAGGAATCAACTGACAGTCTCTGCCCTTGTTGGATGTACATGTTTTACTGAGAATGTCAGACTTCATTCTCACATGACTGAGAAAGATAATGTGAATTTACAGAAAATATGCTCTCATTTTAGCTTCTGGGGCACCTTCCAAAACTGTATGGGACAAGCATGTGAAAATAGTTTTCCTCAAACATGATTCATGATATCCCAGCAGAAGGTTTTTCACAGGGTAAAATCACCTTAGAACACACCACAATTCCTGAAATTAGTATGGTACCATCAACAAATGAATTCTAATGTAACTAAAGTCTGTTATCACCCTTTATAGTTCTCCTTTTGGTAACCCTCAAAATCTTCGATTCACTACAATGCATTTCAATGGGGTACTATCATTTATATTGGTCTTAAGATGGCTGCCAGCAATTCCAGGATGAAGTGCTGACAGCCAATCAGATCTCACGATGACATGTGTGGTTAGGCTCCGCCCAGATATATATGTGTTTTTACTTTGATTTTCTCAGCAACTACTGAACGGATTTACACCATTTAACAAAAAGGGTTCTTTCTGAACCAAGAACTACCTCTGTGCCAAATTTGGTGTAATTCCGTTCAGTAGTTCGGGCTGTAGCCTTGCATAAAGTTTCCTATGGGAAATTGATTTTTTGACTCTTATTTTTTAATTTCTCCAAGAACTACTGAACGGATTTACACCATTTAACAAAAAGGGTTCTTTCTGAACCAAGAACTACCTCTTGCCAAATTTGGTGTAATTCCGTTCAGCAGTTCGGGCTGTAGCCGTGTCTAAAGTTTCCTATGGGAAAATGAATGGGGAAAACACGCTTTGGGACCCCCTTTTTCTCGGCCCCCGCTTGACGAATCACCCTGAGACTTTCAGGGTAGGAGCGGACCGGAGCGGGCCATAAAGTTTGAAAATTTCGCCAAGATTCGTCAACCGACGCAAGAGTTATTTCAAATAGAATGTTATGGATTTCCTATGGAAAATAGGTCCTAACTATAACTATCTACTGGCGACCGCCAGTAGATATTATATATATATATATATATATATATATATATAACCGCCGATGGGAAGCTGGAGAGTCGTTTTTGTTGTTTATATATATATATCATCTACTTGCGGTCGGCCAGTAGATAGTTATAGTTAGGACCTATTTTCCATAGGAAATCCGCAACATTCTATTTGAAATAACGTTGGCGCCGGTTGACGAATCTTCGCGAAAGTTTCCAACTTGTTGGGGCGCTCCGGTCCGCTCCTATCCTGAAAGTCTCGGGGTGATTCGTCAAGCGGGGCCGAGAAAAAGGGGGTCCCAAAACGTGTTTTCCCATTCATTTTTCCATAGGAACCTTTAGTCGCAGCTACAGCCCGAACTGCTGAACGGAATTACACCAAATTTGGCAAAGAGGTAGCCCTTGGTTCAGTGTCGTGCCTTTTGCTTAAATGGTGTAAATCCGTTCAGTAGTTCCTGAGAAAATCAAAAGTAAAATCACATATATATCTGGGCGGAGCCTAACCACACATGTCATCGTGAGATCTGATTGGCTGTCAGCACTTCATCCTGGAATTGCTGGCAGCCATCTTGGGACCAATATAAATGATAGTACCCCATTGAAATGCATTGTAGTGAATCAAAGATTTTGAGGGTTACCAAAAGGAGAACTATAAAGGGTGATAACAGACTTTAGTTACATTAGAATTCATTTGTTGATGGTACCATACTAATTTCAGGAATTGTGGTGTGTTCTAAGGTGATTTTACCCTGTGAAAACCTTCTGCTGGGATATCATGAATCATGTTTGAGAGAAAACTATTTTCACATGCTTGTCCCATAGAGTTTTGGAAGGTGCTCCAGAAGCTAAAATGAGAGCATATTTTCTGTAAATTCACATTATCTTTCTCAGTCATGTGAGAATGAAGTCTGACATTCTCAGTAAAACATGTACATCCAACAAGGGCAGAGACTGTCAGTTGATTCCTTTGTGTTCTACTGCAGCTTCCCAGAGTGTTCTAAAGAACAACTAGAGTGCTAACAGCCTTACTTATGACAAAAGTATGGCACACCTGAAGCCATCTTGATTGGAATAAACTGGTAACACTTAAAACATTTAATTTAAAAAGGAACAAAATGATGGGGTTCATTTTGTCATAGAAATTATGGTTAGTGCTGTAGAAAGAAAAATTAGGACATGTTTCAAGTGTGATCTCAAATATCTTCCTGTTATATTTCAACAGGAGCAGCCTGCCAGTTGATGCCTTTGTGTTCTACTGCAGCTTCCCAGAGTGTTCTAAAGAACAACTAGAGCGCTAACAGCCTTACTTATGACAAAAGTATGGCACACCTGAAGCCATCTTGATTGGAATAAACCGGTAACACTTAAAACATTTAATTTAAAAAGGAACAAAATGAGGGGGTTCTTTTTGAAATAGAAATTATGGTTAGTGCTGCAGAAAGAAAAATTAGGGCATGTTTTAAGTGAGATCTCAAATCCTCTTCTATTTCATTAGAAAATTCTGACATGCAGACTGAAACAATCACTTTCAATACCAGCAGCAGACTTCCAGTTAACTCCCTGGTGAGCAGTAGCTTTACTACAGTGATCTAATGAGCAACTAGAGTGCTAACATTCTGAATTTATGGCAAATGTGAGACACATCTGAATGCCTTCTTGATGGAATCAAAGTAAAAACTGAAAGCATTTCCTACTGAGGAGACTGCAGTAATGAGGAAATTAGGAAACTTCATAACAAAGAAGTCTTCCAAGATGGCCACCAGTGAAAAAAGAGCCCAAATGTAGCACAAATATTACCCAGATGTAGCCCACATATAGCCTAATGACAAAAGTGTGCAAAACACTTTTATTTTTAGTTTTTTTGCAGTTTTATGTAGTGCAGACTGGTCAGGTATTGGAGCGTTGCATCTTAAAACATGACCCCCTACACTACAAAAACACCACTGCACTACCCTAAACCCTAAAACACTACCCCCAGCACGACCCCCTACACTACACAAGCACCACTGCACTATCCTAAACCCTAAAACACTACCCCCAGCATGACCCCCTACACTACACAAACACCACTGCACTACCCTAAACCCTAAAACACTACCCCAGCACGACCCCCTACACTACCCAAACACCACTGCACTACCCTAAAACATGACCCCCTAAACTACACAAACACCACTGCACTACCCTAAACCCTAAAACACTACCCCCAGCACGACCCCCTACACTGCCCGAACACCACTGCACTGACCTAAACCCTGAAACACCACCCCCAGAACGACCCCCTACACTGCCCGATCACCACTGCACTGCCCTAAACCCTGAAACACTACCCCCAGCATGACCCCCTACACTGCCCGAACACCACTGCTCTGCCCAAAACCCTGAAACACCAGCCCCAGCACGACCCCCTACACTGCCCGAACACCACTGCACTGCCCTAAACCTTGAAACACCAGCCCCTGCACGACCCCCTACACTGCCCGAACACCACTGCACTACCCTAAACCCTGAAACATCACCCCCAGCACGACCCCCTACACTGCCCGAGCACCACTGCACTGCCCTAAACCCTGAAACACCAGCCCCAGCATGACCCCCTACACTGCCCAAACACCACTGCACTGCCCTAAACCCTGAAACACCAGCCCCAGCACGACCGCCTACACTGCCCGAACACCACTGCACTGCCCTAAACCCTGAAACACCAGCCCCAGCACGACCCCCTACACTGCCCGAACACCACTGCACTGCCCTAAACCGTGAAACACCAGCCTCAGCACGACCCCTACACTGCCTGAACACCACTGCACTGCCCTGAACCCTGAAACACCAGCCCCAGCACAACACCCTACACTGCCCGAACACCACTGCACTGCCCTAAACCCTGAAACACCACCCCGTGCATGACCTCCTACACTGCCCGAACACCACTGCACTGCCCTAAACCCTGAAACACCACCCCCAGCGCAACCCCCTACACTGCCCGAACACCACTGCACTAAACCCTGAAACACCACCCCTGCACAACCCCCTACACTGTCCGAACACTACTGCACTGCCCTAAACCCAGAAACACCATCCCCAGCACGACCCCCTATACTGCACGAACACCACTGCACTGCCCTAAACCCTGAAACACTACCCCCAGCAAGACCCCCTACACTGCCCGAACACCACTGCACTGCCCTAAACCCTGAAACATCACCCCCAGCAAGGCCCCCTACACTGCCCGAACACCACTGCCCTAAACCCTGAAACACCATCCCCAGCAAGACCCCTACACTGCCCGAACACCACTGCACTGCCCTAAACCCTGAAACACCAGCCCCAGCACGACCCCCTACACTGCCCGAACACCACTGCACTGCCCTAAACCCTGAAACACCACGCCCTGCATGACCCCCTACACTGCCCGAACACCACTGTACTGCCTTAAACCCTGAAACCCCACCCCCAGCATGACCCCATACACTGCCAGAACACCACTGCACTGCCCTAAACCCTGAAACACCACCCCTGCATGACCCCCTACACTGCCCGAACACTACTGCACTGCCCTAAACCCTGAAACACCACCCCCAGCACGACCCCCTACACTGCACGAACACCACTGCACCGCCCCTAAACCCTGAAACACTACCCCCAGCAAGACCCCCTACACTGCCCGAACACCACTGCACTGCCATAAACCCTGAAACATCACCCCCAGCAAGACCCCCTACACTGTCCGAACATCACTGCACTGCCCTAAACCCTGAAACACCTGCCCCAGCATGACCCCCTACACTGCCCGAACACCACTGCACTGCCCTAAACCCTGAAACACCAGCCCCAGCACGACCCCCTACACTGCCCGAACACCACTGCACTGCCCTAAACCCTGAAACACAAGCCCCAGCACGACCCCCTACACTGCCCTAACACCACTGCACTGCCCTAAACCCTGAAACTCCACCCCCAGCACGACCCCCTACACTGCCCGAACACCACTGTACTGCCTTAAACCCTGAAACACCACCCCTGCACCGCCCCTACACTGCCCAAACACCACTGCACTGCCCTAAACCCTGAAACACCACCCCTGCACGACCCCCTACACTGCCCGAACACCACTGCACTGCCCTAAACCCTGAAACACCACCCCTGCACCACCCCCTACACTGCCCGAACACCACTGCACTGCCCTAAACCCTGAAACACCACCCCCTGCACCGCCCCTACACTGCCCGAACACCACTGCACTGCCCTAAACCCTGAAACACCCCCCAGCATGACCCCCTTTACTGCTCGAACACCACTGCCCCAAACCCTGAAACACCACCCCCAGCATGACCCCCTACACTGCCCGAACACCACTGCCCTAAACCCTGAAACACCACCCCTGCACGACCCCCTACACTGCCCGAACACCACTGCACTGCCCTAAACCCTGAAACACCACCCCCTGCACGACCCCCTACACTGCCCGAACACCACTGCACCGCCCTAAACCCTGAAACACCACCCCCAGCATGACCCCCTACACTGCCCGAACACCACTGCACTGCCCTAAACCCTAGAACACTACCCCCAGCATGACCCCCTACACTACCCGAACACCACTGCACTACCCTAAACCCTAAAATACTCCCCCCAGCACGACCCCCTACACTACCCGAACACGACTGCACTGCCCTAAACCCTAAAACACTCCCCCAGCACGACCCCCTACACTACCCGAACACCACTGCACTGCCCTAAACCCTGAAACACTCCCCCAGCACGACCCCCTACACTACCTAAACACCACTGCACTGCCCTAAACCCTAAAACACTACCCCCGCATGACCCCCTACACTACCCAAATACCAATGCACTACCCTAATCCCTAAAACACTACCCCCGCACAACCCCTACACTACCCAAAGACCACTGCACTACCCTAAACTCTAAAACAATACCCCCGCACGACTCCCTACACTACCCAAAGACCACTGCACTACCCTAAACCCTAAAAACACGACCTCCTACACTACACAAACACCACTGCACTACCCTAAACCCTAAAAAACTACCCCCAGCACGAACCCCTACACTACCCAAACACCAATGCACTACCCTAAACCATAAAACACTACCCCCGCAGTACCCCCTACGCGACCCAAACACCACTGCACTACCCTAAACCCTAAAATACTACCCCCAGCAGTACCCCCTACACTACCCAAACACCATTGCACTACCCTAAACCCTAAAACACTACCCCCAGCATTATCCCCTAGACTACCCAAACACCACTGCACTACCCTAAACCCTAAAACCCTAAAACACTAACCCCAGCACGACCCCCTACACTACCCAAACACCACTGTACTACCCTAAACCCTAAAACACTCCCCCAGCACGACTCCCTACACTACCCAAACACCACTGCACTACCCTAAACCCTAAATGTACCCCCAGCATGACCCCCTACACTACACAAACACCACTGCACTACCCTAAACCCTAAAACACTACCCCCAGCACGACCCTCTTCACTACCTAAACACAACTGCACAATTTGTTACAGGCGTTGCAACGCAGGCCTGTGGTGCTTACTGGAAGTACCTGGTGGGCTGGTTGGGCCCCAGGGACTCTCAGGATTCAAGGTGACCTAATCCCCCAACTTAAAACGCGCCACGGGGCGCGTTTGCACAGTGGTGAAGGGAGGGGTGGGGCCTCAGGTGACATGTGCGCAAACACGCCCTGTGGTGCGTTTTAAGTTGGGGAGTTAATTCCCTTTGAATCCTGGGGGCCAACTAGCCCACCAGGTACCTTCAGTAAGCACAACAGAGGTGCGTTGCAGAGAGGTGAAAAAGGTGCGTGGCCTCGGAACGCCTCTCTGCAACTCAGCTCTGTGGTCCTAACTGTAGGTACCTGGGGGCTAGTTGGGCCCCAGGGACCCTCAGGATTCAAGGGGACTTAATCCCGCAACTTAAAACGCGCCACGGGGCGCGTTTGCACACATGTCACCTCAGGCCCCCTCCCTTCACCACTGTGCAAACGCGCACTGGCTCTGGTTAGTCAGAGTCAGTTACCACCAGTACCCGTCTGAAAAAGTTGTGGGCACAGGATGATTTTGCAACAAGGCCTCTTTCTGCTCCTCTGTTTGTTCTTTCTGCACATCTTTTGCTTCTTTCTGTGCGTTTTTTCTTCTTTCTTCACATGTCCTACCTCTGTTGGCATAGTTAGAAACTAGCATTTAAAAAACCTTTGAAATTCACTTAAAAAATCATAGTTTTCAAGCACGTTATAGTTAGAAATTAGCATTTAAAAACCTTTGAAATTCACTGAAAAAACCATAGGTTTCAGGCACGTTATAGTTAGAAATTAGCATTTAAAAACCTTTGAAATTCACTGAAAAAACCATAGGTTTCAGACACGTTATAGTTAGAAATTAGCATTTAAAAAACCTTTGAAATTCACTGAAAAAACCATAGGTTTTAGGGACAGTTATAGTTAGTTGGACATTGCACTCGTACAAAACCCGTGAAATTCCCCTGTTATAGTTAGTTCAGCTAACTATAACTCGCGCCCCCGCAATGCACTGCTGATGACGTCACATATTACATCACTCATGACATGGTCAGTGACATCACTGATGACATCACTGATGACATCTCAAATGACATCACTGATGACATCATCCATGTGATAATTTCATGCATCTTCTCACACCCTAATATAACTTTTGATACACCCACTCTAAATTACAGACTGCCATTCTCAAAACCATAGACACTCCAACACCAAAAACTACATACCCACTCACTGATTCTTAGGTCTACACACACATCCACTCACTCACCTGTACAGTCACTCATACTTACAGTCACTCAGTACAGGACTGTCAAATGCACTCATACACCTATATAAACACTCACACACCGCCACTCATAAATAGAGGTACTCACACACCTAGTCAGTCATGCAAAAAATTAATCACACACCCATTTACTCACCTATACAGTTATACACACACCAGCTCACTTACTCATACAAATACTAGCACATTCTTACACTCTTATACAATAACTGATACAAGCACACACGCATCCATACAGCCACTCTCACAATAACACACTCTCACTTATAGCCATTTAAATACTCTAACACACATATATACTGCCTTTTACATATGTAGTTACTCGCACATGTACCACTGAGATATACATTCACTCACTAACACACCCATACACACACTCACCCACCCAAGCAGTCCATCACAGATGCACTCTTGAAATCATGCACCCAGTGAATCACCCACTCACACATCTATGTATAGAGTCACACACACCCCACCCACACAAACACTCAGGCAGCCATACAGATACTCAGAGAACCAATCAATAACCCATATAGACACTCATGTAGCTATTCGCAAATCCATGCATCCACTTACACACCAACAAACAGACGGATACAGACATTCACACAGTTTAGTCACTAACCCATGCATTCAGTAAGATACGTTTAATCACTCACTTGTAGAGTCAGTCACTCACGTACTGAATCATCCATTCAGACACTTATACACCCACTCATTCTTCAATACGCCTTTCCCTATATATATTAAACATATTTAAACTTTACAGAAACACACAGTCACTGGATGATGTCATCAGTGATGTCATTTGAGATGTCATCAGTGATGTCATCAGTGATGTCACTGACCATGTCATGAGTGATGTAATATGTGACGTCATCAGCAGTGCATTGCGGGCGCGAGTTATAGTTAGCTGAACTAACTATAACAGGGGAATTTCACGGGTTTTGTACGAGTGCAATGTCCAACTAACTATAACTGTCCCTAAAACCTATGGTTTTTCAGTGAATTTCAAAGGTTTTTAAATGCTAATTTCTAACTATAACGTGTCTGAAACCTATGGTTTTTTCAGTGAATTTCAAAGGTTTTTTAAATGCTAATTTCTAACTATAACGTGCCTGAAACCTATGGTTTTTTCAGTGAATATATATATATACATATATATATATATATATATACATCCCTCAATTCCGTTGGTACGTGGATTTCTCCACAGACGGATACGGACCACAAATTCAGTGCTTCAAAATGTATTTTATTGCAGTCGTCATTACGCGTTTCGGCTTCGAACAAGCCTTGATCACATGACGTGGTCTCATTGTTGCAATCTCCTTTTTAAAGTGACAAGTGCGAGTGTGGCTGTACCACGTGCAAACCGCAGCAATAGACATAGAAGACATATACTTCAACAGGATTAAAGAAGAGGCATAAAAGGTATATACATGTATCTTAAAACCAATCGTTTGTTAAAAGGCCACGTCATAACAACTTTGCCTAATACTGAACTTGTTCAGATTAAAAGGACAATGAAACTGTTTTTTTTAATTATTACATTGCTATATAATACACTGAGCACATGCTAGGCCAATCATAGTCATATTGCGGCTCATACACACATGTATCTTTTCATCTTAGCGTTGGTAATTCATAAGTTTGATACCCGTTATGCATGTTTGTATGTGCCCCAAGCCTGGGACACTTTGTGTGTATTCCCTGTCCATACATGTCAATATTGCTATAACTAAAATGCTGTAGCGCAAAGTGCAAAAGTGCAAAGTGAAGAAGTGAGAATTATAAAGTGCATAGTACGGGAAGTGACAAATATTTGTAACCGTTATACTGAAATTACTTTCCTCCTGGGGGTACTCAATTGTGGAATCACGTAAATACTGCCACATACATTATCGGTTTAAATACTACTTAGCTAGTAATCCACTTGAATCATGGCATACATTGAGTAGTATGGATACAAAATAAGGCTGATAGATATAATACACATCACACAAAATGCCCCGGGTCCGTATTATTATGGAGGTCTATCAATTGACTCAGTGTGCTCTAGTACATAACAAGGGATTCCCTTTTAAGGACAGTTCCCCTCACACACCAGCGGTGTCATGCTTCATCATGGGGGTACATCCTCGCGTGAGAGACCTAGTCCTCATGCGGGCTACGACCCCCCTCGCTGCGAGGGAGGAGCTCAGGGATGTTTTTGTATGAGGACGGAGGGTGTACTAAAACCCTATGAGAACCTGGTGTGTTGTAAATGGTGCAGTGCTGTGAAATAAGTGGTTAAAACTGGCTACCCGCTCGAGCAGCGGAACACGAGGAGCATGACGAAGACCACACAACAGGCGGGCCCAAGCAGAGAACCAGTTTGATAGTCAATCTGAGTAAACGAACATTGACGCCCGATGAAACTGCAGTATTGAATCGCGGTCTGGGATACGTACCTACCAATATCGGTGACCCATTTAAAATTCAACAAGAGGTACACCAATTCTTCAGAAAGGTCAGACTACACTTTTTCTTTGCAGATAAAGAGACATTGACCGACGACACCAAAACCAAGAATACCAACTTACGACTAAGGTCAACATTCAATCCACCTATCAGTGCACTTCCAGCTGAAGTAGCAACCTTCGAAAAAGCAGTCCTCAAAGATCTGTCCTCTGGACTTTCTTCATCAACAAGGACCTACAACAACATCCCGAGAAGTGAACAAGAGGCTCTCCGGGCCCTGACTATGGACAGAACCATTACCATCAAAAGTGCCGATAAAGGTGGAGCAACGGTTATACTCGATACGGACACATACAGGGCAGAAAGCTTACAACAACTGAACAACGACATCACATATCGGCGCCTGGTCAAAGATCCTATGGAGCGGAGTACAGAAACTATCAATAGCATGACCAAGGAAGCATGCGAAAACAATTGGATCATTGCAAGGGAAGCTGACTTTCTTTGTACCAAAGCACCGATCATACCCTATTTCTAACGGATTACCTAAAATACACAAACCACAGAGACCTCCCCCGGGCCGACCAATCATCTCCGGTATTGGTTCTGCTTTGGAACCCTTGTCACAATTCGTTGACTTCTTTCTCAGACCTCTGGTGTGTAAAATGCCTACATACCTGAAGGATACTGCGGATGTGTTACGCCTATTGGATGGCATTCAGTTTGACCCACTCACCGACTTTCTCGTTTCATTTGATATGGAGTCGCTGTACACTTGAATCCCTCAGGATCAGACTTTGGATACAGTTGAACAACTACTGACACAATACCCACCAGAGACCATCACACCAATCTCCTTCATCATGAAGTGCGCGAAATTAGCAATGAAAGAGAACTTTTTCCAATTTGAGACACAGCTCTACCTCCAAACCTCAGGTACTTCCATGGGCAGCACCTTCGCTCCTAGTCTAGCGAACCTCTACATGCACGTGTTCGAAGAAGGTGTTGTCCTTGGAAGGGACAACCCTTTCCTCATGCAGATAATTCTATGGAAGAGGTACATAGACGATGTCCTCGTGATCTGGCGAGGAGATGACGAGACCATCAAACTCTTCCACAATTGGTTGAACAACAGGAACGACTATTTACGCTTCACATGTGAATAAAGTAAGGAGGGGCTGGCTTTCCTGGACCTGTGGATTTACCCAACAAGAGGAACTTTGGAAACCGAACTCTACCAGAAACTTATGGCCCGCAATGCTTTACTCCAATATGATAGCTATCATCCTAAATCGTTGCGGGACAACCTGCCATATGGGCAGTTTCTGAGGCTCCGACGGAACTGTTCCAGCATTGAGAAGTATAACACACATGCCTCAAGATTACGGAATAACTTACTGGACAGACAATACCCTGTGCACTTGATCAAGAAATCATCGAAACGCGCTCTCAATAACAATAGGGAGGTGCTATTAGAACAGCCATCTGCCAAAGAGAGCTCATCAAAACTGGTATGTGTTAACACCTACAGTACTCTCTCGAATGTTGTCAAAAAGTCCATATTACATAATTGGAACATCCTTAACAAAGGACAACTGACCCTTGAGAAACCCCTCTTTGCATACAAGAGGGGACGCAATTTGAAGGATACCTTGATTCACACAAGACCTCCACCCACAAATATAACTAGACCCAACACTCTCTGGAACTTACCCAATGTCCAGGGCCACTATCCATGTGGATCCTGTGCTGCCTGCGCACAAACTAAAGTGACCCTGCTAGGTAGGTCGCTCCCCCGCCGCACAGCACCGCCTGGGTGCCCCTGCCCCAGCTGCCGCTGCTGAGGAAGATCAAGGCCCTCCTCCACCCGCAGGCTACCACCTGCGCCTCATCCCTGGTGGCCAGTTTTAGGCCGTAGGTTTGTATCCCTTCTGTTCTTGTTTTGTCACTTAGTGTATGTGACTGCTGTTGTCTGTTTTTCCCCCTGTGCCCATATTTGTTCTGTGCCAGTTTTTCCTTCTGTATCCCTCGCTGTCCCCAGATTCTGTGCCCGTTTTTCCCTTCTGTATCCCTCGCTGTCCCCTTGATTCTGTGCCCGATTTTTTCCCTTCTGTATCCCTCGCTGTCCCCTTGATTCTGTGCCCGTTTTTCCCTTCTGTATCCCTCGCTGTCCCCTTGATTCTGTGCCCGATTGTTTTCCCTTCTGTATCCCTCGCTGTCCCCTTGATTCTGTGCCCGGTTTTTCCTTCTGTATCCCTCGCTGTCCCCTTGATTCTGTGCCCGGTTTTTCCTTCTGTATCCCTCGCTGTCCCCTTGATTCTGTGCCAGTTTTTCCTTCTGTATCCCTCGCTATCCCCTTGATTTTGTGCCAGTTTGTCCTCTGTTCCTTGCTGCCCTGTAATCCCGTGCCCTTTTGCCTTCTGTTCCCTTCGTCGCACAGCTCCTGTTCCCGCCGCTGCGTCCCCTGCGGCCCTGCCCCCCTGACTGACCATTCGCTGCCCCTGCCTCCCGCCTCCCAACTGCTCCTCCCTCCCACCTCCCCATATATGGCAGCCGCTGCGCGGTGAGGAGAGCGACCCTTGACCCTGCTAGGTAGGTCGCTCCCCCTCCGCACAGCACCGCCTGTGTGCCCCTGCCCCAGCTGCCGCTCCTGAGGAAGATCGAGGCCCTCCTCCACCCGCAGGCTACCACCTGCGCCTCATCCCTGGTGGCCAGTGGTAGGCCGTAGGTTTGTATCCCTTCTGTTCTTGTTTTGTCACTTAGTGTCTGTGACTGCTGTTGTCTGTTTTTCCCCCTGTGCCCATATTTGTTCTGTGACAGTTTTTCCTTCTGTATCCCTCGCTGTCCCCTTGATTCTGTGCCCGGTTTTTCCTTCTGTATCCCTCGCTGTCCCCTTGATTCTGTGCACAGTTTTTCCTTCTGTATCCCTCGCTATCCCCTTGATTTTGTGCCACTTTTGCCCTCTGTTCCTTGCTGCCCCCATAATCCCCGTGCCCTTTTGCCTTCTGTTCCCTTCGTCGCACAGCTCCTGTTCCCGCCGCTGCGTCCCCTGCGGCCCCGCCCCCCTGACTGACCATTCGCTGCCCCTGCCTCCCGCCTCCCAGCTGCTCCTCCCTCCCACCTCCCCATATATGGCGGCCGCTGCGCGGTGAGGAGAGCGACCCTTGACCCTGCTAGGTAGGTCGCTCCCCCTCCGCACAGCACCGCCTGTGTGCCCCTGCCCCAGCTGCCGCTGCTGGGGAAGATCGAGGCCCTCCTCCACCCGCAGGCTACCACCTGCGCCTCATCCTTGGTGGCCAGTGGTAGGCCGTAGGTTTGTATCCCTTCTGTTCTTGTTTTGTCACTTAGTGTCTGTGACTGCTGTTGTCTGTTTTTCCCCCTGTGCCCATATTTGTTCTGTGCCAGTTTTTCCTTCTGTATCCCTCGCTGTCCCCAGATTCTGTGCCCGTTTTTCCCTTCTGTATCCCTCGCTGTCCCCTTGATTCTGTGCCCGATTTTTTCCCTTCTGTATCCCTCGGTGTCCCCTTGATTCTGTGCCCGTTTTTCCCTTCTGTATCCCTCGCTGTCCCCTTGATTCTGTGCCTGATTTTTTTCCCTTCTGTATCCCTCGCTGTCCCCTTGATTCTGTGCCCAGTTTTTCCTTCTGTATCCCTCGCTGTCCCCTTGATTCTGTGCCCGGTTTTTCCTTCTGTATCCCTCGCTGTCCCCTTGATTCTGTGCCCGGTTTTTCCTTCTGTATCCCTTGCTATCCCCTTGATTTTGTGCCAGTCTTGCCCTCTGTTCCTTGCTGCCCCCATAATCCCTGTGCCCTTTTGCCTTCTGTTCCCTTCGTCGCACCGCTCCCGTTCCCACCGCTGCGTCCCCTGCGGCCCCGCCCCCCTGACTGACCATTCGCTGTCCCTGCCTCCCGCCTCCCAGCTGCTCCTCCCTCCTACCTCCCCATATATGGCGGCTGCTGTGCGGCCGCGCCAAAGGCGCGCCTAAGGCAAGCCCGTCTGCGCCCGTCCGCACCTGGACCGCGCCCAGTGCCAGAACCCCTGGTCCACGCGCCCCCCGCGCCAGCCACGATGACCGCCGCCGATACGATGCCACCACACTCCACGCTCTCAACTCCGGACGGACAAACACCTGCTTCAAGGCCACCCCGAAACGCACTCATGGTCCCTTCACCTGCCGGAACTGCAGCTACACCAGCCTCAGAGCCGCCGAAGCGCCCGCCAAGAAGGACCTCATTCTACTGAACACCCGCTCAGCACGCAAACACGCCGTCGAGCTCTGGGACCTGCTCGACACATCATCACCAGACGTCGCCTTCCTGACAGACCCCTGGATAAACAACTCCTCCGCACCCGACATCGCCATAGCCATCCCAGACAGCTATAAGATCACCCGCAGAGACCGCACCAACGGAGTAGGAGGAGGAATCGCCATCGTCCACAAGAACACCATCAGGGTCTCGACCAGCACCGACGACATTCTCTGCACCGCCGAACACATGCACTTCCAGATCCACACGGACCCCAACACCACCCTTAGAGGCACCCTCGTCTACAGACCCCCTGGACCCCGACCCCAGTTCAGCGACTCCATCGCCGACTTCATCAGCACGCACGCCCTGACCTCCACCGACTACATCCTCCTCTGAGACCTGAACTTTCACCTGGAGAACAACAACGACAGCAACTCCACCACCCTGATCGACAACCTCGCCAACCTCGGACTGAGACAGCTCGTCACAACGCTGACCCATTCCGCCGGCCACACGCTCAACCCCGTCTTCTCCTCAAGCTCCCACGTCTCCTTCAGCCACAACACCGAACTCCTCTGGACCGACCACTGCTGCATCCACTTCACCTTCCAGAAACCCACCACACACCACCACACCCAACAGACCCCACGCCGCTGCTGGAGCAAAGTCACCGAAGACCAACTACAGGCAAACCTCGCGCTCAGCCCACCCACCGACCCCTCCAACACCGACGACGCTGCCCGCAACCTCAGACGATGGTTAGACGACTGCGCCAACACCCTCGCCCCGCTGAAAAAACCCACCTACAGAGACACCAGCAAAAGAGCCTGCTGGTTCACCCCGGAACTCCTAGCATCCAAGCGTACCTGCCGGAAACTAGAGAAGAAATGGCACAGTGAAAAGACACCGGACAGCCACGCAGCCCACAAAGATGCCATCCGCAACCACCATCACCTCATCAGGTCCGCCAAGAGGATCTCCTTCAAAGACCACCTCGACAACAACGCACACAACAGCAAGGAGCTCTTCAACATCGTGAAGGAAATCTCCAACCCCAGCTCCAACACCAACGACATCCTGCCGTCGCAAGCCCTGTGCGACTCCCTCGCCACCTTCTTCCACCGCAAGATCGCCGACATCCACAACAGCTTCAACACCCAGACAGCCCCAACAGATGCCGACACACCAGACCCGCCACACACCATCGACCACGACCCCTTGCCAGCCTGGGCCAACGTGAACATCAATGACACCATCAAAACCATGAGCACAATTCACTCCGGCTCTCCGTCAGACCCTTTCCCGCACCACATCTTCAACAAAGCCAGCAGCTCCATCGCACTCCACCTGCGCAATGTCATCAATCTCTCCGTCAAAACCGCGACCTTCCCAGAGAGCTGGAAAAACGCCGAGATCAACGCCCTACTCAAAAAACCCAAGGCGGACCTGAGAGACCTCAAGAATTTCCGGCCCATCTCACTGCTTCCGTTCCCAGCCAAGGTCATCGAGAAGATCGTCAACAGACAGCTAACCTGTTACCTCGAAGAAAACAGCATCCTGGACCCATCCCAGTCAGGGTTCCACAGCAACCACAGCACCAAGACTGCCCTCATCGCTGCCACCGACGACATCAGGACCCTGCTGGACAACGGTGAGACCGCAGCCCTCATCCTGCTGGACCTCTCCGCCGCCTTAGACACTGTCTGTCACTGCACTCTATGCGCACGCCTCCACGACGCAGGGATCCGAGACAAGGCCCTGGAATGGACCACCTCCTTCCTCTCCGGCAGAACCCAGAGAGTCCGCCTCCCCCCATTCCGATCCGAAGCCTCCGAGATCACCTGCGGCGTACCCCAGGGATCATCCCTCAGCCCGACACTGTTCAACATCTACATGGCCCGCTCGCACGCATCGCCAGACAGCACGACCTCAACATAATCTCCTACGCCGATGACACTCAACTGATCCTCTCCCTCACCAAGGACCCCCCCGCCGCCAAATCCAACCTCCACGAAGGAATGAAGGCCGTCGCCGATTGGATGAAGAGCAGCTGACTAAAGCTGAACACGGACAAGACGGAGGTCCTTATCTTCGGCTCCAACCCTTCAGCCTGGGACGACTCCTGGTGGCCAACGTCACTGGGGGCAGCCCCTACACCCACCGACCACGCACGCAACCTGGGAGTCATCCTCGACTCAACGCTCTCCATGGCCAAGCAAGTCAACTCAGTCTCCTCCTCCTGCTTCAACACCCTCCGCATGCTCCGCAAGATCTACAGGTGGATCCCGACAGATACAAGAAGAACAGTCACCCAGGCCCTCGTCAGTAGCAGACTCGACTATGGAAACGCCCTCTGCGGGAGCCCCAGCCAAGCTCATCAAGCAACTGCAACGCATTCAAAACGCCTCTGCACGCCTGATCCTCGAGGTACCACGCCACAGCCACATCACCCCCCACCTGAGAAACCTGCACTGGCTCCCCGTCGACAGGAGAATCTCCTTCAAACTCCTCATCCACGCACACAAGGCGCTCCACAAGACCGGCCCAGCCTACCTCAACAGACGACTCTTCTTCTACATCCCCAACCGCCAGCTCCGCTCCGCCGACCTCTCCCTCTCCCTCGCCACCGTCACTCGCATTCGAAGAACAACCACCGGCGGCAGATCCTTCTCCCACCTCGCCGCCAAGACCTGGAACACCCTTCCACTCAGCCTACGACAGACCCAAGACCTGCTGTCCTTCAGGAGGCTACTCAAGACCTGGCTGTTCGACCAGTAGCGGCACCACCCCCTCTTTCTTTTTCCCCAGCGCCTTGACACCCTCGCGGGTAAGTAGTGCGCTCTACAAATTCTGTGATTGATTGATTGATTGATTGACTAAAAGCATTGACATAGGAACATCCAGACCTTGGGTCCTACAACAACACACGAATTGTAACAGTGAACGTGTTGTTTACCTTATCACCTGCCCCTGTGGTTTGAGGTACGTGGGAATGACCACTAGAAAGGTACGCACCAGAATTTTAGAACACAAGAGCACGATCAGGTGCGCTAAACAAATAACGAAATTAACCAAACACTTCTCTGACATGCAGCATAGAGCAGACTCACTTAGCTGGACTGTCCTTGACAAACCCAACTTAAACGCTACCACACCTGGTCTGACAACCAAACTTCTCAGGTTAGAGCAGAGGTGGGTGTCTAGATTGGGCACTGCGGACGTGGGGCTCAATGATGACGTCCCTTGGCTGGCGCTGCCATGATCTTGATCCTCCTCCCTAGCTTTTTTTGAATAGGCTGGGCACCACGGACATGTGGCCCAACGATGATATCACCTGGCTGGAGCTAGCAGGATCGTTATCCGCCTCCCTGCACTTATTACGGTTTTACTAACAGTGCCTTCCATACGATGGCACAGTACTTTCCCCCTCATTTCGGTCATATTAGACAATTCATCCACAGAGTGGCTTTTTCGCGATATAGTTTTTTACCAGTTAAATTTCAGCGTTTGGGCTCCTTGTCCCATTATTATGACACTCCCCCCATGGAGTTCAGCCCACCACACAGTCCCACCTGGACCACCCTTTTTCCATCTCCTGCTCTTTGTATGCTCCCTCACATGCATACATCACTGTTATTACTTTCTCCAGCATTTGCACACTGGTTGCACACACGTTGCCGTGACAACCGCTTGGGGAACTACTGTTCCCATCATGCACTAGCATCCGGCGGATATCCGGCCGCCGCGATGCCTGCAGGTGGTTCCGATCTCCTTGTGGCTGTTCCTCATTAGCCAGCCTACTTAAGCCCAGTGGCCCTGTTAGACGCTCCCCTGCCCCCGGACGAGCGCCACTATTTCGGCGAGGACTGCATTTTTTGGCGGTAAGTGCCGACAGCGTCTCCCTTCGACGCTCGAGAGTTTGCACCATTGGTTACCGGCGCGTTATTCCTACTTGGGTAGTACCGCGCACGCCACCACCATTGGTCAACTTGCCCCACGTTACCCCCACTGGGTGCTTGACTGTAAAATGATAGCGTTCTTGAGATACAACCCCATTGGGTTAACTATCTCTTTGGAGCCACCCCCGCAAGCCGCTCCTCCCCACTCCCTTGCACACTCTGCAGCAAGGTCCGGTTCCAACCACACCCTCAGCCAGCTGTTTCCGGCATTGGTTACCGGCGCGTTATCCCTACAGGGGTAGTACCTCGCACGCCACCACCACTTCTCCCCTTGCCCCACGTTACCCTCATCGGGTGATTGACTGTAAGATTACATCTCTCGCCCCATCATGAGAGCGTACTTGAGATACAACCCCACTGGGTTTACTATCTCTTCAGAGCCACCCCCACAAGCCGCTCCTCCCCACTCCCTTGCACTCTCGGCAGCAAGGCCAGGTTCCAACCACACCCTCAGCCAGCTGTTTCCGGGATGCACTCCTGCTGGAGCCCTCCACACTCCTGCTTCATTCTACAGCGCTTGGGAGCCCACGTGGTGGCCCCACGGCCTTCTTGTGATGTCACTCTGTAGCCTCTTGTCTGCTGCCCTGATCATACGCGCCGTCCTCTGTTTTGATCCTTGAGTTGCTGTACCATTAATCATTGGTTCACTACATTTGTTTTAAAAAAAATCTGTATACATCCTCTACTTATCGCAACAAATAGTGACAGAGCGTTCTATTCTCACCTTTCCCCCTGGGATTTTCTGTTTTTAAATGCCACGCACCTTCTTCAACAGGTTGTGGCGCACGTACCACGTGGCTATGAAGCCGGGACAGATGTGGTGAACTTCGCAAAACCCCAAGTGGTGAGTCACGCATCATAGTGTTTTACACATTGTTCTAGTATGGGCATGTGTCTCAATGCAACAGCTAATGGTAGGATCTAACTCTGTACTCACGCTAGATTGTATAGAATTGTGATATGTTGTTCTTTGTCTCCATCATAGGTTGCGTTGAACATACTAAACAGCTATAATCCCTGGTTCAGTATCATATCATTTGTTTGTCACGTGTTTGTTTTCATGTTTTTTCATGTTATATTCACCGATTTATTGCAGTAGCTACATTACTGACCCTGAAGAAAGCCTTGACACTGTTATAGGTCATTGGCTGAAACATGACGGTCTTGTAACAACACAGAGGCCTTGAATTCTGGCATCTGTGTTACGAGCTATATTTTGTTTTTAATCCTGACACCGGGTAGCTAAATTAAAGTTGTATCGTAGCTAACCCCGTAGCCAGTTTTAACCACTTATTTCACAGCACTGCACCATTTACAACACACCAGGTTCTCATAGGGTTTTAGTACACCCTCCCTCCTCATACAAAAACATCCCTGAGCTCCTCCCTCGCAGCGAGGGGGTCGTAGCCCGCGTGAGAACTAGGTCTCTCACGCGAGGAGGTACCCCCATGATGAAGCATGACACCTCTGGTGTGTGAGGGGAACTGTCCTTAAAAGGGAATCCCTTGTTATGTACTAGAGCACACTGAGTCAATTGATAGACCTCCATAATAATACGGACCCGGGGCATTTTGTGTGATGTGATAAATGAGTGGGGAGTTGGCTCCCGCTGGTCCTAAAACCTTCTCTAGCCCCCTTGTGTGATTACTTTCTAGCGCAGCGGCTCAGCTGCGGGCTAGTCCTTTTCTTCCTCTCACACTCCTCTCCTGCTTCTACTCCTGACTTGAACGCTCTTAAACCCTACTTTGAGGAACTAGAGACTCCTAAACATGGCAGAACACACAGGATTATCGTATGACGAAACAGTACTAGCTGACATCCTTACCACACCGAGTATTCTAGAAACACCTATGACCCAAACCATTGCAACCTCAGACGAGTGGAATAAACTTACCAATCTTAAACGATTGTATATAAGAACAACCACACATGGCTCAATCATGACAGAATACCTTCGGGGTAATTGTGCCCCTACGGGACTTATAGTAACCAATGTCCCCAGACTATTCCTGGACAACCCCTCCTTCTTGAAAGACTGGTCCCTCATTGCATGGCGGTGCACGAGGGACTGGTTAATCCTGATTATCAGCACGGCCAAGAAGGAGGCGGAGAAGGTTATGGTCCAGATTCAAACGTTGGAGTCCGAGATAAAGGTCATTGTTGGCGCTACCATCTTCAAGAAAAATCTGGATGAGACCAATAAGACGACCAAAGAATACAAAGAGACTCTCCTGGCAAGCAAAATCACCAAATTTAAGAAAGATCTGGCTAAATTTTCCATGGAAAAGGTGTATCCCTACACTGATGCTTCATACCAACCTCCAGAGTATCACAGGGCAGGCCGCAGATACGGATCGAACTATTCGTCATCGGATAGAGAAGATACATCCAGTGACTCGGATACGAGTCAGGGCAACACTAATCAAAGACCACAATACCAGAACACGAGGAAATGGCGAGGATCACGAGGAGGAGCCCAGAATAACCAATGGTGGCCCCCAAATCCGTGGAGTTTTCCCTTCTTTGGACAAGGTCAACCAGGCCCCTTGATGCAGTACCAACAAAATCCGCCAGTAGGCTATGGACAGCCTTTTTTAGGGCAGGGCCGCGGCCGATCAAGAGGGCGCAGACGGTCTCAACAACAGGTGCACTGGAGCTCCCAGGTAGAGCAGCGGAACACGAGGAGCATGACGAAGACCACACAACATGCGGGCCCGAGCAGAGAACCAGTTTGATAGTCAATCTGAGTAAACGAACATTGACGGCCGATGAAACTGCAGTATTGAATCGCGGTCTGGGATTTGTACCTACCAATATCAGTGACCCATTTAAAATTCAGCAAGAGGTACACCAATTCTTCAGAAAGGTCAGACTACACTTTTTCTTTGCAGATAAAGAGACATTGACCGACGACACCGAAACCAAGAATACCAACTTACGACTAAGGTCAACATTCGATCCACCTATCAGTGCACTTCCAGCTGAAGTAGCAACCTTCGAAAAAGCAGTCCTCAAAGATCTGTCCTCTGGACTTTCTTCATCAACAAGGACCTACAACAACATCCCGAGAAGTGAACAAGAGGCTCTCCGGGCCCTGACTATGGACAGAACCATTACCATCAAAAGTGCCGATAAAGGTGGAGCAACGGTAATACTCGATACGGACACATACAGGGCAGAAAGCTTACGACAACTGAACAACGACATTGCATATCGGCTCCTGGTCAAAGATCCTATGGAGCGGATTACAGAAACTATCTCTAGCATGACCAAGAAAGCATGGGAAAACAATTGGATCACTGCAAGGGAAGCTGACTTTCTTTGTACCAAAGCACAGATCATACCCTATTTCTACGTATTACCTAAAATACACAAACCACAGAGACCTCCCCCGGGCCGACCAATCATCTCCGGTATTGGTTCTGCTTTGGAACCCTTGTCACAATTCGTTGACTTCTTTCTCAGAACTCTGGTGTGTAAAATGCCTACATACCTGAAGGATACTGCGGATGTGTTACGCCTATTGGACGGCATTCAGTTTGAGCCACTCACCGACTTTCTTGTTTCATTTGATGTGGAGTCGCTGTACACTTGTATCCCTCAGGATCAGACTTTGGATACAGTTGAACAACTACTGACACAATACCCACCAGAGACCATCACACCAATCTCCTTCATCATGAAGTGCGCGAAATTAGCAATGAAAGAGAACTTTTTCCAATTTGAGACACAACTCTACCTCCAAACCTCAGGTACTTCCATGGGCAGCACCTTCGCTCCTTGTCTAGCGAACCTCTACCTGCACGTGTTCGAAGAAGGTGTTGTCCTTGGAAGGGACAACCCTATCCTCATGCAGATAATTCTATGGAAGAGGTACATAGACGATGTCCTCGTGATCTGGCGAGGAGATGACGAGACCATCCAACTCTTCCACAATTGGTTGAACAACAGGAACGACTATTTACGCTTCACATGTGAATAAAGTAAGAAGGGGCTGGCTTTCCATGGACCTGTGGATTTACCCAACAAGAGGAACTTTGGAAACCGAACTCTACCAGAAACCTATGGCCCGCAACTCTTTACTCCAATATGATAGCTATCATCCTAAATAGTTGCAGGACAACCTGCCATATGGGCAGTTTCTGAGGCTCCGACGGAACTGTTCCAGCATTGAGAAGTATAACACACATGCCTCAAGATTACGGAATAGCTTACTGGACAGACAATACCCTGTGCACTTGGTCAAGAAATCATCGAAACGCGCTCTCAATAACAATATGGAGGCGCTATTAGAACAGCCATCTGCCAAAGAGAGCTCATCAAAACTGGTATGTGTTAACACCTACAGTACTCTCTCGAATGTTGTCAAAAAGTCCATATTACATAATTGGAACATCCTTAACAAAGGACAACTGACCCTTGAGAAACCCCTCTTTGCATACAAGAGGGGACGCAATTTGAAGGATACCTTGATTCACACAAGACCTCCACCCACAAATATAACTAGACCCAACACTCTCTGGAACTTACCCAATGTCCAGGGCCACTATCCATGTGGATCCTGTGCTGCCTGCGCACAAACTAAAGTGACTAAAAGCATTGACATAGGAACATCCAGACCTTGGGTCCTACAACAACACACGAATTGTAACAGTGAACGTGTTGTTTACCTTATCACCTGCCCCTGTGGTTTGAGGTACGTGGGAATGACCACTAGAAAGCTACGCACCAGAATTTTAGAACACAAGAGCACGATCAGGTGCGCTAAACAAATAACGAAATTAACCAAACACTTCTTTGACATGCAGCATAGAGAATACTCACTTAGCTGGACTGTCCTTGACAAACCCAACTTAAACGCTACCACACCTGGTCTGACAACCAAACTTCTCAGGTTAGAGCAGAGGTGGGTATATAGATTGGGCACTGCGGATGTGGGGCTCAATGATGACATCCCTTGGCTGACGCTGGCATGATCTTGATCCTCCTCCCTAGCTTTTTTTGAATAGGCTGGGCACCACGGACGTGTGGCCCAACGATGATATCACCTGGCTGGAGCTAGCAGGATCGTTATCCGCCTCCCTGCACTTATTTCGGTTTGACTAACAGTGACTTCCATACGATGGCACAGTACTTTCCCCCTCATTTTGGTCATATTAGACAATTCATCCACAGAGTGGCTTTTTCGCGATATAGTTTTTTACCAGTTAAATTTCAGCGTTTGGGCTCCTTGTCCCATTATTATGACACTCCCCCCATGGAGTTTAGCCC
The DNA here is from genome assembly GCA_963921515.1 of Calotriton arnoldi. NCBI lineage: Eukaryota > Metazoa > Chordata > Amphibia > Caudata > Salamandridae > Calotriton > Calotriton arnoldi. Next base: position 1,537,086 of record CAWUFW010004374.1, on the reverse strand, counting down.
ACCACACAGTCCCATCTGGACCACCCTTTTTCCATCTCCTGCTCTTTGTATGCTCCCTCACATGCATACATCACTGTTATTACTTTCTCCAGCATTTGCGCACCGGTTGCACACATGTTGCCGTGACAACCGCTCGGGGAACTACTGTTCCCATCATGCACTAGCATCCGGCGGATATCCGGCCACCGCGATGCCTGCAGGTGGTTCCGATCTCCTTGTGGCTGTTCCTCATTAGCCAGCCTACTTAAGCCGAGTGGCCCTGTTAGACGCTCCCCTGCCCCCGGACGAGCGCCACTATTTCGGCGAGGACTGCATTTTTTGGCGGTAAGTGCCGACAGCGTCTCCCTTCGACGCTCGGGAGTTTGCACCATTGGTTACCGGCGCGTTATTCCTACTTGGGTAGTACCGCGCACGCCACTGCCATTGCTCCCCTTGCCCCACGTTACCCCCACTGGGTGCTTGACTGTAAAATGATAGCGTACTTGAGATACAACCCCATTGGGTTAACTATCTCTTCAGAGCCACCCCCGCAAGCCGCTCCTCCCCACTCCCTTGCACACTCTGCAGCAAGGTCTGGTTCCAACCACACCCTCAGCCAGCTGTTTCCGGGATTGGTTACCGGCGCGTTATCCCTACAGGGGTAGTACCTTGCACGCCACCACCACTGCTCCCCTTGCCCCACGTTACCCCCATCGGGTGATTGACTGTAAGATTACATCTCTCGCCCCATCATGAGAGCGTTCTTGAGATACAACCCCACTGGGTTTACTATCTCTTCAGAGCCACCCCCACAAGTCGCTCCTCCCCACTCCCTTGCACTCTCGGCAGCAAGGCCGGGTTCCAACGACACCCTCAGCCAGCTGTTTCCGGGATGCACTCCTGCTGGAGCCCTCCACACTCCTGCTTCATTCTACAGCGCTTGGGAGCCCACGTGGTGGCCCCACGGCCTTCTTGTGATGTCACTCAGTAGCCTCTTGTCTCCTGCCCTGATCATACGCTCCATCCTCTGTTTTGACCCTTGAGTTGCTGTACCAATAATCATTGGTTCACTACATTTGTTTTTTTAAAAATCTGTATACATCCTCTACTCATCACAACAAATAGTGACAGAGCGTTCTATTCTCACGTTTCCCCCTGGGATTTTCTGTTTTTAAATGCCACGCACCTTCTTCTACAGGTTGTGGCGCACGTACCACATGGCTATGAAGCCGGGACAGATGTGGTGAACTTCGCAAAACCCCAAGTGGTGAGTCACGCATCATAGTGTTTTACACATTGTTCTAGTATGGGCATGTGTCTCAATGCAACAGCTAATGGTAGGATCTAACTCTGTACTCACGCTAGATTGTATAGAATTGTGATATGTTGTTCTTTGTCTCCATCATAGGTTGCGTTGGACATACTGAACAGCGATAATCCCTGGTTCAGTATCATATCATTTGTTTGTCACGTGTTTTTTTTCATGTTTTTTCACGTTATATTCACTGATTTATTGCAGTAGCTACATTACTGACCCTGAAGAAAGCCTTGACACTGTTATAGGTCGTTGGCTGAAACATGTTGGTCTTGTAACAACACAGAGGCCTTGAATTCTGGCATCTGTGTTACGAGCTATATTTTGTTTTTAATCCTGACACCGGGTAGCTAAATTAAAGTTGTATCGTAGCTAACCCTGTAGCCAGTTTTAACCACTTATTTCACAGCACTGCACCATTTACAACACACCAGGTTCTCATAGGGTTTTAGTACACCCTCCCTCCTCATACAAAAACATCCCTGAGCTCCTCCCTCGCAGCGAGGGGGTTGTAGCCTGCATGATGACTAGGTCTCTCACGCGAGTAGGTACCCACATGATGAAGCATGACACCGCTGGTGTGTGAGGGGAACTGTCCTTAAAAGGGAATCCCTTGTTATGTACTAGAGCACACTGAGTCAATTGATAGACCTCCATAATAATACGGACCCGGGGCATTTTGTGTGATGTGATAAATGAGTGGGGAGTTGGCTCCAGCTGGTCCTAAAACCTCCTCTAGCCCCCTTGTGTGATTACTGATAGACATAATAGTCATCTCCAATATAAGTATAAATATAACTAACATCACATATTAATAAAAATTACCTATATAAATATGTGTAAAATGTTAAATACACAAAAAAGAAAGGAGAGAGAAAGTTTTTTTTTTAAGGGAATACTCCGGGTCCCCTTGTAATAGAGTAATCAAACAGTTGGAGGAGTACACCCTGGAGACAACTCAATGTCTCCACGGTATAGGGAGAGGTGCACAAAAAGGCGAATTTCATCTTTTTAAGAAGACCCCTCACTCACCAACCTAGTTGGTGACATGCTTCATCATACGGGTCCCACCCGAATAGCCGAATGCTATCCGGGTGTGCTTCGACACCTGATTACAGTGGAGCAGGTTATTTCATGGTGCAAGTGAGTGAAAAAACGTGAATTAAACATTGGCCAGATATAACTCCCTCAAAAAATTTTATTCTGGAGCAACTGGACAATGTTAAAAATTCATAAGATGCCGTTCTCGGTTAGATTGACCTTCGGTATCTTTGTAGTGAAAAAAAGGTGAATACAAATGGTCTACATGTTTCAATCTGATGGCGGTAATACCAGGTTTTCGTCAGGACCAGTGGATGTGACCCGGGCGGTCTACTCACGCTAAGGAGTACCCTACCCTTGGTCACTGTAAAACCCAACCATGTACTCACAGTCAGGCGCCCTCTCTTCAAATGTTGAAAGGGAAATATCTGTAAAGACAAACCAACAATCAAACGCAAAACATATATGGTGTCTTTGACAAAATAATGAGTGCTCCTCTTATTCACAATCCAGTGTATAAAAAAATGAAAATACACAAGATGTATCTGGTGACTATTAACAATAATCACAAGTGGTGTGCCCCTAAAGTGTGAGACACTAAGGAGTAGTCGCACAATCACTCAGGATACACAATCAGCCCGTGATCATGAAATACAACCCACTAACGACATTCATTAAAGTGGGTGTCTACGCGCTCAGACAAATTTGTGAGGCAAAAAGAGTGAAGTTATGCCAGTCGCACAAACACTCAGGGTACATATTCAGTCCATGAATATCTTGATCAACTCCACTTTCATTGTTCATTAAAAGTGGGTGTCTACGCACTCAAACAAATTGGTAAGTGCGTACAGACAAGTAAAAGCATGCATGCTGGTTAAGAGCGTAACAATGGAGAAGCCTTGAATCGCAGGTGCGAAGAAATGGGGACTTACTTGAGACGCAAAGTCGCATGCCTCATGGAAGCCGGGGTCAAGGTGCTGGCTCTATGGGACATCTGTAAAAGTGGATGGGATGTAATGTTAGAGAGATCGTACTGCCCGTAAAAATCAAGGGTTGAAGGGTTGAAGAGCAGGGACAGAGCGGTGCCCACCCGCATCATGCCTGTCATACTCACTGTGTAAAGCTCAGTCACCGGCTGCTGCGCCTAATCTGCAACCCGTAACGGCATCCCGAGGATCGCCGGAATGATGTTGCAATGCTGCATAAATGTGAGGCGCTTCTGGGTTTGTGTCGAAGAGGTGTGGTAACGTGGTCACATGACCGGCGTAATCACGCTTCAGTGAGGGCATTGCTGGGCGTGAATTACCAAGTTGTTATGGACGCCAAAGGGAGGGGCGTTCAGGCAGATGCAGTAAGTGGACGTCGATTAGTGCAATGAAGGGGGCGTAACTAAAAGTGATTGGCGTAGTGACGCTCCAAAAAGCCGGGCATGACTGTAAGATTATACAGGACACCACAATAAATTTGTGGGCGTAAAAGAGGCCAATAATGTGGTAAAGAGGCCAACTACACTCCAAAGAAGGGGGGACTAGAAAGTGACGTGACACATTGGTACATCAATTAAGAAGCGTGCTTCATACGTAGAGGAGTGGAAAGCACTAGACAAATTTTGCACACTAGATGCTACCAAGTGGCAAAAAGAAAAAGGGGGGAGGAGGGGGGAAGAGAAAGGGGGTTGGTGGTTAATTGGGGAAACAGTGCCCATTAAATACAGTACAATGAAACTCCAACCCCAGATGAATGGAGTAAGTTGATTACTACCAAAGGGTGTGTATCATGGGTATAGACCCCATAATTGCAGTTCAATGGTAAGATAAACCGCATTATCCATTAGGGAAAAATAACTGGGGCCCACTAGGGTCAGAATAAGGGATAGTCACTGTAGTGGGGGTGTCAAATCCATCAGTTGGTGATCACTGATTCCTCGATCAGGTTAAGGTAAAAAGAGAGGGAGAGACAGATGATGAATATGGTGTCTAATAATAGACAACTCTGAGAAATGATTAAGATCTATTTGGGAAGGACTGAGTTCCACGGAATATTTTCATTCAGCCCATTCTTATGTGTGGATAGCCTGTATATCCACCGCTGCTCCTTTTCGAATAAGCGTTGTTGCATTTTTTCTCCTGATTTTATTTGCTCAATAATGGTCCACCTCATGTCGTTGGTTGTGTGGTTATTCCGGAGAAAGTGCTCAGTGAGTTTTGTTGTTATTCTCTTACACCTGATCATGCTACGGTGTTCACATATTCTCTGTTTGACTTTCCTGCAGGTCATCCCCACATATTGAAGGTCGCATGGGCATTTGATCAGATAAACAATGTTGGTGCTGTTACAGTTAGTGTGTGCCCGTTGCGTCCACACTTTCCCGGGTTCCAGTGCTAGTGTTTTTGTGTTGCTAGTTAGGTGCCACACGCTGCAGTTCCCGCATTGGTAGTGGCCTACAATGTTGGGTAGGCCCCAAGCATTAAGGACAGTGGCTGTGTTCTCCTGTCTGGTTGCCCTTGGGCGTGTACTTTCTAGTCCCCCCTTCTTTGCAGTGTAGTTGGCCTCTTTACCACATTATTGGCCTCTTTTACGCCCACGAATTTATTGTGGTGTCCTGTATAATCTTACAGTCATGCCCGGATTTTGGAGCGTCACTACGCCAATCACTTTTAGTTACGCCCCCTTCATTGCACTAATCAACGTCCACTTACTGCATCTGCCTGAACGCCCCTCCCTTTGGCGTCCATAACAACTTGGTAATTCACGCCCAGCAACGCCCTCACTGAAGCATGATTACGCCGGTCATGTGACCACGTTACCACACCTCTTCGACACATACCCGGAAGCGCCTCACATTTATGCAGCATTGCAACATCATTCCGGCGATCCTCGGGTTGCCGTTACGGGTCGCAGATTAGGCGCAGCAGCCGGTGACTAAGCTTTACACAGTGAGTATGACAGGCATGATGCGGGTGGGCACCGCTCTGTCCCTGCTCTTCAACCGTTCAACCCTTGATTTTTACGGGCAGTACAATCTCTCTAACATTACATCCCATCCACTTTTACAGATGTCCCATAGAGCCAGCACCTTGACCCGGGCTTCCATGAGGCACGCGACTTTGCGTCTCTAGTAAGCCCCCATTTCTTCGCACCTGCGATTCACGGCTTCTCCATTGTTACGCTCTTAACCAGCATGCATGCTTTTACATGTCTGTACGCACTCACCAATTTGTTTGAGTGAGTAGACACCCACTTTTAATGAACAATGAAAGTGGAGTTGATCAAGATATTCATGGACTTAATATGTACCCTGAGTGTTTGTGCGACTGGCATAACTTCACTCTTTTTGCCTCACAAATTTGTCTGAGCGCGTAGACACCCACTTTAATGAATGTCGTTAGTGGGTTGTATTTCAGATCATGGGCTGATAATTTATCCTGAGTGATTGTGCGACTACTCCTTAGTGTCTCACACTTTAGGGGGCACACCATGTGTGATTATTGTTAATAGTCGATACAAAAGGGGATGATGCACGGAACGTTTGAGCCAATCAAACACTCACCCCCAGTCAACTGATCTGGGTTTAATCCATCATCATTCTTTAGCTCACTCCACCACCCCAGTTCAGACATGGCCATATGCAAATCAGTCTAACCCTGTGCCTCATGGGAGCAGTCCAGCCCGAACTGCCAAGCCATGTCTTCCCTGGACCGGAAACACGCAACCTAGGACCGGTTTCTGGCATTTCAGCCGTCATCAGCCAGGCTTGCTTGAATCCAGTGGCAAAGTGAGCAAGGGACCCACGTCTGGGCATACCCCGCCAACTTAGGGCGACCAAAGCGATACAAAAGGGGATGATGGACGGAACGTTTGAGCCAATCAAACACTCACCCCCAGTCAACTGATCTGGGTTTAATCCATCATCATTCTTTAGCTCACTCCACCACCCCAGTTCAGACATGGCCATATGCAAATCAGTCTGACCCTGTGCCTCATGGGAACAGTCCAGCCCGAACTGCCAAGCCATGTCTTCCCTGGACCGGAAACAAGCATCCTAGGACCGGTTTCTGGCATTTCAGCTGTCATCAGCCAGGCTTGCTTGAATCCAGTGGCAAAGTGAGCAAGGGACCCACGTCTGGGCATACCCCCGCCAACTTAGGGCGACCAAAGCGATACAAAAGGGGATGATGGACGGAACGTTTGAGCCAATCAAACACTCACCCCCAGTCGCTATTGTTAATAGTCACCAGATACATCTTGTGTATTTTCATTTTTTAATACACTGGATTGTGAATAAGAGGAGCACTCATTATTTTGTCAAAGACACCCTGTATGTTTTGCGTTTGATTGTCGGTTTGTCTTTACAGATATTTCCCTTTCAACATTTGAAGAGAGGGCACCTGACTGTGAGTACATGGTTGGGTTTTACAGTGACCAAGGGTAGGGTACTCCTTAGCGTGAGTAGACCGCCCGGGTCACGTCCACTGGTCCTGACGAAAACCTGGTATTACCGCCATCAGGTTGAAACATGTAGACCATTTGTATTCCCCCCATTTTTCACTACAAAGATACCAAAGGTCAATCTAACCGAGAACGGCATCTTATGAATTTTTAACATTGTCCAGTTGCTCCAGAATAAAAAATTTTGAGGGGGTTATATCTGGCCAATTTTTAATTCACGTTTTTTCACTCACTTGCACCATGAAATAACCTGCTCCACTGTAATCAGGTGTCGAAGCACACCCGGATAGCATTCAGCTATTCGGGTGGGACCCCAATGATGAAGCATGTCACCAACTAGGTTGGTGAGTGAGGAGTCTTCTTAAAAGGAGAAATTCGCCTTTTTGTGCACCTATCCCTATACCGTGGAGACATTGAGTTGTCTCCAGGGTGTACTCCTAAAATGTTAAATATTCAATATTGGATAAAAAGCCTTGTCATAAGAAAATACATATATTTAAAATATATTTAAAATGTATTTAAGATGATAATTGGCAATGTTCCAGCTGCTATCTGAAGTGGATAAAGGTGTCAACCATTATAGGCATGTGTGGAGGTCCTCAGATACATTTAGACCACCAGGGTGTTCAGAATCCATGTCTAAGATGTACCGTGTTTCCAACTTTCTTAATCTACTCTCTCTATTTCCTCCTCTTCTGCTGGAAGGGACTGCATCTATGACATAATATCTTAAGTCTAGACTGTTGGATTTGTGCAGCTCTTTGAAATGCCTGGCCACTGGGCAGGTATTATCTTGATTGGTTATAGCACGCATGTGCTGGAGCACTCTTTTGTGTACTTGTAGCTTAGTGCTCCCTATGTACTGTAGACCGCATGGGCATATCAGTACATAGACTGCATACTCAGTCTTGCATGTCAAGAGTTTGGTTATCTTATGTTCTTTGGTACTGAACGGGGTTTGGTATGTACTCTTATTTATCCCCTGTTGACATGCCTTACAGACCATGCATTTATAAAAGCCTTTGTGAGTTTGTAGCCAATTAGTCCCTTCAATGACCTCCGGGCTGGTTTTCACCAAATTATCCCTCATGGACCGACTTCTACTGTATGTGATAGAAGCTTTTGAAGGTAGTGTTGGCCCAATGACTGGATCATTAAGTAATAAGGGCCAATTACGTTTAATGATTGAGTGGATACTCTTGTGTTGTTTACTGTATCCCATTATAATCCTGAATTCAGTAGTGATACTGGTATCTACTCCAAATGTTTCTTCTGGGCCCTCAGTGTAATCAGATTGCAAATCCCTGAGTAGATCTTCCCTATGCTTAGTCATAGATTTAGGAATGGCCCTGTTTACAATCTTGTGAGAATATCCACGTTTGAGAAATCTGTCTCTGCTAGCTGCCTGGGCTTCTATAAAATCTGCATTGTCGCTGTGGATTCGCTTAAGGCGCAGCATCTCACCATAGGGTATACTGTTTATGAAGTGTCACAGATGAGAACTGCTGGCGTGCAACACTGAGTTGCCCGCCGTTTCTTTTCGGTAAAGCCTCGTCTCAATTTTTGTTGTTTTTGATGTATACTTGTGTGTTGAGAAAATTGACAGTAGTATTGCTGATGTTTGCAGTAAAGTGTAAATTAATGTCGTTAGCATTGATAGCTTTCACAAATTCATTAGCTCGATCTTGAGTTCCTTTCCAGACCACAAATAAATCATCTATGTAGCGTAACCACAGCTTAATGTTACTTTGCACAAATTCATTGTGTTTGACTCTGAGGACCAGCTCCTCCCACCAGCCCATGTGTAGACATGCATAGCTGGGAGAGAAGCTGGCCCCCATTGCCACACCTCTTGTCTGTTGGTACAGAATATTGTTAAACATGAATATGTTATTATTAAGGCAGAATAAAACCATTTCAATCAACATTTTATTATGCTTTGTTGAGTTGCCAGGTCTTTTGTCGAGATAGTGTTCCAAGGCTCTCACCCCATCTATATGTTTGATGCTGGTATATAGAGAGGTTACGTCAAGTGCCATCAATAGATACCCATTTTTCCATTCGAACTTCAACAGTTTTCTTAAGAAGTCACTGGTATCTCGTATGTAAGATGGTAAGGCCTTCACATGGTCTTGTAGAAAAAAGTCCACATATTGGGATGTGTGCTCTAACAGACTATCTCTAGCAGAAATGATGGGTCTGCCTGGCGGGTTTAACGGGTCGTTGTGCACCTTGGGGATGAAATACATTGTCAATATTGTGGGATTCTCTTTTTTCAAAAATGTATATTCTAGTGTCATGATTAACCCCTTCATTTTCCATGCCTGTAGTTTGTAATAAAATTCAGTGTACATGTTTTTTACATTGGAGATACTGCTTTTAAGGTAACATGATCTGTCATTGAGTTGGGCATAGGCTTCTTTGGTATACGCTTCCTTGGACCATAGTACTATATTGCCCCCCTTGTCAGAGTTCCTTATTACTGTTTGGTTGTTCTCTTGTAGTTTGGTCATGAGCTCATTGTATTTTCGGTCCTGCCAGTTGTATGTTGGTTTCGTTTTCTGGACTTTATGATATAGTTCCTTAATTTGCCCCACAACCAATTCGTGGAAAATGTCAATTGAGTCTCTGGGAGCAATAGGAGTAAACGTCGACTTTGGTTTAAAGGGAGTGGGACCAATATTGCAATCCTTTATTGCTGTTGTTAATATGATGCCTTTCCCTTCTGAATTCTTAAGTGGGCCACTGTCAGGGGATTGGAGTCATTGTTGTCCCATAACTCCTGCAACTCATTCAAAATCTGTAAGACAGTTTGCGTCAGATTTGATGGTAAATCTGATTCCATTGTTTTAGTATTGCATTTTTGTCTTGAGTTTTTATTTACAAGTGTATGATATTTCTTCAAATTCAGTTTTCTGACACTCTTGTAAATATCCAATCGAGTATTCACATAATTGAAATTGTTATCCGGGCAATACGACAATCCTAAGCTGAGGATTTGTTCTTCTGATTTAGTTAGAGGTATATTAGATAAATTCATAACTGTGTTGTTATCACTGTTGCCTACTTTTTGTTGTTCCACCGTCCTCTCAAATGATTTCTTTGATTTGTCGCTTTTCCTATCTGCCTTCCTCCTTTGGTTTCATTTGTAATTCCTATTTGCTGAGCATCTGTTCTTTGCGTTCTTGGTCGGAGGGTTTGCCTCCTGTCGTAACATAAAAAACCCAGCTCATCAGTCAGAGAAGGTTTCAGGGGTTGTTGACCTCTCCTGGGATTTCTTGAGTCAGGCTCTGACTCGCTGTCTACTGCTGAACTAAGGTCTGACTGAGACGTATTGGATGCTGCTTCAGCTCCCCGCGGTGTGTCCATTTTGGTATCGACAACAGCTTTGTACTTAGATGTTCTTAATGCCTCATATTTTTTTGCAAAAGTAAAAATTTGCCCGAATTCATAATCAGTCTTATCTCTGTGGAATTTGAACGTCTTGCGTTCTTTGATCTTGTCTTCTTCTTTTTTCAATCTTAGTAGCATCTCGCTACAGAGTTTAGCTGTCTCATCTGTATGGCCCATACTCTCAATTTCCTCATTGATTTTATCTATTTCTTCCAATAGTGCAGCACGGTCGATATCCGCATATTTTATTAAAATCAAAACCAGTGGTTTGGAGGACTCAAGATTACACTCCGCCCACTCACGCATCATGTTAGCATTTGGATTTTCATAGCTTGGTGCCAGTAGTATTCTTAAGCCTCTAGGTATCCTTCCTACGTCTATGTATCGCTGTAGTGAACGTGATTCCCACCACTTGCTCTGTTCCGCTTTCATCTTTTTGTAAAGTTTTTTAAATTTTTTCTTTAACGGTATAATTTTGGTTGTTTGGAGCTTTGTTACTTGCTCTCGCACTTGATATCGGTGTCGGACAGTCATTGAACATCTCCAACGCTGCTGCTTCATGGTCGCGTACCATGTCCGACGACATTGCAATAGTGTTGATATGAATTAACGATGGGGAGTTTGTTACTTCGATTTGTAGCCTCCCTCCCGTCTCGCACACCTCTCCACCCCCTAGTTTCCTTGCCAGTCCTACCTGGTTCGTAGCTTGTTTCCTCTGGGTCCTCCGACTCAGCCTCACAGGTCACGGCCAGGAAATACGGAGTTGATCGGCTAGGGGGGGTCAGACGCTTCCTTTCCTTCCGGAATCGTTATACTTCCAGGTTGCCCCGGAACTCTTGTCTCCTTTGATGCGCCAACCTATTTGGTGAGGGGGTCCGTATAAAGTCGAGTGAGACTCTCGGCTTAACACATCCTTCAATTCCGTTGCTACCCGGATTTCTCCACAGACGGATACGGACCAAAAATTCAGTGCTTCAAATTTTATTTTATTGCAGTCATCATTACGCGTTTCGGCTTCGGACAAGCCTTGATCACATGACATGGTCTCATTGTTACAATCTCCTTTTTAAAGTGACAAGTGCGAGTGTGGCTGTACCACGTGCAAACCTCAGCAATAGACATAGAAGACATATACTTCAACAGGATTTAAGAAGAGGCATAAAAGGTATATACATGTATCTTAAAACAAGTCGTTTGTTAAAAGGCCACGTCATAACAACTTTGCCTAATACTGAACTTGTTCAGATTAAAAGGACAACGAAACTTGGTTTTTTAGAATTATTATGTTGCTATATAATACACTGAGCACATGCTAGGCCAATCATAGTCATATTGTGGCTCATACACACATGTATCTTTTCATCTTAGCGTTGGTAATTCATAAGTTTGATACCCGTTATGCATGTTTCTATGTGCCCCATGCCTGGGACACTTTGTGTGTATTCCCTGTCCATACATGTCAATATTGCTATAACTAAAATGCTGTAGTGCAAAGTGCAAAAGTGCAAAATGAAGAAGTGAGAATTATAAAGTGCATAGTGCGGGAAGTGACAAATATTTGTAACCGTTATACTGAAATTACTTTCCTCCTGGGGGTACTCAATTGTGGAATCACGTAAATACTGCCACATACATTATCAGTTTAAATACCACTTAGCTAGTAATCCACTTGAATCATGGCATACATTGAGTAGTATGGATACAAAATAGAGCTGATAGACATAATAGTCATCTCCAATATAAGTATAAATATAACTAACATCACATATTAATAAAAATTACCTATTTTTATATAAATATGTGTAAAATGTTAAATATTCAATATTGGATAAAAAGCCTTATCGTAAGAAAATAAATATATTTAAAATATATATATATATAAATTTATATATACCCCAAGAAAACATGGAGCACTCACAGTGTGTCTGCGTGGAAACGAGTAACGATTATATATATATATATATATATATATATATATATATATATATATATATATATATATATATATATATATATATATATATATATATATATATATATATATATATATAAAGAATATATCACAGCTCCTTCAAGGAAGACCAGCACTCTCTAGGGTACGATATCCAATAGTTTATTTGGAATGGTGGTACGCGCAGACGCGTTTCGGCAAACTTCCTTCGTCAATGTCAGCGAAACGCCGTTCTCGCTTTCTGTTTATACTTCAATTTCATTACACTTCATTACAACAGAAAACGGACTAGTATGTCACTATAGAACTCCAGTTAATTTGGGCACCATTGCTTAACATTACTAGTCTTTAACATTACTAGTCTTCAGCATCCTATGCAATGCCTAAATTGGTAATAATGTACAGAGCTTAGTAATAATAAATCTTTATTACATCATTTATCAATTGTCGGATGGGTACACTCCAATTAGATTTGTGAACAAAGTCATTATACATTCACTTTACCCACCCCATCTTTAACATTCTTGCCCTGTATGGGCCCCCACTCTATTCCCACATTTACCACCCTAGATGGGCATGCATTGCCTGAACATAGTTGCTCCCTGGCGTTTGGTGCATTCTTATACACTTCTGGACAAGCTACTCACTTTCTCTAATTAATTTGGACTACATTCACATTACAGGTGAATTCTTTGTTCTTCACTACTGTTTAACACATTCGGGGTTTTCGTCTGCATGTCAATATTGTATCTGGACTCTAGACGTCGGAATTTTAGTTCACGATCTCCACCCCGTGTTTCTTGGGGTACATGGTCCAGACAGAAACATTTCCCAAAATTTCTATTGCTGTTATGGTGTGATGCAAAGTGCCTTGCCAGTGGGTAAAAATCGTCTTTATTCGCTATTGCTCGCATATGTTCCAGTATGCGCATTTTTGTGGGATGCATGGTACTGCCCACGTACCTCAGCTGGCAGGGACAGATCAGGCAATACATAGTATGTGTGGTATTACAGTTCATAAATTTACTGACCCTTTTGGGTTCCCGTAAACCAGGAATATCATAGGTTAGGACTTTTCCACTATTCGCACATGCTTTGCATTTCTGACACTGGTAAAATCCCTTTACTGGTGGCAAAATTGTTTCTACCTGTCCTCGAGATAAGTGACTTTGCACTAAGCTATCCTTAATAGATCTCGACTTCCTGAATGTCATTAGTGGAAAGTTGGAAATGTCCTTTCCTATAGTAGGGTCAGATTTCTAGATTCCCCAATATTTCTGTAGGATATTACTAATTGTGTGGACCTGATTCGAGAAATTTGTGATCACTCTAAAGGAGTTAGATGTTCCTTAGGTGGATCCTCCTGCAGTAGTTCCTTTCTGCTCTTTCTGTCTGCCTTTTGTTTCGCACTCTGTACCACTCCATTGCCATACCCCCTGACTCTAAATCGCCTCATACATTCCTGTGCAGACTGCTGATAATCTATGTCTCTTGTTATGTTTCTCTTTATACGGAGCAATTTCCCATATGGTATGCTTTTTACTAGTTTTGGTGGATGGCTGCTATTCGCATGAAGGACTGCATTCCCTGCTGTGGGATTTCTATATATTGAGGAACACAACTTGCCCTCACAAATAAAAACCTGTAGATCTAGAAAATTCACCCTGGTAGCACTGATTTCGTGGGTAAATTTGGATTAACCTCGTTGACATTACGAGCAGCTATGTAGTTTCTAGCTGACTCGTCTGTCCCCGCCAGATGATAAATTGGTCGCCTATATACCTACGTCAATTTATTATGTTCTCCGCCCAGACATCATGGGAATATGACCAGGCCCACCTGCTTCTCCCACCAGCCTACGAACAAGTTTGCATAGCTGGGAGCAAAGCAGGTGCCCTTGGCCGTCCCCTGAATTTGCCTGTTTAGTTTCTCCTGAAATATAAAGATATTATTATTCAGGCAAAAGTCCACGAACTCCAACAACATTGTATTGTGTTCATAGAATTATTGGTTATTGGTAAATTATTTACGTTAGTTGTGCATTTTGTCAGTTTGCATGACAACCTAGTTTGTGGATGTGCTTGAATGGAAATGAATTTGTACTTTGTTTTCAAATCAAAGTCACTTAGAATGAAGGTTCAAACATGCAATAATGGTTTCTCAAGTACTACTAGTTAGAATAGGCAGAGTTACTATTTTAAATAACATAGTAGTGTAACAGTGCACGTATTTTCAAAGTTTGTTGACTGCAATATCTTCTAAATTATCCATGGAATATCTAAGCAAGTAATATAAGCACATACAAGTCCTGCGTTTAGAAGAAAAGGGACAATATAAGCAAATGGTCCTGGTGGCAAAATATTTTCAATGACACAATATTGATGCAAACAATATTAATATACAAAAATATCAGAAATTAATAATGTTAACAAAAATATCGCCTTCCTATACTTATCTAATAAGACCACAAATATTGAGAACACAAATATCTCTGTTAAAAATATTGTTTTTTACTTATATCAAAAACAAAAAAAAGAACCAAAAATACTGTTACCTTTAAACAACCACATGATTAATCAACAACAAAATATCGACTACAATATTATCTTCAAATTATTACATTATCATTAATAAACACGAAAATAACTACTTGGGTCATTCATCCGAAAAAACTCCTTGATCGCTACCCTTAGCTCATTCCGTAACAGTCTGTCCCGGGTCAAATAAACAGGAAAATACCATCTCGTTGGGCACTGCACCTCCCCCCCCCCACTGGAGACATACTGTGACAGGGCTGTGGTCTGACAGCGTGATGGGAAGAATCTTGGCTTCTTGGATTAGTCCCTGCATCCCCTGGGAGACAAAGACATAATCCAACCTAGAATTGTCACACCTGAACAACTGGGATGCATTCAAAACCATATTGCATGGCAAATGTATTGCATTGGTCGCAACACTGAATAAACAGAGAGCGAAGGAAAGGGTGGATCTCGAGGCCACTCTTAGTTGAACAGAATGTGAATTTGAAAAGAACTCCACTCGGAGTTTGAAGCACCAGATGAGTGCACTGAGAGCGCCTTTGTATAAGACCTATGCGCCAGAACTGATACCCCACCTGACTGCGCTATTCAATGAAATAGTGACAGGGCAAAAGGTGTCACCCTCCATGGCAGAGGCCCTGATTATGGTGATACCAAAGCCGGGGAAGAATCCACAACAGTGCGCCTCCTATAGGCCGATTGCCCTCTTGAACTTGGACGGTAAACTCTATTCGGCAATATTGGCATCCCACCTAGAGAATCTAATGCCAGAAATGATCCACCCCAATCAATCTGGTTTCATAAAAGGGAGACAAGCACATGACAATATACGCAGGACAATGCACCTTATAGAAAAGGTGTCTAAGCTCAGGGTGCCAGTGGTATTGGTGGGATTGGACGCAGAAAAGGCCTTTGACAGGGTGGACTGGCACTTTCTTTTCCTCTCTCTGGAGAGCTTTGGCTTTGGGGAAGCATTTCTCAATATGATCAGAGCTAACTATGCTTGCCTACGCTCGAGAGTACAGGTCAAAGGAGCGAGCTCGAGCCCCTTCGAGCTAGGCCGAGGCACCCGACAGGGATGTCCTCTATCCCCCCTGTTGTTTGCCCTATGTATCAAACCGCTGGCGATTCGCTACGGGCAACCCCAGACATCCACCTGATTAGATTCGGGGGGGAAGAACATAAGGTATCGTTCTTTGCTGATGATGTTCTGCTGACTCTCACTTCCCCCAGAACCTCACTACGAGCCCTCCAGGAGGAGCTGGAGAACTTTGAAGTTGTTGCTGGCTTTCGAGCTAACTTGACAAAATCATCTGTTTTAGAATTAACATTATCAGACAGAGAAAAGTTACTTGTGCAGGGGGAGACTCCGTTTACATGGGCCAAACATAAGCTTACATATCTAGGGATCCAGATCACTCCCCGCCTAGAGGGTCTTTTTAAGGCGAACTTCCCGCCCCTACTCACCTAGGTGTAACAGGATCTTAAATGTTGGAACTACTGTTTATATCCTGGTTGGGACGAATACAAGCAATCAAAATGACCGTCCTCCCAAAACTGCTATATCTCTTTCAAGCGCTCCCGATCGATCTAGAAAAAGAGTTCTTACCTGGGTTCTGCTCCATGATCATAAGCTATATTTGGCAAAATGGTAGAGCACGTTTACTCTTCCATGTATTAAGGCAGCCAAGGGCTGAAGGGGGTGCAGCCCTCCCAGACTTCGGGCTATACTACAAGATGGCCCAATTATGAGTGCTGGTGAAATGGTCCTTGAGGGAATCGGACAAACACTGGCTCCACATGGACCGCGCTATTGTGGGCAGGACAATCTGGGATGTCCTTTGGAAACCCAAAAAGGATAGCCCCCTCAATGCGTATCTTAGTACTCCCACCCGGACTACCCTCAGGGTATGGGACGAGGCCACTCGTGGCCAGGGGTGGACACTGCGATACATTTCAATCCGGAATTTCCCCTGGCTTTGAGGGCAGGTCCGTTCGACACTTGGAGGGAGGGGGGATGCCTTGTTCTCTCAGACTTACTCCACAATCACGATATTCTCGATTTCGAAAATTGCAGTGGGATTTTCAGATCTTTCCCATATAGCACTTCCACTAGCTCCAACTTAAGCATTGGGCACTTCACCCGACAGTTAGGGAGGCAGCAACACAGGAGTTGACAGCGATAGAATCCTTTGTAAGGAGGGAGGGCTCCATGAAAGGGGTAATTTTGTTTCTGTATGGGCTGCTGGTTTCTACAACAGTTGCGCTGAGGCCAAGATACATCCATTTCTGGGAGCGAACCCTGGAAAGAGAGAGGTGACAGAGAGGGCGTGGAAATAATTATGGCCTGACATTGCCAAGAACAATCACTCACTGGATCTGAGGGAAGCCCACTACAAAACACTGTTCGATAGGTACCTATTCCCCACCAAACTTAAGCTGATTTTTCCACAAACCTCAGATCTTTGCTGGCGGGGATGCGGCCTACTGGGGGACTTCCGCCACATTTGGTGGGACTGACCAACCATTAAACCATTTTTGGAGGAGATTCTGTCCCAAATGAAAGAGATACTGAGGTACCCCCTGCCGAACTCAATAGACGCGACTCTCCTAGGCCTTGGAGACAGATCTCTAGAACACCAAACCAGGGCGGATAAGGCAGTTATGTGGGCATGCATAGGGGCAGCAAAGAAGGCCGTCGCAGCCTCCTGGAAGAGGAAAGAGGCCCAGGTGCTGGTACAGTGGCACTCACACCTGTGTAAGATACTTACTATGGAACGAATGTCAGACATCTTTAGAGATGACTATAAGAATTTAGAGTATAAATGGGGTCCCTTGGTGGCCTATCTCACAACGGGTCTGCCACTGGCGGGATGCCCTCCTACACTGAGGGGTATATACTTATTTCAGTTTTAGGTCCCTAATAGGCGGGATCCCAGAAAACACTTACCAGTGGAATGGAGGGGGCTCCCCTGAGGTCAGGAGGGAGGAGATTACTCCACGTTTGGGGAAATAACAGAGGATCTTTAATAAGATAGCTAGAGCTTCTCTACCACGAGGGAGGGAGGGGATTCAAAAATAGCTCGAGACACGCGATATAATATTCCTGCATTTTAAGACACTGTGTATGCTTTAGTTTGGGGGTTGCCGTGGGAGAATTCTAGAGGCTTCTAGCCTTGCTGTATGAGGGAAATTTCAATAAACAGAAGTTTGAGAAAAAAATAACTACTTTGCACAGTAAACAAAGCATTAAAATAGACCTTTAAGAACATAAGAACGATTTAGCAGAATAAATAAATATTACATCACCAAAATAATTATAAATCACTCCAAATAAAAAAATAATAAAATACATACCAACATGAGTTAAAAAACATACTTGCATAAACTACAAACATTTACCCATCAATCTAACTATTAATATATATATATATATATTCACTGAAAAAACCATAGGTTTCAGGGACGTTATAGTTACAAATTAGCATTTAAAAACCTTTGAAATTCACTGAAAAAACCATAGGTTTTAGGGACAGTTATAGTTAGTTGGACATTGCACTCGTACAAAACCCGTGAAATTCCCCCGTTATAGTTAGTCCAGCTAACTATAACTCGCGCCCCCGCAATGCACTGCTGATGACGTCACATATTACATCACTCATGACATGGTCAGTGACATCACTGATGACATCACTGATGACATCTCAAATGACATCACTGATGACATCACTGATGACATCATCCAGTGACTGTGTGTTTCTGTAAAGTTTAAATATTTTTACTATATATAGGAAAAGACGTATTGAAGAATGAGTGGGTGTGTAAGTGTCTGTATGGATGATTTAGTAGGTGCGTGACTGACTCTATAAGTGAGTGATTTAACGTATCTTACTGAATGCATGGGTTAGTGACTAAACTGGGTGAATGTCTGTATCCGTCTGTCTGTTGCTGTGTAAGTGGCTGCATGTGTTTGTGAATAGCTACATGAGTGTCTATATGAGTTATTGAATGCTTGTCTGAGTATCTGTATGGGTGCCTGAGTGTTTGTGTGGGAGGGGTGTGTGCAACTCTGTGCATAGATGTGTGAGTGGGTGATTCACTGGGTGGATGGTTTCAAGAGTGCAACTGTGATAGACTGTATGGGTGGGTAAGTGTGTGTAAGAGTGTGTTAGTGAGTGAATGTATGTCCCAGTGGTACATGTGTGAGTAACTACATATGTGAAAGGCAGTATATATGTGTGTTGGAGTATATAAATAGCTATAAGCGAGAGTGAGTGATTGTGATAGTGGCTGTATGGATGAGTGTGTGCTTGTATCAGTGATTGTATAAGAGCGTAAGAATGTGCTACTATTTGTATGAGTAAGTGAGCTGGTGTGTGTATAACTGTGTAGGTGAGTAAATGGTAGTGTGTTTAATTATTTGCATGACTGACTAGGTGTGTGAGTACCTCTATGGATGAGTGGCGGTGTTTGAGTGTCTATATAGGAGTATGAGTGCATATGATAGTCCTGTACTGAGTGACCGTAAGTATGAGTGACTGTACGGGTGAGTGAGTGGATGTGTGCGTAGACCTAAGAATCAGTGAGTGGGTATGTAGTTATTGGTGTTGGAGTGTCTATGGTTTTGCGAATGGCAGTCTGTAATTTAGAGTGGGTGTATCAAAGGTTATATTAGAGTGTGAGGAGGTGCATCAGATTATCACGTGGATGATGTCATCAGTGATGTCATTTGAGATGTCATCAGTGATGTCATCAGTGATGTCACTGACCATGTCATGAGTGATGTAATATGTGACGTCATCAGCAGTGCATTGCGGGGCGCGAGTTATAGTTAGCTGGACTAACTATAACGGGGAATTTCACGGGTTTTGTACGAGTGCAATGTCCAACTAACTATAACTGTCCCTAAAACCTATGGTTTTTCCAGTGAATTTCAAAGGTTTTTTAAATGCTAATTTGTAACTATAACGTCCCTGAAACCTATGGTTTTTTCAGTGAATTTCAAAGGTTTTTAAATGCTAATTTGTAACTATAACATGTCTGAAACCTACAGTTTTTTCAGTGAATTTCAAAGGTTTTGTAAATGACAATTTTTAAATGTATTAATTGTTATATACATTTTTTTCATACTGATTTCCAAATTTTTTAGAAACAATTTTTTTTTACATATTTTATTTTTTAAATTACATTGTAATTACATTATACATTACATTACAAAAAATACTTTCTCAGAATGAATTACTTTAGTTTAATTACTTTGCACATAGGCAATAGACTTTTAAGTACAGTAGTTACAGTTGTTGCAATGGGCAACACATTTTCAACCACAATGCAACATTCAGCTCAATGTGAATTTCTAGTTAAATGCAATTAGTTACTTTATGGATTACTTTTCTAACCACATTACTGGATCCTAGATTCAGTCCTGGGACATCTCCTGTAAACAGTTGAGTAAAAGCATTTTGGTTACAGTCGTGATTTTTAAGGAATATTATTGTACTTTAAAAGTTCACACTTAGAAACTTTTTCTCATAGAATCACCAATGTTATCCTATGGAAGGAAATTCACTTAGAAGTTAAAAACTGTTATCGTTACTTTTTCTTACTCAGTGTTGGATCCTGGATCCAGCACTGGTGCATCTCCTGTAAACAGTTGAAAGAATGCATTTAAGTCATACAGGCGATTTTTTAGGAATATTTGTAGTTTGTGAAAATCGACACTTTGAAACTTTTCTGCTGAAAACCAGACAATGGATTCCTATGGAAGGAAATTCAAGTTACTGGTAAGTACGGTTAAAATTACTTTTCAGGATCAGTACTGGGCTGAAAGATGCAGCACTGAGGTCTCTCCTGATAACAGGTGAGTAAATCGGAATTCGTATTTCGGCTGATTTTAGAGGACTATTTTAAAGTTCCAAAACTCCACACTTAGAAGAATTTCCAAGTGAAACCAGTCAATGTTAGCCTATGGAAGGAAATTCAAGTTACTGGTAAGTACGGTTAAAATTACTTTTCAGGACCAGTACTGGGCTGAAAGATGCAGCACTGAGGTCTCTCCTGATAACAGGTGAGTAAATCAGAATTCGGATTTCGGCTGATTTTAGAGGAATATTTGTATGTTTCAAAAATCAACACTTAGAAACTTTTTCAGCAAAAAGCAGGCAATGATATCCTATGGAAGGAAATTCAAGTTACTGGTAAGTACGGTTAAAATTACTTTTGAGGATCAGTACTGGGCTGAAAGATGCAGCACTGAGGTCTCTCCTTATAACAGGTGAGTAAATCGGAATTCGTATTTCGGCTGATTTTAGAGGAATATTTTAAAGTTCCAAAACTCCACACTTAGAAGAATTTCCAAGTGAAACCAGTCAATGTTAGCCTATGGAAGGAAATTCAAGTTACTGGTAAGTACGGTTAAAATTACTTTTCAGGACCAGTACTGGGCTGAAAGATGCAGCACTGAGGTCTCTCCTGATAACAGGTGAGTAAATCAGAATTCGGATTTCGGCTGATTTTAGAGGAATATTTGTATGTTTCAAAAATCAACACTTAGAAACTTTTTCAGCAAAAAGCAGGCAATGATATCCTATGGAAGGAAATTCAAGTTACTGGTAAGTACGGTTAAAATTACTTTTGAGGATCAGTACTGGGCTAAAAGATGCAGCACTGGGTTCTCTCCTGATAACAGGTGAGTAAATCGGAATTCGTATTTCGGCTGATTTTAGAGGAATATTTTAAAGTTCCAAAACTCCACACTTAGAAGAATTTCCAAGTGAAACCAGTCAATGTTAACCTATGAAGGAAATTCAAGTTACCGGTAAGTACGGTTAAAATTACTTTTCAGGATCAGTACTGGGCTGAAAGATGCAGCACTGAGGTCTCTCCTGATAACAGGTGAGTAAATCGGAATTCGTATTTCGGCTGATTTTAGAGGAATATTTTAAAGTTCCAAAACTCCACACTTAGAAGAATTTCCAAGTGAAACCAGTCAATGTTAGCCTATGGAAGGAAATTCAAGTTACTGGTAAGTACGGTTAAAATTACTTTTGAGGATCAGTACTGGGCTGAAAGATGCAGCACTGAGGTCTCTCCTGATAACAGGTGAGTAAATCGGAATTCGTATTTCGGCTGATTTTAGAGGAATATTTTAAAGTTCCAAAACTCCACACTTAGAAGAATTTCCAAGTGAAACCAGTCAATGTTAGCCTATGGAAGGAAATTCAAGTTACTGGTAAGTACGGTTAAAATTACTTTTCAGGACCAGTACTGGGCTGAAAGATGCAGCACTGAGGTCTCTCCTGATAACAGGTGAGTAAATCAGAATTCGGATTTCGGCTGATTTTAGAGGAATATTTGTATGTTTCAAAAATCAACACTTAGAAACTTTTTCAGCAAAAAGCAGGCAATGATATCCTATGGAAGGAAATTCAAGTTACTGGTAAGTACGGTTAAAATTACTTTTGAGGATCAGTACTGGGCTGAAAGATGCAGCACTGAGGTTCTCTCCTGATAACAGGTGAGTAAATCGGAATTCGTATTTCGGCTGATTTTAGAGGAATATTTTAAAGTTCCAAAACTCCACACTTAGAAGAATTTCCAAGTGAAACCAGTCAATGTTAACCTATGAAGGAAATTCAAGTTACCGGTAAGTACGGTTAAAATTACTTTTCAGGATCAGTACTGGGCTGAAAGATGCAGCACTGAGGTCTCTCCTGATAACAGGTGAGTAAATCGGAATTCGTATTTCGGCTGATTTTAGAGGAATATTTTAAAGTTCCAAAACTCCACACTTAGAAGAATTTCCAAGTGAAACCAGTCAATGTTAGCCTATGGAAGGAAATTCAAGTTACTGGTAAGTACGGTTAAAATTACTTTTCAGGACCAGTACTGGGCTGAAAGATGCAGCACTGAGGTCTCTCCTGATAACAGGTGAGTAAATCAGAATTCGGATTTCGGCTGATTTTAGAGGAATATTTGTATGTTTCAAAAATCAACACTTAGAAACTTTTTCAGCAAAAAGCAGGCAATGATATCCTATGGAAGGAAATTCAAGTTACTGGTAAGTACGGTTAAAATTACTTTTGAGGATCAGTACTGGGCTGAAAGATGCAGCACTGAGGTCTCTCCTGATAACAGGTGAGTAAATCGGAATTCGTATTTCGGCTGATTTTAGAGGAATATTTTAAAGTTCCAAAACTCCACACTTAGAAGAATTTCCAAGTGAAACCCGTCAATGTTAGCCTATGAAGGAAATTCAAGTTACCGGTAAGTACGGTTAAAATTACTTTTGAGGATCAATACTGGGCTGAAAGATGCAGCACTGAGGTCTCTCCTGATAACAGGTGAGTAAATCGGAATTCGTATTTCGGCTGATTTTAGAGGAATATTTTAAAGTTCCAAAACTCCACACTTAGAAGAATTTCCAAGTGAAACCAGTCAATGTTAGCCTATGAAGGAAATTCAAGTTACCGGTAAGTACGGTTAAAATTACTTTTGAGGATCAGTACTGGGCTGAAAGATGCAGCACTGAGGTCTCTCCTGATAACAGGTGAGTTAATCGGAATTCGTATTTCGGCTGATTTTAGAGGAATATTTTAAAGTTCCAAAACTCCACACTTAGAAGAATTTCCAAGTGAAACCAGTCAATGTTAGCCTATGAAGGAAATTCAAGTTACCGGTAAGTATGGCTAAAATTACTTTTCAGGATCAGTACTGGGCTGAAAGATGCAGCACTGAGGTCTCTCCTGATAACAGGTGAGTAAATCGGAATTCGTATTTCGGCTGATTTTAGAGGAATATTTTAAAGTTCCAAAACTCCACACTTAGAAGAATTTCCAAGTGAAACCAGTCAATGTTAGCCTATGAAGGAAATTCAAGTTACCGGTAAGTACGGTTAAAATTACTTTTCAGGACCAGTACTGGGCTGAAAGATGCAGCACTGAGGTCTCTCCTGATAACAGGTGAGTAAATCAGAATTCGGATTTCGGCTGATTTTAGAGGAATATTTGCACAATGGTGAAGGGAGGGGCGGGGCCTGAGGTGACATCTGTGCAAACGCGCCCCGTGGCGCGTTTTAAGTTGGGGGATTAAGTCCCCTTGAATCATGAGGGTCCCTACGGGCCAACTAGCCCACCAGGAACCTCCAGTAAGCGCCAGGGGCTGCGTTGCAGAGACATTTACAGAGGCCACACCCCTTTTTACACCTCTCTGCAACGCAGCTCTGTGGCGCTTTCTGGATGTACCTGTTGGGCTAGTTGGCCCCCAGGGACCCTCAGGATTGAAGAGGATTTAATTCCCCATCTTAAAACGCGCCACGGGGCCTGTTTGCACACATGTCACCTGAAGCCCCGCCCCTCCCTTCACCACTGTGCAAACGCGCCCCGTGGCGCGTTTTAAGTCGGGAGATTAACTCCCTTGAATCCTGAGGGTCCCTGGAGTGCAACTAGCCCACCATATACCTCCAAAAGCGCCATAGAGCTGCGTTGCAGAGAGGTGTAAAAGGGGCGTGGCCTCTGTACACCTCTCTGCAAGGCAGCTCCCTGGCGCATACTGGAGGTTCCTGGTGGGCTAGTTGGCCCCCAGGGACCCCCAGTATTCAAGGGAATTCGTTCCCTCTCTGCAAACGCGCCAGGGGGCGCGTTTGCAGAGTGGTGAAGGAAGGGGCGGGGCCTACGGGCCCGATCGTTTTTTTTTTTTCTCCCTGAAGGGGGGCTGTGTAGCCCCCCTTCCTTTTTCCTATTTTTAGGCCCTGGGGACCCCATCCCCCAGGGCCTTTCCCCTTTTTATTTAAAATTAAAATAAAATAAAAACGGGAAGGGGCCGCGTGGCCCCCCTTCCCTGGGCCTGTATTGGCCCCAGGGACCCCATCCCCCGGGGCATGGCCTCTTTTTTTTTTATTTGGATGGGGGCCGCGTGGCCCCACTCTCAGGCCATTTAAGGCCCTGGGGACCCCATCCCCCGGGGCCGGCCTTGCACTTTTTTTTTTTTTTTTTTAATTTTTGTTACTTTGGGGAGGGGGCTGCGTGGCCCCCTCCGTGGCCTCTTATGGCCCCGGGGACCCCATCCCCGGGGCCTGGCCTCTCGTTGGGGACTGTGGGGGGTCCCCAAGCCCCCACAGTCCCGCCGGCTCCCCGTGTCCTACGGGAGCCGGCATTGCTTACACATGGGGAGCAGCTAAGATGCAGCTCCCCATGTGGAAAGCAATCGGCTTTGGATATTGGAAGAGAGAGCAGGTTTCCTGCTCTCTCTTCCAATATCCAAAGCAAGTTTGCAATGACAGGACGGGAGCCGCGAGGCTCCCGTCCTGTCATTGCAAACAGCAGTGTCCCGGGGGTAGGCACCCCGGGACACTGCAGGAGCCGGCCCTGGGGGTGGTGGTCCCCAGGGCCATCAAGGGCTCCAGGAGGGGGCCGCGCGGCCCCCCTCCCTACATTTTGAAAGCCCCGGGGAGGTGGTGGTCCCCGGGGCTCTGGGGGTCCAAAACGGACCCCCATTTTAATTTTTCTTAGTGCCCCGGGGAGGTGGTGGTCCCCGGGGCGTGTGGGGGCTGGAGCCCCCACACAGGTTTTTTAAATAAAAAAAGAAGCCCCGGGGAGGTGGCGGTCCCGGGGCTGCGGGAAGGCTCAGAGCCCTCCCGCACCATTATACATAAAGCCCCGGGGGTGGTGGTCCCTGGGGCTTGGGGGCCCTTAGAGGCCCCCACACATAAAATTAACCCCCCAGCATGCCCCCGGGACTTGGCCCACCCGGGGGCCAATTAACATCGAAGCGCGGGAGACCGCGCTTCGATTTTTTTCGGCAGGGTTCGCGCTCCCTGAGCGCATCCTGCCGATTTAAAAAAAAAAAAAAAATTTTTGCCTGGGGGTCCTTGTGGGACCCCTGAGCAGACCTAGGGGGTCAGGGTGTTTCTACCCTGCCCCTTTGTGCGCTTTGCGCACTTGTTTCTGTCCCTCGGTTCTACCGAGGGACAAAATGGCTGCCAACACTTCCTGATTTGGAGTGTTGACAGCCAATTAACATAAAGCTCGTACTCGGGAGGATCCGCGGCCCTAGATATCACTATCTTTTTACTTTTGATTTTCTCAGCAACTACTGAACGGATTTACACCATTTAACAAAAAGGGTTCTTTCTGAACCAAGAACTACCTCTTTGCCAAATTTGGTGTAATTCCGTTCAGCAGTTCGGGCTGTAGCCGTGTCTAAAGTTTCCTATGGAAAATTGCATGGGGAAACGCGTTTTGGGACCCCCTTTTTCTCGGCCCCCGCTTGACGAATCCCCGAGACTTTCAGGGTAGGAGCGGACCGGAGCGGGCCACAAAGTTTGAAAATTTTGCGAAGATACGTCAACCGGCAAGAGAGTTATTTCAAATAGAATGTCGCGGATTTCCTATGGATAATAGGTTGTAACTATAACTATCTACTGGCGACCGCCAGTAGATAATATATATATATATATATATATATATATATATATATATATATATATATATATATATATATATATATATTATATAATGGCGGTCGCCAGTAGATAGTTATAGTTAGGACCTATTTTCCATAGGAAATCCACAACATTCTATTTGAAATAACTTTGGCGCCAGTTGACGAATCTTCGCGAAATTTTCAAAATGTATGGCCCGTTCCGGTCCGCTCCAATCCTGAAAGTCTCGGGGTGATTCGTCAAGTGGGGGCCGAGAAAAAAGGGGGGTCCCAAAACATGTTTTTCCCATGCAATTTTCCATAGGAACTTTTCATCGCAGCTACAGCCCGAACTGCTGAACGGAATTACACCAAATTTGGCAAAAAGGTAGCCCTTGGTTCAGAGTCGCGCCTTTTGGTTAAATGGTGTAAATCCGTTCAGTAGTTCCTGAGAAATTTGAAAAAGAAAACACATATATATCTGGGGGAGCCTAACCACACATGTCATCGTGAGATCTGATTGGCTGTCAGCACTTCATCCTGGAATTGCTGGCAGCCATCTTGGGACCAATATAAATGATAGTACCCCCTTGAAATGCATTGTAGTGAATCGAAGATTTTGAGGGTTACCAAAAGGAGAACTATAAAGGGTGATAACAGACTTTAGTTACATTAGAATTCATTTGTTGATGGTACCATACTAATTTCAGGTATTGTGGTGTGTTCTAAGGTGATTTTACCCTGTGAAAAACCTTCTGCTGGGATATCATGAATCATGTTTGAGAGAAAACTATTTTCACATGCTTGTCCCATACAGTTTTGGAAGGTGCTCCAGAAGCTAAAATGAGAGCATATTTTCTGTAAATTCACATTATCTTTCTCAGTCATGTGAGAATGAAGTCTGACATTCTCGGTAAAACATGTACATCCAACAAGGACTGTCAGTTGATTCCTTTGTGTTCTACTGCAGCTTCCCAGAGTGTTCTAAAGAACAACTAGAGTGCTAACAGCCTTACTTATGACAAAAGTATGGCACACCTGAAGCCATCTTGATTGGAATAAACTGGTAACACTTAAAACATTTAAAACATTTAATTTAAAAAGGAACAAAATGATGTGGATCATTTTGTCATAGAAATTATGGTTAGTGCTGTAGAAAGAAAAATTAGGACATGTTTCAAGTGTGATCTCAAATATCTTCCTGTTATATTTCAACAGGAGCAGCCTGTCAGTTGATGCCTTTGTGTTCTACTGCAGCTTCCCAGAGTGTTCTAAAGAACAACTAGAGCGCTAACAGTCTTACTTATGACAAAATTATGGCACACCTGAAGCCATCTTGATTGGAATAAACTGGTAACTCTTAAAACATTTAATTTAAAAAGGAACAAAGTGAGGGGGTTCATTTTGTCATAGAAATTATGGTTAGTGCTGTAGAAAGAAAAATTAGGACATGTTTTAAGTGAGATCTCAAATATCTTCCTGTTATATTTCAACAGGAGCAGCCTGTCAGTTGATGCCTTTGTGTTCTACTGCAGCTTCCCAGAGTGTTCTAAAGAACAACTAGAGAGCTAACAGTCTTACTTATGACAAAAGTATGGCACACCTGAAGCCATCTTGATTGGAATAAACTGGTAACACTTAAAACATTTAATTTAAAATGGAACAAAATGAGGGGTTCATTTTGCCATAGAAATTATGGTTAGTGCTGTAGAAAGAAAAATTAGGACATGTTTTAAGTGAGATCTCAAATCCTCTTCTATTTCATTAGAAAATTCTGACATGCAGACTGAAACAATCACTTTCAATACCAGCAGTAGACTTCCAGTTAACTCCCTGGTGAGCAGTAGCTTTACTACAGTGATCTAATGAACAACTAGAGTGCTAACATTCTGAATTTATGGCAAATGTGTGACACATCTGAATGCCTTCTTGATGGAATCAAAGTAAAAACTGAAAGCATTTCCTACTGAGGAGACTGCAGTAAATGACGAAATTAGGAAACTTCATAACAAATAAGTCTCCCAAGATGGCCACCAGAGAAAAAGAGCCCAAATGTAGCACAAATATCACCCAGATGTAGCCCACATATAGCCCAATGACAGAAGTGTGCAAAACACTTTTTATTTTTTGTTTTTCTGCAGTTTTATATAGTGCAAACTGGTCAGGTATTGGAGCGTTACATCTTACTTGGACCCCTTATTGCATATTTTGCACGAAGTACATGAGATTGATCTTGCGAAACATTGAACTTTACGATTCTGTTAACCTGATATTGCTCTGAACCGGGCTTTGTAACACCCGTTTTTACCTACTGGTTTTAATTAATTCTCACTGTATTGTATTAGGAAAGAGGATTTACTGTTTTTATGTACACTTTTATGATCTATGTTTCTAAATCAGATCAAATAAAGTTTAATGAATTCTATGGCAGGACGGAGGCGAGGATTATGCATATCTTTCCTCACTTTATTTGCATAGCAGTTCAAAGAAAACGTAACACAACAATCATTAAACAAAAGACTACACAACCCATGAACCATTAGGGGTAGTCTCCAAGGCAACTGTAGTCCAATCATATCACAGTCCATCGTATATAATATCGTGATGTCCCTTCCGCTTCCTCTTTCTTCACTGCTCGTCAGTTAAGTGCATTCCTTACATTCTTGGCTTAATCTGACGTTGTTGCTGTTTGTATAGCGGTTTCTTGTGCACGTTATTAGCATTATTGCCTTGGTATTGTTTCATATTCCCTGCGCAGCAGGCTCTTGCCCGAGCGCGTTCTCCCCCTCGCAGTTTCTCCCGCTGTGTGCTCTGCGTGCGGTGAGATCCTGTCAGGCGCGTCTGGTCCGAGCGAGGCAGCTCCGTCGAGCGCTCCCGCTGGTCTTTACGCGCGTTTGGGAATCCGGTCACTCCTTTAGTGTCCACTTGATTCCCGACCAACCCTCGCCTAATTTTGACACCACTACGCGGTGATTTCCCCACACGGCCACATTAGTGACCAGCGCCACCTGGTGGTGGTAATTGGAATTGCGCCTCAGTCTATTCTTATAACAGCTTCGGGGAAAGCCCAGCTGTTGGAGCACCGGCGAGGGGGCTGTCTTAAGGATTTTAAGGGCATTTGTTCTGTGCTCACACCCTCTGCTATCATGTCTTCTCCAGAAGACCATTTTTACTCCTCCTACCAGGAAGTGGAGGAGGAATGGCCCCCCAACTTCTCCCTCCAGCAGTGGACCAAGCCCTCTCTCTGGCTATTTCTAGGGCGCTGGCTCCTCTTAGGGATCAGGTTGATAAGCTGGCGAAAAGCATCCCTGGGGTGTTCAGTGACCCAGATCTGGTGGTGGCGGGTCCAAGTAGCTCCCACATGGGGAATAAAAGGGCCGATAAGCATAACGCGGGCACTTGGAAGGATTTGATAAACTTACGGAGACCTTCCTCAAGAGTGCGCGAACGCTAAAACATGCACCCTGCCGGGAGGAGGAGGGCCCGGAGAAAATTGCGACACTGTCACCACTATTGTAGACCCCGACAGCGGGTTTCCCTTAGAGGGAGAGGGTGTATCGGAGGACGATTTCTCCTCCGATGAGGATAAGGACTCGGGCGTCCCTGGCATCCAGAGTCCCACTCCTCTCAGTCCCCGGTTGGGGACGGGGTCCACTCGGACATGTTCGAGCCTACCCAAATTTACCATCCTAGGTCGGCAGAGTGGACACCTGACGCCAAAGTGGCAGAGTATGTGGTGGGGAAAATCCATCAACCCCTTGAAAGGGAGGTCAGGAATAGGATGAGGGGAGAATGCCCCAGGCCCTCACTGAAAGGGAAGGTGGCACACACGCCTGAAATTGATGAGAAACTATGTACCTTTTTCTCCAAGTAAATGAGGGATCCCAAGAAAGGAATTGATAGGTCTTGGACGTGGTAGGGCCCTTGACCCAAATTATTCAATTGACGGAGCGTTCCAAAGAGTCAGGATCCCCTATGTCCACGGATATTGTGGCTGGTTGGGCGCACTACCCTAAACCCTAAAACACTACCCCCTCCACTACTCAAACACCACTGCACTACCCTAAACCCTAAAACACTACCCCCAGCACGACACCCTACACTACCCAAACATAACTGCACTACCCTAAACCCTAAAACACTACCACCAGCACGACTCCCTACACTACCCAAACACCACTGCACTACCTTAAACCCTAAAACACTACCCCCAGCACGACTCCCTACACTACCCAAACACCACTGCACTACACTAAACCCTAAATATACCCCCAGCATTACCTCCCACAGTACCCAAACACCACTGCACTACCCTAAACCCTAAAAATCTATCCCCAGCACAACCCCCTACACTACCCAAACACCACTGCACTACCCTAAACCCTAAAACACCAACCCCAGCATGACCCTCTACACTACCCAAACACCACTGCACTACCCTATACCCTAAAACACGACCCCTACACTACACAAACACGACTGCACTACCCTAAACCCTAAAACACTACCCACAGCATGACCCCTTCACTACACAAACACCACTGCACTGCCCTAAACCCTAAAACACTACCCCAGCACTACCCCCTACACTATCCAAACACCACTGCACTAACATAAACCCTAAAACACTACCCCCAGCACAACCCCTACACTACACAAACACCACTGCACTACCCTAAACCCTAAAACACTACCCCCAGCACGACTCCCTACACTACCCAAACACCACTGCACTACCCTAAACCCTAAATCTACCCCCAGCATGACCCCCTACACTACCCAAACACCACTGCACTACCCTAAACCATAAAACACTACCCCCAGCATGACCCCCTACACTACACAAACACCACTGCACTACCCTAAACCCTAAAACACTACCACCAGCATGACCCCCTACACTACTCAAACACCACTGCACTACCCTAAACCCTAAAACACTACCCCAGCACGACCCCCTACACTACCCATACACCACTGCACTACCCTAAACCCTAAAACACTACCCCCAGCACAACCCCCTACACTACTGCACTACCCTAAACCCTAAAACACTACCCCCAGCACGACCCCCTACACTACCCAAACACCACTGCACTACCCTAAACCCTAAAACACTACCCCCAGCACGACCCCCTACACCACCCAAACACCACTGCACTACCCTAAACCCTAGAAAAGAAACCCCCACCCCATGCCCAATCCCCCTTACCTCTCACTCCTCATGGTTCCTCTCTCCTCGTGGTTCCTGCTTCACGTCATCTCTGAGGGGCGGTGCACGTCTTTGTGAGGAAACGGAACAGCCTCTGTTTCCTTACAACGACATGGATCGTCTACATGTTTTTTAGAACGCATGGTCATTTACCATACATACCTTTACAACAAAATTAGTTGTAAAGGCATGCGTGGTAAATGACCATGCGTTCTAAAAATGCGTAGTAATGACTTCGTGATGAACAACGCATGCGTGGTAATGCATGCGTTGTAATGGTATCGCAAAGTAAAAAGTCGTTGTAACGGCTGTTTACCGATCAAAGCTGGCCCCTGTTCTTCAGTGAGACGTTTATTTGATTAATTAGGAGGAAGGAATGTGGTTTTTTTACCGAAAAGTGCATTCCCGGCTGTTGTATTGTGAAAGTGTCCGCGTGGCCTGGTTTCACTTCCGGTGAGAGAGTGGAAGAGTCTGTTTGGATCTAAAGGAGTTCTGTTGTTGGACGGGGCCGGCGCAACATGTCATCAGAAAACATAGCTAATGGAAAGCGCCCTCCCTGAAGTGTGGAGCAGTGCCATGAGAGGTCAACGAGTGTGCGTCCCACCGCAGTATGACCGTACCGCGTGACCCATGTGCCGCCTCCAGGGTACGGGAGGCAGAAGCGGCATCGCAGGTCCTCTTGAAGACCATTGTAGCACTACTTCTACATTTTGGTACTAGGGCATTTTAACTTCGTTGTTCCTGCCAGATACAAAGAGAAGATCCTGTGTTATTCAGTGCCCTCGTTACCTTTTTGTGGGTTGTGGTGCTTGTCACTTCGCTGCCCTGCCGGTGCACACGACTGGGCACCGCACCTCGTGTGCCATCTGCAGGGCCTCTGCCCTCGGATCACTGGTTTCGGTTTCTGGAGTGGCAACATAAACAGTTGCTCCCAAAGGACTAGCCTGAACACTTAGGTGAATATTCCCTGCACCAGCACTCCACGGAAATTCTTTCCTAGCTCTCCCACGTCAACGAGCACGGCTCCGCTCGCGACACCGTATGACGTCATCGGAGCCATGAGAGGACCTCGTCGGCGTGCTGACGTCAGTTCCACCCATTTTTTCCGTGCCACCGAGGCAAACAGGGGACCGAGACATTTTCACATGTATACATAGTATAATAAATATATATATATTCACTGAAAAAACATAGGTTTCAGGCACGTTATAGTTAGAAATTAGCATTTAAAAAACCTTCGAAATTCACTGAAAAAACCATAGGTTTCAGGCATGTAATAGTTAGAAATTAGCATTTAAAAAACCTGAGAAATTCACTGAAAAAACCATAGGTTTCAGGGGCGTTATAGTTAGTTGGACATTTCACTCGTACAAAACCATAGAAATTCCCCGTTATAGTTAGTTCAGCTAACTATAACTCGTCGTCCGCAATGCACTGCTGATGACGTCACATATTACATCACTCATGACATGGTCAGTGACATCACTCATGACATCTCATGATGTCACTGACCATGTCATGAGTGATGTAATATGTGACGTCATCAGCAGTGCATTGCGGGCGCTCGAGTTATAGTTAGCTGAACTAACTATAACGGGGGAATTTCTATGGTTTTGTACGAGTGAAATGTCCAACTAACTATAACGCCCTGAAACCTATGGTTTTTCAGAGAATATATATATATACAAATATACCTATATATATATGCATGTATATACTTAAAGATATATACACACATACACACACACACACACACACACATATATGTATATATTATCTACTGGCGGTCGCCAGTAGATAGTTATAGTTAGGACCTATTTTCCATAGGAAATCCGCAACATTCTATTTGAAATAACCTTGGCGCCGGTTGACGAATCTTCGCGAAATTTTCAAAACTTGTGGTGCGCTCCGGTCCGCTCCTATCCTGAAAGTCTCGGGGTGATTCGTCAAGTGGGGGCCGAGAAAAAAGGGGGGTCCCAAAACGTGTTTTCCCCATGCAATTTTCCATAGGAACCTTTCATCGCAGCTACAGCCCGAACTGCTGAACGGAATTACACCAAATTTGGCAAAAAGGTAGCCCTTGGTTCAGAGTCATGCCTTTTGCTTAAATGGTATAAATCCGTTCAGTAGTTCCTGAGAAAATCAAAGGTAAAATCACATATATATCTATGGCCGCGTAGGGTCCGCGTACCCTCCCGATCACGAGCTGCATGCTAATTGGCTGTCAAGTGGCTGTCAACACTCCTAATCAGGAAGTGTTGGCAGCCATTTTGTGCCTCGGTAGAACCGAGGCAAAGAAACAAGTCACAAAAAGGGGGCAGGGTAGAAACACCCTGACCCCCTAGGTCTGCTCAGGGGGTCCCACAAGGACCCCCTGGGCAGAAAAAAGCATTTAAAAAAAAAAAAAATCTGCGGGATGCGCTTAGGGTGCGCAGATCCCGCTGTGATAAAAAAATCAAAGCTTGGTCTACCGCGCTTCGATACTATTTTGCCCCCGGGTGGGTCAAGTCCCGGGGGCATGCGGGGGTTGCTTAATATTTTATGTGGGGGGCCTCTAAGGCCCTCCAAGCCCCGGGGACATCAGTGATGTCATTTGAGATGTCATCAGTGATGTCACTGACCATGTCATGAGTGATGTAATATGTGACGTCATCAGCAGTGCATTGCGGGAGCGCGAGTTATAGTTAGCTGAACTAACTATAACGGGGGAATTTCTTTGGTTTTGTACGAGTGAAATGTCCAACTAAATATAACGTCCCTGAAACCTGTGGTTTTTTCAGTGAATATATATATATTGTGCAGTTCTCACTTTATTTCATGAAGACACATACAAATACAAGAAAGCTGAATGTATAATTTTTGAGTACGCCTTTATGGGATAACATTAATTTTGTAATATCATTATGATTTGAAGGTCTATTTATTGTAATTATAGGATATATGCACCATTTGCACTTTACTTTAAGTGACAGAATGTACTTTACAGTGACTGAAGAAAAAAGAAAAAGAAAAAGAAGGAAAGAAAAAAATGGTGGCAAAATTACTCCACCAAAAGTGATTGAGGTTCTAGTCTAGTTGTTTAAAATGACTGACACAAACAAGGGGTTAAGCACGTTGCACTTTATATAATGTTGTCTAGACACAAGGGACTCTATGGTCCAGTAGAAGGCTAGTGGTAGCCGAAACGCGTAGACCGTCCATTTTTGCTATTTTTGCACAGGGTGTGCATGTAAAAAAGAAATAAAACAAACTTACTTTATCCTGCAGTAGTGCCGTGATTCTTGCCTGGGGATATACTCTTCTCTGTTTTGGTGAGAGAACTGTGAAATATATATATATATATATATATATATATATATATATATATTTAGAGAGAGAGGGAGAGAGAGATAGATATAGAGATATGGATAATGACATATGCGAAAAGATAGATAGATAGATAGATAGATAGATAAATAGATAGATAGATAAATAGATAGATAGATGAATAGATAGATAGATCTTTAATTCTTTTCTAACATGGGGCCTTGATCACTCCATTTCTGAGGGGGAAAACTGCAGGGTGAAAATAATTCATATAAATCAATGAATGAAAGTGGTTCTTGAGCTAATTTTCTTAAACTGATACAACATCCATTTGTTTAAATTAAAAACACTGTTGAAAGAGCTGTTTTTCAAACATTGAGTGTCTAATGTACTGAGCACGGATTATAATTCATGAATATATTCCTTGTTGTTCATGCATTGAAAATATTATAATTAGGAAAACGTATTTTGAAGATTGATGTTACTTCATTGCCAATTGTCTGCTTTGATGTTCTAATTTTATTTTTGTATTTCCGATTGTCAACTCGAAATATGCCTTCACGCTGTGAACTGTTTTTCTTTTTTTCTGAATCATTAATCATGGCGCTCTGACCTGTCACTTTATATAGTGAAAAATGCAACTGTGATTCCCTTCACTAGATCATTGATGAGTTTAACACTAAATTGAAGCTGTGTGTGCACCGGAGAGGGTTTTACAGTAGCATTTACACAACTCACCTGAGTGGCCGGCTTTAGGGCAGTGTGACCGGTGCGGCTGCACTGGGCATCGACCTGTGCAGCAGGCACTGACCTCAAGGGGGGGCTGTGTTTAGCAATAACTTATGATTGGAGCGATGAGGGGCACTTTTGTCTGGTGGTACTGAAAGAATCCAAGAAGGCGGTCATGGTGTGTAGGGGGGCCACAAATTATTGTCACACTGGGTGCCACCAGTGCTAAAGCTTGCCCTGCTTGCATGGATACTAATTTTGGGTAGTGGTGGTTCTATTGCTATAAATTGTTTTCAAATGTCATAGCTTCTCATTGAGTACACTGTACCAGTAGCATAATTGCATTTAAACCCTATTTCTAATCTTTTGACTGTTTATGTTGATTTACACTAAATATGGTAATCTGCTTGTATGAGGCAGATTTACGCACAAATAATGGCATCAGGGGACAGCTGTTTATACGCACTCTAATAAAAAATATAGAGATTACACCTCATTTTTACCCGCAAGGGCTAAAATGTGAAAATGTTCTAGGTGCAGATGACTACAAATAATTTTTTAATCAAACCCAGGAGGAAAAAGGTCATAGTTGCTTTGATATGTACATATTAATTTTCAAAGCTTTACATTTGCTGAGTTTCATCACATAAACCATATGTACATATCAAAACAACAAGCTGAAGATCGCTTAATCTTCTTTGCAGCAAAAATTGTCAAAACACCATAATTTCATGATTAATTACCTGGAAGTGCCTCGCTACCACCCTTCCCACTACCAAGCATAGCATCCACCTTCACCTTGTTCCAAATCCTGGAACCGAATGGGTCCTCAATTGTGCACTCAAAATAAAAGCCTTCAACACACCCATACTCAGGCTAAAACAACTTCTACCTCCACTCTGTTGGAAGTATCTGATCAACAGCTCTCTCTTTTCAGAAAATGTTCCCAACGTCCTCAAACACAATATGGTAATCTGCCCCCTCAGCAAAACAACTCATGACTTAGAAATAGAGGCCTACTCCTCACCCATTTCCAACCTTACATTCCTCAGCAAAATAAAGCTTTAAAATGACATTGAATCCAATCACCGTCTGCATAACTTTTCTTCCCCAAATACTTAATTGGTATTTTAGTGAAACATACAAACAGCCAAGTATTGCAGAGGCATTGCGATACATACAGAGGATGTGCAATCCATGTGACCATAAAACGTATACAGTGAAAAGATACATACATGAAAAACTTGGTTTACAGCAAACAGTCTCATGATATAGCCATAGAAGTACAAGTATAAGGACTGTAGCTGATGCTGATACTAAAGAGGAAACCCAGATTAAATAAATCCCATTGAAACTGGAGGAAAATGCATAGTGTGTGATCTGTGTTGTATGATACTGGAATATACAAGACAGCTGCCATATGAGGGTATCGAAAGCAAAAATGAGTAGAACAGAGATGAGGACTGGGAAGTGAGGAGGTAAGTGGGGGGAGGGTAGTGGGATTACCAAGCACAGAGTGTAGGTTAGTATCTAGGACCCCAAGTTTGGTTGTGGCAAAGTTGTGGACGTGTTCTTCTCTAGCTCTATGAACTTTTCCAGGGACCGCCAGACCACAATTATCTAGATTCTGACTGGCAGGGTGCAGCACGGGTAAGGAAATGAAAACAGACGTAATTATCCTCAACTTGTCTGCAGTTTATGATACCATCAACCATAAAATATTTTTAAGGAGACTCAAACTCTAGGCAAGCATCATTGGACCCACACTGTATTGAATCAAATCTTGTATTACAGGCTGGAGCCAAAAAATCTTAATTAAACTGATTTGTAGTCTTCATCAAGAGTCTGTTCTCTTGTGTCTACTTATTAACATCCTCCTTGTGTGGTACCATGTGATCTTCCAAATGCAGTTTGTATGATACTCAAAGCTACTTCCACCTGGTAAATAGCAAGAGATGTGAACTATGACTTCTATGCACATTTCGGCATATTTAGATCAAGAGTTCTATTGGATTAAGGGGACCACTAGCACATGAATGGCCTCAAGAGGGAATTCTAAGTGGTCTTAGAGGTCAGAAAGCCTGAACTTTATGCTAGCCTACAAGTCTTGAAAACCCCTTCTCACCCTTAATCAAAAGTGAGGAACTTGGGATTCCACTCCAACTCTGACACCACCTTCACTCCACTTTTTCAGCACTGTGGCACTGGAAGTAAATATTCAGCCCTTCATTCTCCGGAGAAGCCCACTCCTTCAGACCTAAATCTTAATCAAGCTGACCATAGGCCTAATCCTACAATGCCTTAACTATTGCAACATGCTCTACACTTGTCTCACAAAGATACTCAATGCTTCTCTCTAATGACTTCAGTACCTGCCGCCTCGAGGAGGGCGATGGATGCCCTGGTGTCCTGATTTTCCTCAAGGTTAATAAAATAAATGTTAAGCTTTTAGTCTCTTCTCCTTGCTACCAACTGCTACGGCTTTCTGGTTTGGACACTGTGTATATCCTGATTGTGAACTTCTATCATATTATATCGATCAGTGAAACGCATAAGTCACAGAGTTGGTGGATGAGTCCATCATAAATGCAAATATTTCCATGTATTCCACAGTGTATTTTGTGGGTAGGGGATTTTAATTGCCCGATCTGCGACTTCAGTACTTCAAGGGTCTGACATGTGAACAACAAGGTAAGACAGGCAGTGACACATTGAACTATGTGGACACCCTGAAAACCATTGCAATCTCAAATGACTTGGGTCCTGATTACAAGTTTGGCAGTGTGGGAGGGGGTCGCCATGCCAGAGCCCCCGTCCCACACTGCCAAACTCGTTCGCCAACCGCCCAACAAAGTAGGAATTTTTGGAAGTTAGTAGAATTTTGAGCTGGTAAACAGGTGCCTTTCACTAGAGGGTACCCCTACCGCCCAAGTCAAGGACTTCTAGAATCTGTGTTCAGCCATATTGATTGAGCTAACAGTTAAGCATCCTACCACTACCCCCCTATTTCCCGGTGGTTTGATAGCATTTGCACAAGAACCCATAAACAGCTAAAGAAAGCCCTCAATGCAGCCACAAAAAAGGAAAGCGGTTATTGCTGCACCGAAAAAATATAAAGCTACAATCAGAGCTTGAAAGAAAGAGCTCAGAAACAAAGCCTGGTCTGACCTACTGGCTGCCAAAGAGATATGAAAAAGTTCTGGGACGTCACGAATTGCCCGCTGTTCTCTGAGGGACCCCTTTCTAAAAATGACTGTCTGATTCCAGAGCCTGCATGGGTCACACACCAAGAGATGGACACGACATGGTAAAGATAGGGAACTGGCCATTTTGTTTAGCCAATCTATCTCAGTGAAGGAGGTGGAGGCAGCAATTAAGCAAGGCACATGTAAGAAAGCCTCCGAGCCAAAAATAGTTCCCATGGATCTTTTTTAAAACAATCCTGTCCTCTGGGCTCCAATGGTCACTAACATTTTTAGAGCCGCTATTTTTGGCCCATCTGCCCATCCTGGAAAGAGGCCACCGTGGTCCCAATTTAAAAAAAAAAGTTAACAGAAATGACCCGGTGTGCTACAGGCTGATTTACCTAATAGATTTCACTGCAAGGTCTTGGGCAGGGTCATTTTGGCCTGACTGGAAGAGTGGGCTAGTGCCAACAACATACTATCGGGGCCAATATGGTTTTAGACAGGGAATGGGAATGGTTGAGCAGCGCCTTAACCTCTCGTCAATTGTTGGTAAGTACAGCAAGTCCATGAACAGCACTTTAAATCTAGCCTTTATAGACTTGTCGTGTGCTTTTGACACTGTGAACCGCAACAAACTGTGGGACATGTTGGGTGACATGGGAGTGAAAGAACACCTGGTCACTCTTCTCCGGAGATTACACTGGAACGATTCTGTCAAAATATGATAAGGCCCTGGTGGTGAATGTACACACTCACCAGCCTCAATTGAAGGCGTCCTCCAGGGATGCATCTTGGCACCTTTCTTGTTTCTCATTTATGTTAATGGCTTGGAAGCCTACTTATTTCAAAAGAAATTAGACTATCAAAGGGTCGTCAAACTTTTCATCCACACGCTCCTATATACAGATGACGCCGTCTTCCTAGCAAGGACAGCAGTTAGTCTGCAGAAAGCCCTTGACACCTTTGCTGAGTTTATGTCCTCTTTGGACTTGAAAATCAATCATCAGAAACCCCATATAATGGTCTGCTGACCAAAAAAAAACAAGTCCAAAACTTTCTATATTCAGGGAAACCCCATGGACAAAGTACAGCACTTTTGATATTTGGGGTTCCTTTTCAACACACAGCTAAAGGGGGACCCTCTGTTGGTCCTAAGGGTGAAACAAACAAATAGTGCGATCAAAGCACTTTTCTGCTGTGTGGCTAAACTAGCTATGGACCTGTAAGAGAAATGGTAGCCCTCTACAAAGCCAAGTGCCTCTCAATTGCTACCTACGGGGATGAAGTGTGGGGGTATTGTAACTGTTTTAAATGCTAAGTCGTAGAGAATATTTTCCTCAGGAGGCTTTTGATGATCCTTCAGGGATCTCCAACCTCCTTCTGTCATACAGAGGTAGGATTATATTATATGGAGGATTGTTTGGGATTGGCCTCCCTGCTTCTGTGGGCCAAAATATAACTCACACCGGAACTATATTTTTCAAAACTCATACTTTAGGACTACCTGACCCTGGGTAACACTGAAAATATTCCTTGGCTGGGATATATAAAGCATACTTTCAGTGACCTGGGACTCAAAGAGTTTTTTTTGATGACCCAGCTCATACCTCTTCCTCAGCCAGAGAACAAATAAAGGCAGCGCATATTGAAAGGGCACAGTCTAACCATCAGCGACAACTCCCTCAGCAAAATCCCCTGAGCAACCATGATGATGTTCTTTATAGCGAAGAGATGCAATTTTATTTACTTTTTATATTTAATCCCAAATACATATTCTATCTAACTAGGCTCCATTTGGGTACCATCCACTTTTTAGTCGAATTCCCAGTCCAAGGTGGATGGCTGAAGAATCTACCCCATGTCCCTGTGAACATATCTCCAGACAATGCACACTGCACATTTTACTATTCTGTGCAATTTATAAAACCTTAAGATCAACTTTTTTAATTCCTCTCTTGAGGTCACGTAGTTTTAGCTCACATCACAATGGTTTTCGGCTTTATCATCCCTTGACTCACCTGAAATATGCCAAGCTATTGTAAGTCATAAAAGAGGGGCACTTTCCATTAGAAAGCGCTATGGATAATTGATGCCTTCTGACAGTTGGGCAAGAGGGCCTTGTCTTTTTTGGTTATTGGTTACCATTTGCATAACATATAATATTCTGAATTGTGCTGTGTGCTTTTATGACCTTTTAAGTCAATTAAAGTTGTTAGCCTTTATAAGAGAGGGGCACTCTCCATTAGGCAGTCAAATAAAGTTTTATGATGATGATGATTGTGAAGTCTACTCTTAACACTCTTCACCAGCACCAAATTGATACTAGAATCAAGACCCTGCACTCCATCCACAAAAAGCACTGGGGCCCCGGTCCCACCCATCAGCAAAAGCAAACACCTCACCACATCTCTAACCATTACATCAACCTGCAATCTTACAAATGAGTGAAACAAGAAGTGGAGTGGGAAGAGTAAATCTCACCCCTCCGAAACCCAACGCTTTCCCTACTGTTTGAAAGACTGGAGTGGGAATAGTAAATGTTACCCCCCTGAAATCTAACACATTCCCTAATGTTGCAGAGACTGGATTTGGAATATTAAATTTTACCCCTCCGAAGTCCAGCACTTTTTCTGCTTTTGAGTTGACTGGGAACAGTAAATTTTGCCCCTCCAAAGTCCAACACTATCCCAACTGTTGCATAAACTAGAGTGGGAATAGTGTATTTATTATGTATTTAGTATGCTTACTATGCTTACACTCAAATAGTTTTCATAACGTTGGTTAGTTGAAATTATAGCATTACTATTTTATATAAATATATATATATATACATATATATATATATATATATATATATACATACATATATATATATATATACATATATATATTCACTGAAAAAACCATAGGTTTCAGGCACGTTATAGTTAGAAATTAGCATTTAAAAAACCTTACAAATTCACTGAAAAAACCATAGGTTTTAGGGACAGTTATAGTTAGTTGGGCATTGCACTCGTACAAAACCCGTGAAATTCCCCCGTTATAGTTAGTTCAGCTAACTATAACTCGCGCCCGCAATGCACTGCTGATGACGTCACATATTACATCACTCATGACATGGTCAGTGACATCACTGATGACATCACTGATGACATCTCAAATGACATCACTGATGACATCATCCAGTGACTGTGTGTTTCTGTAAAGTTTAAATATTTTTAATATATATAGGGAAAGGCGTATTGAAGAATGAGTGGGTGTATAAGTGTCTGTATGGATGATTTAGTAGGTGCGTGACTAACTCTATAAGTGAGTGATTAAACGTATCTTACTGAATGCATGGGTTAGTGACTAAACTGGGTGAATGTCTGTATCCGTCTGTCTGTTGCTGTGTAAGTGGTGAATGGGTTTGTGAATAGCTACATGAGTGTCTATATGAGTTATTGAATGGTTGTCTGAGTATCTGTATGGGTGCCTGAGTGTTTGTGTGGGTGGGGTGTGTGCGACTCTGTGCATAGATGTGTGAGTGGGTGATTCACTGGGTGGATGGTTTCAAGACTGCATCTGTGATAGACTGTATGGGTGGGTAAGTGTGTGTAAGAGTGTGTTAGTGAGTGAATGTATGTCCCAGTGGTACATGTGTGAGTAACTACATATGTGAAAGGCAGTATATATGTGTGATGTAATATATAAATAGCTATAAGCGAGAGTGTGTGATTGTGAGAGAGACTGTATGGATGAGTGTGTGCTTGTATCAGTGATTGTATAAGAGCATAAGAATGTGCTAGTATTTGTATGAGTAAGTGAGCTGGTGTGTGTATAACTGTATAGGTGAGTAAATGGCAGTGTGTTTAATTATTTGCATGACTGACTAGGTGTGTGAGTACCTCTATGGATGAGTGGCGGTGTTTGAGTGTCTATGTAGGAGTATGAGTGCATATGATAGTCCTGTACTGAGTGACCGTAAGTATGAGTGACTGTACGGGTGAGTGAGTGGATGTGTGTGTGTAGACCTAAGAATCAGTGAGTGGGTATGTAGTTATTGGTGTTGGAGTGTCTATGGTTTTGCGAATGGCAGTCTGTAATTTAGAGTGGGTGTATCAAAGGTTATATTAGGGTGTGAGGAGGTGCATCAGATTATCACGTGGATGATGTCATCAGTGATGTCATCAGTGATGTCATTTGAGATGTCATCAGTGATGTCATCAGTGATGTCACTGACCATGTCTTGAGTGCTGTAATATGTGACGTCATCAGCAGTGCATTGCGGGGGCGCGATTTATAGTTAGCTGAACTAACTATAACGGGCGAATTTCACGGGTTTTGTACGAGTGCAATGTCCAACTAACGATAACTATCCCTAAAACCTATGGTTTTTTCAGTGAATTTGTAAGGTTTTTTAAATGCTAATTGCTAACTATAACGTGCCTGAAACCTATGGTTTTTTCAGTGAATTTCAAAGGTTTTTTAAATGCTAATTTCTAACTATAACGTGCCTGAAACCTCTGGTTTTTCAGTGAATTTCAAAGGTTTTTAAAATGCTAATTCCTAACTATAACATGTCTGAAACCTATGGTTTTTTTCAGTGAATTTCAAAGGTTTTGTAAATGACAATTTTTAAATGTATTAATTGTTATATTTATTTTTTTGATACTGATTTACTACATTTTGTTAAACTATTTATTTTTAGATATTTTATTTTTTAAATTACATTGTAATTACATTATACATTACATTACAAAATATACTTTCTCAGAATGAATTACTTTAGTTTAAATACTTTGCAAATAGGCAATAGACTTTTAAGTACAGTAGTTACAGTTGTTGCAATGGGCAACACAATTTCAAACACAATGCAACATTGAGCTCAATGTGAATTTCTAGTTAAATGCAATTAGTTACTTTATGGATTACTTTTCTAACCACAGGACTGGATCCTAGATTCAGTCCTGGGACATCTCCTGTAAACAGTTGAGTAAAAGCGTTTTGGTTACAGTAGTGATTTTTAAGGAATATTATTGTATTTTAAAAGTTGACACAGAGAAACTTTTTCACATAGAATCACCAATGTTATCCTATGGGAGGAAATTCACTTAGCAGGTAAGTAGTGTTATCGTTACTTTTTCTTACTCAGTGGTGGATCCTGGATCCAGCACTGGTGCATCTCCTGTAAACAGTTGAAAGAATACGTTTAAGTCATACAGGCGATTTTTAAGGAATATTTGTAGTTTATGAAAATCGACACTTTGAAACTTTTCTGCTGAAAACCAGACAATGGATTCCTATGGAAGGAAATACAAGTTACTGGTAAGTACGGTTAGAATTACTTTTCAGGGTCAGTGCTGGGCTAAAAGATGCAGCACTGGGTTCTCTCCTGATAACAGGTGAGTAAATCGGAATTCGTAGTTCGGCTGATTTTAGAGGAATATTATAAAGTTCCAAAACTCCACACTTAGAAGAATTTCCAAGTGAAACCAGTCAATGTTAGCCTAGGGAAGGAAATTCAAGTTACTGGTAAGTACGGTTAGAATTACTTTTCAGGATCTGTACTGGGCTCAAAGATGCAGCACTGAGGTCTCTCCTGATAACAGGTGAGTAAATCGGAATTCGTTGTTCGGCTGATTTTAGAGGAATATTTGCACTATGGTGAAGGAAGGGGGTGGGGCCTGAGGTGACATGTCTGCAAACACGCCCTGTGGTGCGCTTTAAGTTGGAGAATTAATTCCTCCTCAATCCCG
Organism: Calotriton arnoldi; assembly: GCA_963921515.1. Classification (NCBI taxonomy): domain Eukaryota; kingdom Metazoa; phylum Chordata; class Amphibia; order Caudata; family Salamandridae; genus Calotriton; species Calotriton arnoldi. The sequence continues at coordinate 1,492,827 of CAWUFW010004374.1, read as the reverse complement.
AGGGACCCTAGGGGCCAACTAGCCCACCAGATACCTCCAGTATGCGCCAGAGAGCTGCGTTGTAGAGAGGTGTTCAGAGGCCACGCCCCTTTTACAACACTCTGCAACGCAGCTCCGTGGCGCTTACTGGAGGTACCTGGTGGGCTAGTTGGCCCCAGGACCCTCAGGATTGAAGGGGATTTAATTCCCCATCTTAAAACGCGCCACAGGGCCTGTTTGCACACATGTCACCTGAAGCCCCGCCCCTCCCTTCACCACTGTGCAAACGCGCCCGTGGCGCGTTTTAAGTTGGGGGATTAAGTCCCTTGAATCCTGAGGGTCCCTGGGGTCCAACTAGCCCACCAGGTACCTCCAGTAAGCGCCACAGAGCTGCGTTGCAGAGAGGTGTAAAAAGGGGCGTGGCCTGGACAACCTCTCTGCAACGCAGCCCCCTGGTGCATACTGGAGGTTCCCGGTGGGCTAGTTGGCCCCCAGGGACCCCCAGTATTGAAGGGGAATTCATTTCCCAACTTAAAACACTCCACAGGGCGCGTTTGCAGAGTGTTGCTGGGAGGGGGCGGAGCCTCGGCACAATCGCGTGTTTTTTTTGTTTTTTGGAAGGGGGGCTGTGTGGCCCCTCTTCTTTTTACTTTTTTTGGGCCCTGGGGACCCCATCCCCCAAGGCCTGACCCCTTTTTTAATAAAAAAAAATAATAATTAACGGGAAGGGGGCCGCGTGGGCTCCCCTCCTGTGGCCAATTCCGGCCCCGGTGACCCCATCCCCCGGGGCATGGCCAAATATATATTTTTGTTTATGGAGGGGGGCTGCGTGGCCCCCCTCCTGAGGCCTCTACTGGCCCCGGGGACCCCATCCCCCGGGGCGGCCTTTATTTTTTTTTCATGGTTTAATTTTGGGGAGGGGGCCGCAGGAGCCGGCCCTGGGGGGTGGTGGTCCCCAAGGCCACCACAGGCTCCAGGAGGGGGGCCGCACGGCCCCCCTCCCTTCACATGCACAGCCCCCGGGAGGTGGTGGTCCCGGGGGCTCGGGGGTCCGCCAGTAGATAATATATATACATATATATATATGCAAAGGATATGGAAGTCATTGAATGGGAAGAGTTTTGTTATTTGAAAAAGGATAACCCCATCCTTCCAGTCATGTACCTTTTGCCCAAGATTCATAAGAACAGATTGAATCCCCCAGGCAGACCTATAATCTCATCTAGAGGCAGCGTTCTTGAGAATATCTCACGCTATGTTGACCATTTCTTGAGAGACTTTGTGGTTACCCTGCCCTCGTATGTGAGGGACACCAAAGACTTCCTGGCCAAAATTCACAACTTGGTATGGCAAACAGATTACCTACTCATCACCATGGACGTCAATTCACTTTATACAGTGATTGACCATGGGCAAGGAATAGAAGCATGTGCGAGATTCCTAGAGCGTAGACACATCAGATACTGGGGTCATACAGTAATGATTTTGGACATGAAAAACTTTTGCTTAATAAACAACTTTTTCATGTTTGATGGTGGCATACACAGGCAGACCCTCGGTACCACGATGGGTACATGCTTCGCGCCTAGTTTTGAGAACCTTTTCATGGGGGCCTGGGAAGAAGACATCAGGGAGGGCAGCAATTTACAGAATGACTTCACCAAGGTTAAACTTTGGCTCAGATATATTGACGACTTGTTTGTTGTCTGGCAAGGCAGCAAACAAGAGGCCATGATGTTTGTCAACAAGCTTAATCACAATCCGAGAAATCTGAGACTAACGAGCACAATCAGTAAAGTGGAGGTTGAGTATCTCGACACGAAGGTAGAAATAGTGTCCAATACAGTACACACGACACTATTTCAAAAATGTACCGCAGGCAATACACTACTACACGCCCTGAGCAGTCATCCAGAAACATTTAAGTTGAGTATCCCGTATGGGGAACTACTCAGGGCCAAAAGAAACTGTAGTACGGATGAAGGGTACCAGGAAGAGCAGAATACCATGATCCAAAGATTCAAGATCAGAGGGTACCCTGCCTGGGTTCTCAAAAAAGCGGTAGAAAGAGCAAAAGCAATAGAAAGAGACACATTGCTCAGCAACACTGCCTCCAACATCATAGACAGTGCAGAGAATGTGGAAACACGCATGATCCTCACGTATAATGGCAATTCCGACCACATACGTAGGACCATCACGTGGAATTGGAATTTACTTAAAAGTGACCCTGTGGTAGGTAGTATGATACCAGAAAGACCAATTATAACATACAGGAGGGGACGAAATTTGAAAGATCTTTTAGTCCATAGTGATCTACCGGATATCACAGCCAACAGGAAGACAGATCTCAGAGGCTTTTTCCCGTGTGGCCACTGCAAAGCCTGTGGGAACAGTAAAATGAGAAAAGAGTTTTGGAATGCCAGCAGCAACAGCATGAGAAGCATCACACAGTTCCTCACATGTAGCAGTAATTATGTGATTTATGTATTAGAGTGCCCATGTAACCTAAGGTATGTGGGGAGCACTACACATATGGCAAAGAAGCGCGTCCTGGAACACATGAGGGCAATAACAAACAATGACCATCAATACCCCATAGCACGTCATTTTGAGACACACCATTTCTCAGACTGCGCCAAACTTTCATATTATGCCATTGAACAAGTTACCAACAACAGGAGAGGGGGAAACAGGACTCTAAGACTGAGACAGCGAGAATCCAAACACATTATAGGGATGGGCACCAGGGCACCTCATGGACACAATCTGGACGAAGAGATGTCAATACATCTACAAGAGGAATAGGGCCCCCCTCCAACCCAGAGTAGTGATGCAACCAGGAGATAGGTTTTTAGCTGCTTTTAAGACATCATAGTTTATGCCTTAACTATGTGTTTTTGTACAGATCCCTTTGTGACTACAAGTCTTAACATGTTGTTTTTCTTCTTCTTTGTTTATTACAGGAGGAAAGGAAGGGACTATGTCTCAGGCCTGTGACAACGGGATCCCTACCCTTTTCTTCATACCAGCTTCCATACACTTTTCCAGTTTGCAGATAAGATACATTTATTCTTTCTTGTATTTTCTATTCACTTTTATGCACTACAAAGAGAGGGGTGGACAATAGGAACACTAATGTACATTTCCAATATTTTTCTTCATGACTCTCCCATTAAGTCACATGACTTTGACTCTATTTGGGAAGTATTCTTGTAGATAAGACTAGACATTGAATAGGCAGTTAGAGCTATCCACTCGGAACTCACTAATACAATCATGACTTCTGGCCACAGACCATAACCCACTAATCAGGAATGAGGCACCTTTTGCGTAACACGCACTAGGCTTAGGGCAGATTTTCAGGCTTTTCGGCCAATAATCAGGAGTTCCCACTAACCAGGGACCTTTACAAATACCGTAGCCGAACATCGAGGTCATTTAGAGCTACATTACTACATATCCCAAGATGCATTGCTTGGCATCTAACATGCACTTATATGGAGTCCGACAGTATAGAACTGCAGCATGAGAAGAGTAAAAGACAGATACACATTTTGCTCAGTACAAGAACATGATATATTTGCCAAAAATGGGGTATGATTCCTTTGAATGTATGAAATCGAGTATGTAAACATGCATGACTTAATGTATTTTGAAATTCAAAGATGGCGCTAATTTACACTTGTTTTTGCTAGTCCCTGTATGAGTAGTCCATTGCCAGTGTCCGTGGCAAATAAGGAAATGTATGTAAGAATTGTTCCGTAGTGACACCGTTGTGTGAACAAGACCCTTTGAGGGTGAAACGCGTCACGGCGGGTTTATGACGAAATAAACCCCCTTTTGTTACTTTCCTTGGAGTCTTGATTTTCTGTTATGACCTGAGAGCGCGAACGGAATTCCATATCCTTTGCATATTGTACCGGTTTTCTCCGCCGGCATCGCGCCACCCCTCGACAGGCCAAGGTTTCCAGAAGGAGTGCTTTTGGTGACTATATATATATATATATATATTCACTGAAAAAACCATAGGTTTCAGACACGTTATAGTTACAAATTAGCATTTAAAAAACCTTTGAAATTCACTGAAAAAACCATAGGTTTTAGGGACAGTTTTAGTTACTTGGACATTGCACTCGTACAAAACCCGTGAAATTCCCACGTTATAGTTAGTTCAGCTAACTATAACTCGCGCCCGCAATGCACTGCTGATGACGTCACATATTACATCACTCATGACATGGTCAGTGACATCACTGATGACATCACTGATGACATCTCAAATGACATCACTGATGACATCATCCAGTGACTGTGTGTTTCTGTAAAGTTTAAATATTTTTAATATATATAGGAAAAGACATATTGAAGAATGAGTGGGTGTGTAAGTGTCTGTATGAATGATTTAGTAGGTGCGTGACTGACTCTATAAGTGAGTGATTTAACGTATCTTACTGAATGCATGGGTTAGTGACTAAACTGGGTGAATGTCTGTATCCGTCTGTCTGTTGCTGTGTAAGTGGCTGCATGTGTTTGTGAATAGCTAAATGAGTGTCTATATGAGTTATTGAATGCTTGTCTGAGTATCTGTATGGGTTCCTTGAGTGTTTGTGTGGGAGGGGTGTGTGCAACTCTGTGCATAGATGTGTGAGTGGGTGATTCACTGGGTGGATGGTTTCAAGAGTGCATCTGTGATAGACTGTATGGGTGGGTAAGTGTGTGTAAGAGTGTGTTAGTGAGTGAATGTATGTCCCAGTGGTACATGTGTGAGTAACTACATATGTGAAAGGCAGTATATATGTGTGTTGGAGTATATAAATAGCTATAAGCAAGAGTGAGTGATTGTGATAGTGGCTGTATGGATGAGTGTGTGCTTGTATCAGTGATTGTATAAGAGCGTAACAATGTGCTACTATTTGTATGAGTAAGTGAGCTGGTGTGTGTATAACTGTATAGGTGATTAAATGGCAGTGTGTTTAATTATTTGCATGACTGACTAGGTGTGTGAGTATCTCTATGGATGAGTGGCGTTGTTTGAGTGTCTATATAGGAGTAAGAGTGCATATGATAGTCCTGTACTGAGTGACCGTAAGTATGAGTGACTGTACGGGTGAGTGAGTGGATGTGTGTGTGTAGACCTAAGAATCAGTGAGTGGGTATGTAGTTATTGGTGTTGGAGTGTCTATGGTTTTGCGAATGGCAGTCTGTAATTTAGAGTGGGTGTATCAAAGGTTATATTAGGGTGTGAGGAGGTGCATCAGATTATCACGTGGATGATGTCATCAGTGATGTCTTTTGAGATGTCATCAGTGATGTCATCAGTGATGTCACTGACCATGTCATGAGTGATGTAATATGTGACGTCATCAGCAGTGCATTGCGGGGCGCGAGTTATAGTTAGCTGAACTAACTATAACGTGGGAATTTCACGGGTTTTGTACGAGTGCAATGTCCAAGTAACTAAAACTGTCCCTAAAACCTATGGTTTTTTCAGTGAATTTCAAAGGTTTTTTAAATGCTAATTTGTAACTATAACGTGTCTGAAACCTATGGTTTTTTCAGTGAATTTCAAAGGTTTTTTAAATGCTAATTTGTAACTATAACGTGTCTGAAACCTATGTTTTTTTCAGTGAATTTCAAAGGTTTTTTAAATGCTAATTTCTAACTATAACGTGCCTGAAACCTACGGTTTTTTCAGTGAATTTCAAAGGTTTTGTAAATGACAATTTTTAAATGTATTAATTGTTATATTAATTTTTTTCATACTGATTTACTACATTTTTAGAAACAATTTTTTTTACATATTTTATTTTTTAAATTACATTGTAATTACATTATACATTACATTACAAAAAATACTTTCTCAGAATGAATTACTTTAGTTTAAATACTTTGCAGATAGGCAATAGACTTTTAAGTACAGTAGTTACAGTTGTTGCAATGGGCAACACATTTTCAAACACAATGCAACATTCAGCTCAATGTGAATTTCTAGTTAAATGCAATTAGTTACTTTATGGATTACTTTTGTAACCACAGGACTGGATCCTAGATTCAGTCCTGGTACATCTCCTGTAAACAGTTGAGTAAAAGCGTTTTGGTTACAGTCGTGATTTTTAAGGAATATTATTGTATTTTAAAAGTTGACACTTAGAAACTTTTTCTCATAGAATCACCAATGTTATCCTATGGAAGGAAATTCACTTAGCAGGTAAAAACTGTTATCGTTACTTTTTCTTACTCAGTGTTGGATCCTGGATCCAGCACTGGTGCATCTCCTGTAAACAGTTGAAAGAATGCGTTTAAGTCATACAGGCGATTTTTAAGGAATATTTGTAGTTTGTGAAAATCAACACTTTGAAACTTTTTGCTGAAAACCAGTCAATCTTAGCCTATGAAGGAAATTCAAGTTACCGGTAAGTACGGTTAAAATTACTTTTGAGGACCAGTACTGGGCTGAAAGATGCAGCACTGAGGTCTCTCCTGATAACAGGTGAGTAAATCGGAATTCGTATTTCGGCTGATTTTAGAGGAATATTTTAAAGTTCCAAAACTCCACACTTAGAAGAATTTCCAAGTGAAACCAGTCAATGTTAGCCTATGGAAGGAAATTCAAGTTACTGGTAAGTACTGTTAAAATTACTTTTCAGGACCAGTACTGGGCTGAAAGATGCAGCACTGAGGTCTGTCCTGATAACAGGTGAGTAAATCAGAATTCGGATTTCGGCTGATTTTAGAGGAATATTTGTATGTTTCAAAAATCAACACTTAGAAACTTTTTCAGCAAAAGGCAGGCAATGATATCCTATGGAAGGAAATTCAAGTTACTGGTAAGTACGGTTAAAATTACTTTTGAGGATCAGTACTGGGCTGAAAGATGCAGCACTGAGGTCTCTCCTGATAACAGGTGAGTAAATCGGAATTCGTATTTCGGCTGATTTTAGAGGAATATTTTAAAGTTCCAAAACTCCACACTTAGAAGAATTTCCAAGTGAAACCAGTCAATGTTAGCCTATGAAGGAAATTCAAGTTACCGGTAAGTACGGTTAAAATTACTTTTCAGGACCAGTACTGGGCTGAAAGATGCAGCACTGAGGTCTCTCCTGATAACAGGTGAGTAAATCGGAATTCGTATTTCGGCTGATTTTAGAGGAATATTTGCACAATGGTGAAGGGAGGGGCGGGCCCTGAGGTGACATCTGTGCAAACGCGCCCGTTGCGCGTTTTAATTTGGGGGATTAAGTCCCCTTGAATCCTGAGGGTCCCTAGGGGCCAACTAGCCCACCAGGAACCTCCAATATGCGCTCAGGGGCTGCGTTGCAGAGACGTGTAGAGAGGCCACACCCTTTTACACCTCTCTGCAACGCAGCTCTGTGGCGCTTTCTGGATGTACCTGTTGGGCTAGTTGGCCCCCAGGGACCCTCAGGATTGAAGGGGATTTAATTCCCCATCTTAAAACGCGCCACGGGGCCTGTTTGCACACATGTCACCTGAAGCCCCGCCCCTCCCTTCACCACTGTGCAAATGCGCCCGTGGCGCGTTTTAGGTTGGGGGATTAAGTCCCTTGAATCCTGAGGGTCCCCGGAGTCCAACTAGCCCACCATATACCTCCAAAAAGCGCCACAGAGCTGCGTTGCAGAGAGGTGTAAAAGGGGTGTGGCCTCTCTACACGTCTCTGCAACGCAGACCCCTGGCGCATATTGGAGGTTCCAGGTGGGCTGGTTGGCCCCCAGGGACCCCCAGTATTCAAGGTGAATTCGTTCTCCTCTGCAAACGCGCCAGGGGGCGCGTTTGCAGAGTGGTGAAGGAAGGGGAGGGGCCTGCGGGCCCGATCGTTTAAAAAAAAAAAAAAATTGTCCTCTGAAGGGGGCTGTGTGGCCCCCCTTCCTTTTTCCTGTTTTTATGCCCTGGGGACCCCATCCCCCAGGGCCTTACCCCTTTTTTTTAATTTTTAATTTAAAAAAAAAACGGGAAGGGGGCTGCGTGGCCCCCCTTCCCTGGGCCTGTATTGGCCCCGGGGACCCCATCCCCCGGGGCATGGCCTTTTAATTTTTATTCTTTGGAGGGGGCTGCGTGGCCCCCTCCTCTGGCCATTTAAGGCCCCGGGACCCCATCCCCGGGGCCGGCCTTTCCTTTTTTTAAATTTTTAAAAATTTTCATATTTGGGGAGGGGGCCACGTGGCCCCCTCCTGGGCCACTACTTGCCCCGGGGACCCCATCCCCCGGGGCTGGCACCTCTCCGTTGGGGACTGTGGGGGTCCCCAATCCCCCACAGTCCTGCCGGCTCCCCACGTCCCTTGGGAGCCGGCATTGCTGTTCCACATGGGGAGCAGCTGACATGCTGCTCCCCATGTGGAAAAGCAATCGCTTTGAATATTAGAAGAGAGAGCAGGTTTCCCTGCTCTCTCTTCCAATATCCAAAGCAGTTTGCTATGGCAGGACGGGAGCCGCGAGGCTCCCGTCCTCCCATAGCAAACTACAGTGTCCCGGGGGTAGGCACCTCGGGACACTGCAGGAGCCGGCCCTGGGGGTGGTGGTCCCCAGGGCCATCAAGGGCTCCAGGAGGGGGCCGCGCGGCCCCCTCCCTACATCAGCACAGCCCCGGGGAGGTGGTGGTCCCCGGGCTTCGGGGGTCCAAAACGGACCCCCATTTTAATTTGTTAGTGCCCCGGTGAGGTGGCGGTCTCCGGGCGTGTGGGGGCTGGAGCCCCCACACAGGTTATTAAATTATTTTAAAAAAGCCCCGGGAGGTGGTGGTCCTCGGGGCTGCGGGAGGGCTCAGAGCCCTCCCGCACCATTTTTTAAAAAGCCCCGGGGGTGGCGGTCCTCGGGGCTTGGGGGCCCTTGAGGCCCCCACACATTAAATTATCCCCCACCATGCCCCCGGGACTTGGGCCACCCGGGGCCAATTAACATCGAAGCGCGGGAGACCGCGCTTCGATTTTTTCGGCAGGATTCGCGCACCCTGAGCGCATCCTGCCGATTTAAAAAAAAAAAAAATGCTTTTTGCCTAGGGGGTCCTTGTGGGACCCCCTGAGCAGGCCTAGGGGGTTAGGGTGTTTCTACCCTGCCCCCTTTGTGCGTTTTGCGCACTTGTTTCTTTTTTTTTTCTCGGCGGGATACGCGCACCCTAAGCGCATCCCGCTGATTTAAAAAAAAATAATAATCTTTTTTCTGCCCAGGGGGTTTCCTTGTGGGACCCCCTGAGCACACCTAGGGTGTTAGGGTGTTTCTACCCTGCCCCCTTTTTGCGCTTTGCGCACTTGTTTCTGTCCCTCGGTTCTACCGAGGGACAAAATGGCTGCCAACACTTCCTGAATCGGAATGTTGACAGCCAGCTGACAGCCAATTAGCATGCAGCTCGTGATCGGGATGGTGCGCGCAGGGTGCGCTGAGGGTACGCGTATCCGACGCGCCCATAGATATATATGTACTTTTACTTTTGATTTTCTCAGGAACTACTGAACGGATTTACACCATTTAAGCAAAAGGCACCATTCTGAACCAAGGGCTACCTCTTTGCCAAATTTGGTGTAATTCCGTTCAGCAGTTCGGGCTGTAGCTGCGACTAAAGGTTCCTATGGAAAAATGAATGGGGAAAACGCGTTTTGGGACCCCCTTTTCTCGGCCCCCGCTTCACGTATCACCCCGAGACTTTCAGGGTAGGAGCGGAGCGGAGCGCCCCAACAAGTTGGAAACTTTCACGAAGATTCGTCAACCGGCGCCAACGTTATTTCAAATAGAATGTCGCGGATTTCCTATGGATAATAGGTTGTAACTATAACTATCTACTGGCGACCGCCAGTAGATAATATATATATATATATATATATATATACATATATATATATATATATATATATATATATATATATATATTCTGATTCCAAAGTTTGATAAAACGCACTCTCAGGACCAGGAAAGATGAATGCAGAAATCCGTTAATAATAATAACGGATTTCTGCATTCATTGGTCCCGAGAGTGCGTTTTATCCAACTTTGGAATCAGAATTGTTACTGTCGGCGCTCTCCGCCGACGTACTCACCACTTCCCAAGGGTCCTTTGGTTTTGGAAGGAGCGTAATTTGTTTGATATATATATATATATTCACTAAAAAAAACACAGGTTTTCAGGGATGTTATAGTTAGGCTGACATTTCACTCGCACAAAACCAGAGAAATTCAGCCGTTATAGTTTGCTGAGCTAACTATAACACGCGCCCCCGCAATGCACTGCTGATGATGTCACATATTACATCACTCATGACATGGTCAGTGACATCACTGATGACGTCTCAAATGACATCACTGATGACAACACTGTAACGTCCCTGAAACCTCTGTAGTTTTCAGTGAATTTCTAAGGTTTTTCAAATGCTAATTCCTAACTATGACGTCCCTGAAACCTTTTTTTTTCAGTGAATTTCTAAGGTTTTTTAAATACTAATTACTAACTATAACATCTCTGAAAGCTCTGTTTTTTTCAGTGAATTTCTAAGGTTTTTTAAACAATTTTATTTATTAAAAGATGTTTGTAACTATTTTTTTCTTTTTTTTGTATTATTTTCTATGTATTTTTAAAAATAATTATGATCACTTTTTTAATATATATATATAACAGCTGATTAAAGATTTAGGGGCCCATTACGATGGCGGGCGGAAGCACAACCGCCGTGCTGGCGGATGCAAAAACCACCAGTTACCGCCGGCACGCAGCAGTCCACACGCCCGCCCAATTATGATGCGAAAAGTAGGCCAAACACCGCCGGCAAGCCAGCAACACCGTCCGCCATCAAAGTGCGTCCGCACACGTAGCGGCGCAGCCCAATTGACACACACCGTCCGACGAAACACGTCCCGCCCGGCGTATAAATTACGATGCCGCAAACAAACGGCTCCCACGGCCAAGAGATACCGTACGACAAACCGAAGCGGTAACACGGACGCCGAGCACGGACAACGAAGAAGCGGCACCCCGAGCATGAATCCAGCACTGCAGGCCCTCCCCATGCTCCTGCTGATGCACCACCAAGGACGCAACGTACCGCGGAGACGCAGGTAGGCACACACACAACAAGTGCACGCAAACAGCGCACACAGTGCAAGGGCGGAAAAAGCGGACAACCCCCACCAGCGCGTGTACACAACACATCCACTATTGCATCCACATATGACACACAGGCCAAATCGTAACATCGCGTAACACATGTGTACACACCACCTGGGACTAGGAACCAACCACCCCGTCACGGCCCCAAAGCGGCGATGACGCCGCCACACATGCGCACAACGCAGAGGCCAACCGCAGCGCCATGCATGCGTCGCACACAGACACAGGGACACAACCAAGCAGCACACACATCAGCCCCACCCCGAACGCACATGACACGTGACAGGCCTGCCACAGACATGTCCCCAACGCCCAATTCACGGTCAACACCCAACCTCACACAACCGACGCACACATGTCAGTGAAGTCACGCAACAGCAGGACACACCCCAGTGTAACAAACATGGCGTAGCACACAGCGGCGGCAACACCAACTAGGAGAAGCAGGGCCCCTTCGGGAAGAGGAACGCCAGTACCACACAGAAACACCCATACCACCCTGCACATATGAACAAGACATATAAAACGGAACACCAAAGAGCCCGGGGACCGACAACAGGTGGCCCAAGAATAACATTCACACACAAGGCCCAACGCAGAGCGGAAAGGCAGCCTGCCGCCCACACAAGGGAGAGCAGACAGCACTGAATGACCTTCCATTCCAACTCCGAAACCACAGCCCTACGACAGAAGCCGGTGAATACAGCCATTGTCCAAGAATAGACCAACACAGGCATGCCGAGGAGACCGACCACAGGGCAGATAGCGCATATCACAGAAGCACACAACGGACGGGGAAGAAAGAAGAAAACACTCCCCCATGTCGGCCACATGCAAGTTAATTGGAAGGAGTCACACATCACTGACCTTGAACTGTCTGAGAAGCATGTGGGATGAGGGCCCGTGTCCTCCAAACAAGCCAACAGAACACAAGTCCTGTCTCCCTACGACTACATAGAGCTCACAGCAACCTCGGAGCGTGCACATTGCAGACTGCACACACAGCCGGAGCACGCCACCACAACGCACCGCTGCAAAATGGCAACCGCAACACACCTACCCAACTACGCCGGACAGCTCAAGCTGTACAAAACCAACATGTTACATACATTGGGATGCGATCTCCTGTCCCTGCTGAACGTAAGTTACCGACTGACTTACCGCATCACATTGTTCAGCTGCGTCATGCCCGTCTTCTACTGTCGGAGGTGTCCCTACCAGCATCCCGTGGAGATATGCCTCTCCAACCCGGCATGTCTGAAGGCGGACCTGCTACCACTATTCCTCCCTCTGGACGCACACGACAGGGCCTGCTCTGCCTATGGGGGCATGGCGTATGTGGCCAACATCGCACCCGCACTGAAATGGGACCACTGTGCCTCCACACGACGGATCATCGAGAACAGCTACATCGAATGTCACCCAGCATGCCCCATCATGGTCCTCCAAGGGACAACTTACGAACAACACCTTGACAGCCACCATCCGCTACATTGGCTGGCAAACATGTACACCACCAATGACATGGAAGCCCTGCTGGACGGCATCGCATACCTGACAACCTGTAAATTCGTCGGACCACAACGCAGGTTCCCCGATTGACCTATGATGTCCAACCCCGCACCCATGCTTAGCTTCCGCACGGACTGGCCAGTCACCACCACAACAGCCATACCAAACGACCGGCAACTGTAACCACACCATCAACGACATCGCCATGACATCGGATATGACCGGGACATGCACACTGTTCCCCATCACATCCAGGAACACCGCATGCATCGTGGGAGGCAGTGGCATGGTGTCTGTGTATCGCACCCACATGGAAGGAACTGCACGAACAACCAGGACACGACATGGATCCAGCGCCCATGGACACACACACCGCTCAGTGGACATGAATAGGTCGCCTGGAGTCTGTGGGTGCTGCACCCCTCCCACCCCCGCCCCGGGAATCCCATACCAGGACCTTTGCATGGACGACAAGTGCATACAACAACAACACGACCCCAGTGACTGTGACATGTCCAGTAACCACCACAGTGCAACAACAAGTGGCACGCCGCTGCATGCACCCAAGCACATGCCCTGATGTCATCTCACATGCACGCGTGCATGAGGAACAACCGCAGCAAACCTGTCACATGGAACTGAGATGGACTGTGCCCATGATGCCAAGCGGTCTGGTAGGCTACATGTATACCGTCTGTGTCACAGTCCGCAGCTCCGCAGCTATACGTAAATGTACATTAGCACAGCCTTGGCCAAGCAGATGTCACTCTGAAGCCCACATCCCACATGCAACAGCCAATCACATGTAACCCCACACCCTATCCCATTTGCAATCATGCTCAGTATATCCTCAACATGTATTCCGCTGCCAGTAGTGTCCACTATACTGCATCACAGAGGACAGAAGACTCAATATAATGTTTGAAACCAAAACTGTCTCCGCTGACTCATTTCACAAGTACGAATGAGAGAGGATGAGAATATGTGAAGTACACGGCAGTCGTGACATGACCATGTAGTCCACTGGTATTGGATGTCAACGCAAATGAGTAGCACAACTGTGGAAGACACACATGTGTCGTGTGAAGTCGTATGGACGCAGTGCTCAGGTGGGTGGGTGTGACGGGTAGATGCGCACATGCCAAGTTGGAGCACGCCGTGTTGGGAGGGGTCATGAACAGTACACCACCGCTTCCCTGGGCATTGTGAGAGGACACCTGTCGGGGGGAGTGAACACGTGTGTGCACAGCAGCCGGGCACACGTACAAAGCGGTACCAGGCGCACCTCAGCCCACCCTCTGTGGACAAGCTGGATCCTCTTGTGCGCCCGCCATGCCCCTTGACAAGGCACACACAGCCCCAGTCGACCAGGTGTAACCCCAACATAGTCAATCCGCACAGGCGATACAGGGCACGGGATGGCAGTGGAGCATGGTGTGTGAGAGGTCTCCTCGCGCTCCTCCTGGTCATATCACGCAGGCAATAGAACCTCAACGTCTAGCATGGCACAAGTCAAATGGAAGTGTAGGGGGACGCACCACAGCACGAGCAGCACTGACGTCACGGGAGGCGGCTCGCACCATCCCATCCATTGCCCATTATACCAACCACGCCACATGCCATTGCGACTAAGTGCAAGCGCGTGCGCCACCACCCCGAGCCCTCCCCAGAGAGGCCAAAGAGTGAATGTGTGGGCCATCAGTCACAGACGGACGCGGCATGGCCGCAAGGGCAGCCACAGCCACTGGGTGTCGCAGGTGGCGGATCCGGAAGGCGAAGACTGTGATGCATAGTCCATGCAGGCCGGGTCTCCATTTGGGGCACCACGCAGGTGGACGGCGTCCCGCAACACATCATACCCTGAGACAGCCCACTCGTGCAACTGGACCCACACATACACTCCTTGCCCTCTCTGGTGCGAGCTTGGGGCTGCCTGTGCAAGCGCTAGCCTCGCAGGTGCACATGCATATTGGGGGAGCGAGGGGAGGACATGAGGGCTGGGGCGAAGATGACTGTATCACTGTCAGTGAGTACAAGGGATGACCCAGATGTGGAAAGGAAGAGACGTGTCCCGTGTGTACTGCAACTAGTCGCCAATCCAACTACCCCCATGTCCGGAATGTAAGCCCGCACCTAGGCCCGCCCATCCGCCACATCGAACATACCACCAGCACGACAACCTTCCCATTCGAAACACTGACTGGGGGTGGCGACCAGTTAACAATCATGTGTAGCCTACCCACGCGTACATGTGGGCCCTCCATGATCCATGTCACCTGCGGCAAAGTCATGACATGCGCAATGAGGGAAGTGAGGAGAGCTGTCCGCCCCACGCACAGAAGGTGCATCAGCTCCACAGACCCAGCAGCGAGTCCAGCAGGGGTCACATGTGCAGGGGCAGCTGTGCCTGGTGTGAAGGCACATGCATATAGACAGCACATCGACCAATGTGTAGTCTGCCCACATCTACAGTCCATCATCATGCGGACATAGGAATTGAACACAGGGCAACACATCTGAGTGGGTGCACCCACCGTGACCAACAATGCGCAATCATCGACGTACCCGCCCTGTGCATGGCCCCCCACCCAACGGAGGCACATCCAGTGCCACCATCCCACACACAAGCCTTCCACGGTACATGCTGTGTCCAATGGTCAGTACAGAGTCAGCGCCCATCTGGTGGATCCTGAACAGGAGACACATGCACACACATGCCAGCTCCCACTATGTACGTCTGCCACCTGGCACGTGCAATGTAACCTCTCACCTGTGACGTGTGACTGCAAGCACACAGCCGTCTTGGCATGGGGCTGTCAATGTGGACACCTGTCAATGTTTCGGGAGGTGTGATCCGTACAGTGCTGTACATAGGGTGCAGTGCTGACACCTACTACTGTCTCATATCCCCTCGTGCCACAGGTCCCACTTGTTTTGGCCGCTCAGCCTGTGCCCACATCGTCGTCGTCGTGTGCCATACTCATCCAGCCTCGGAAGCAGTTCCATGCTCAGCAGACATTCATGTTGCCGTGGCGTTGCCGCTTGACGAATATGCAGTCAGTCGCCATCAGCACGCCCTGCAAGTCATTGGGGCCTAGATCCCCATGTGCATGCACATGGCAGTGGTCTGTATCACTAGCCATTGCCATTGTTGGGAGACCTGTGTAAGTGTATTGTGGCCGTGCCGTCCCAGCTTGACAGCTGGGCTGTGGCTCATGTGCTTGCTCAGTCATGTCAGTGATGTGTATGCGAAATTGCTATGTGTCGTGTTGCTTTGACATGTGTCCACTGCCATTTTCCCTAGGCGGAGACCGAACATTGACCGCCCATACCAATTGCTGGCGGACATGGACGATACAGAGGTCATTAGGAAGTTTCGGCTGGACAGGCCAACCCTGCATCGACTGTGTGCCATGTTGGAACCCCATCTCCGTCCCCGCAGGGTGTATCCGACAGCTGTCACCCCCACGGCTAAGGTGATGGCCGCCATGCATTTCTTCGCCACTGGGTCATTCCAGCACACAGTGGGCAGTGGAGGAGGGATGTCCCAGCCCATGTTCAGCAAGGTGCTGAGGGATGTACTGGCAGCCATGATGCTGTACCGAAACAGGTACATCCGCTTCCCCAGGGCTCGTGAATTGGCGGCAGTGAAGGGTGCATTCTATGCCTTTGGCAGAATCCCACACGTCGTTGGAGCCATTGACTGCACACATGTTGGCCTTGTTCCACCACAGGCCACTGAGCACCTGTACCGCAACAGGAAGCACACGCACTCCCTGAATGTGCAAGTGGTGTGCCTTGCGGACATGGTGATCACCCACGTGTGTGCAAAGTTCCCAGGCTCGGCCCATGACGCACACATAATGCGCAACAGCATCTTGCCACGACTGATGTCCAATCTGCAACAGGATCGTGGCTGTATTGTCGGTGAGTATGTGGCGTGGTGTAGCGTGCTGGTTGTGCGATGCTGTCCCCTGTCCAGTTGGAATAGCAACGGTTCTCTGTGTCCCTCACACCCAGGTGACTCTGCGTACCCGAATGGGGCATGGCTGCTCAGTCCATTGAGGAATCCTCGCACCCCAGCAGACGATCGCTACAATGAGGCACATGGGAGGACCAGACGTGTGGTCGAGCGTACCTTTGGCCTCCTCAAGTCCAGGTTCAGGTGCCTGGACCGCACCGGGAGTGCGCTGGCGTACTCCCCACAGAAGGTGTGCCAGATAGTGGTGGCGTGCTGCATGCTGCACAATCTGGCCATTCGGAAGCAGATCCCCCTCATCGTGGATGACGGAGATCAACCAGGGCCCCAGCCCGCAGACCAGGACAGCTCGAGTGAGGAGGACAGCGGAGAGGAGGAAGCTGGTAATGTGCGGCAGCAGCTCATCGCCCACTACTTCACTTGACGGTGAGTGTCCATGTACGACGGCTGATGTGGCTGTATCTGTGCAGGTGTGTGTGTGCTGTGTCAGGGTGGCCGTTTGTTCACTGCGTGCTGTGTGTCAACGCTCCATGGCCAGGGTAGTATGCCACTGTTGGTGGCTGTGGCATTGTGCCCTATTGCTCTGTGCGATGTGTGTACATTGCTTGTAGTTGTTGACATGTACTGTGTGATGGGTGTGTGACACACTCATTGAATGTGCTCCTGTTCTGTCTCCCACCCCTAGGTCCCTACAGGCCCTCCGGTTCCATTGCCATGCCACGCATCAGGTGCCTTTCCGCCCAAGGTGGCCGTTGTATTCCGTACAAATAAAACACAGGGCACAAACAGCAGTTTGTGTAAGAGGTGCATTTATTTCAAACTGTGACATGTGATTGTGTGTAAGGTGATGACAAAAGTGGTGCGTGCAGTGACAATGAGCTGTCGGTCATGGCTGCGTGATGCTCAGGGTGTACCCACTGGTTCTATGTCCATAGTCCAACACACACATGCCATCCAGATGGCTGTGTGGAGTGGGATCGTAGTCCAAGTCAATGCAGTGGCTGGTCAAGGAAGGCTGGCTGGCTGCCTCACTTGCGTCTGGAGCGTGCGAAGTCCTCCCGGGAGATCTGTTTCCACTTTGGACGGCCCCTTCCACGTTTGCGAGGGGGGGTGCCTGCTTGCGACATGCTGGTGGTTGAGGTGTGCTCACTGGCTGTGGACGCAGGGGAACTGGACACTGCTGCTCGACCCTGCGCCCCGGCAGGTGGTGGCGGAGGGGAGCTGCTGTCCCTGGCTGTGACCTCACCGCCACCACCAGCTGGCCCATGAGGTCCACGAGTTGGCCCATACGGGCGTCCATGGACCTCAGCACCCCCAGCACCTCACGCGTGTCTGTAGCTGACCTGGCCCATTGTCCTTGGGCCTCTTCATAGGCCCCAAGGACTCTGGCCATTTGAGGCAGGGCATGGCTCCCAGGGGAGGCTGGCGTTTGCCTGACCCTGCTACCAGTCCTGCTGCCACCGGCCTGCCCACTAGCCACATTGCTCACCACGGTCCTCGCTGTGGCTCCCAGGGTGGATCCAGTCGGCCGGGCCACCACCTGCGCTGGGGCTGGTGCCAGCGAAGACGTGGTGGTGGTGGCGGCGGTGGTGGTCGGTGCGGCGATGGTGGCGGTTGCGGCAGTGGTAGTGGCCGCAATGACCGTGGGTGTGGCCGCAATGACCGTGGGTGTGGCCGCAATGACCGTGGGTGTGGCCGCAACGACAGTGGCAGCAGGGGGCTGGGAATGTTCAGCAGCCCTGGATGATGGGTTGGTGGGTAGGAGGAGTCCTGGGGAGCGGCTGGGCCCTGCCACACCAGATGGGCCTGCTTGGTGGTCCGTGTCCGAAGAGGAGGACAGATCCTCCACATCCGTGTGTCCTCGTTGGGGGCTTGTAGGCTGGCTGTGCTGGCTGCTGGCTCCATCCCCAGCATCCAGCAGTTCGTCACCTGTGGAGAGAATGAGATTTGTTATTGTGTTGCACCTTGCGAAGTATGTATTTGTCGTCTGACATTAACAGTTCGTGCAATCTCGTACATGGGTTTCCCGGAGGCGTGTGTTTGGCTGTACCATTTGTAGTTGTGTGTGCTTGGCAATGGGACTGTGTGCTGTGCACATGTGGCATGGGACGGATTGGCCATGCCGATGGGTGTGTTGCTGTGCCCCTACTTATTGTGACTCTGGTGTATGCGGGCTCCTGGCCCATCCTGGGTCTGGTTTGTACTTTGCTTTTGGGGTTCAAATGGAACGCTTAGGAACGCATATGGCAACATGGGGGCCATGCCCCAGATTCGCATTTGGGATGGAATATGCTTTTGGGGTTCAAATGGAACGCTTAGGAACGCATGTGGCAACATGGGGGCCATGCCCCAGATTCGCATTTGGGAGGGAATATGCTTTTGGGGTTCAAATGGAACGCTTAGGAACGCATATGGCAACATGGGGGCCATGCCCCAGATTCGCATTTGGGATGGAATATGCTTTTGGGGTTCAAATGGAATGCTTAGGAACGCATATGGCAACATGGGGGCCATGCCCCAGATTCGCATTTGGGAGGGAATATGCTTTTGGGGTTCAAATGGAACGCTTTAGGAACGCATGTGGCAACATGGGGGCCATGCCCCAGATTCGCATTTGGGATGAAATATGCTTTTGGGGTTCAAATGGAATGCTTAGGAACGCATATGGCAACATGGGGGCCATGCCCCAGATTCGCATTTGGGAGGGAATATGCTTTTGGGGTTCAAATGGAACGCTTAGGAACGCATATGGCAACATGGGGGCCATGCCCCAGATTCGCATTTGGGATGGAATATGCTTTTGGGGTTCAAATGGAACGCTTAGGAACGCATGTGGCAACATGGGGGCCATGCCCCAGATTCGCATTTGGGATGGAATATGCTTTTGGGGTTCAAATGGAACGCTTAGGAACGCATATGGCAACATGGGGGCCATGCCCCAGATTCGCATTTGGGATGGAATATGCTTTTGGGGTTCAAATGGAACGCTTAGGAACGCATGTGGCAACATGGGGGCCATGCCCCAGATTCGCATTTGGGATGGAATATGCTTTTGGGGTTCAAATGGAACGCTTAGGAACGCATATGGCAACATGGGGGCCATGCCCCAGATTCGCATTTGGGAGGGAATATGCTTTTGGGGTTCAAATGGAACGCTTAGGAACGCATATGGCAACATGGGGGCCATGCCCCAGATTCGCATTTGGGAGGGAATATGCTTTTGGGGTACATGCTGTGAGCCATGGGTGCCGAACGTGACATGTGTTGTGGCAGCATGACAGTGCATGGTCTGAGGTGTGTGCATGCCTGACATGGCCTGCATATTTGCTGTCTGTTGTGATTACTGGACATGGCATTGGATGCATCGTTATGAGTGAGTGTTGGTTGTGTGCCAGCCAACGTATTGCAGTTGTCCCATCTCCTTGGTGTGCGTGCTGCCCTGTGCCATGTGCATCACTGCAGTGCTCGGGGGGTGTGGCCCATGTTGTGTGTTGTTGCTCACAGTGTGGCGTGCGCTTCATTGACTTCTGGCACATGGTTGGTCATGGGCATGTATCTTAGCGTGACTGCTGTATGTGTGGCAGCTGTGCGGATGACATGCCTTTCATGAGACTGGGGCTGACGGATGGGATGGATGGTATGTTGTATGTGCATGGTGTGTCTGTGTGTTTGATGGGTTCAGTGGTGTTCGTGTGCATTTATGTTGTTCCGCTCTGTTGCGTCTAGTGTTGTTTGTCTTACATAGGCGTAGTTGTGGGGTGTGTGGTTGACAGGCAGTAGGGGCTACATGGACAGGACTTCAATGGTGTTTCGGTTGTGTGTGATGAGTTGCACAGTGGCTGCCGTGTGGTACTATATTCAGTGTGGCTTGTGCATGCAGACGTGGCTCCTTGGGTGTTGCTGTGTCTGTGATGGGTCATGTGAGGTGTGAGTCTGTGGTTCATGTCCGTGTGCACATTGTTCACTTGTTCGTGACGGTGGGCGGTGTTGCGTGTTCGTGTGCTACGTGACATGTCCCATGTGTTGGTCGTGTTACGGTCCTCATGCCTCCAGTAATCCAGCCCTGTCCAGTTTCCCACCTGCAGGTTGTTCGTGCGTGCACTGTACTGGATGCCACATGGTTCTAAGCGGGGGGTGCTCCATGTTGCAGGTCTGTGGGGGTGGGGGGTGTTGTGGGTCGTGGTGGTGGCTGGACACCCACTGACTCCGATTGCTGTGGACCGTGATGTCTACCTTTCGGCTGTCGTTGTGCACTGCGGTGGCTGACACGTGGCTGTGGGGTGTGGGGGATGCTCCTCCTTGCTGTGCTGTGGGACTGGGGCCTGGTGTGTGTTGTACTTGGGCTGTCCACCCTCCCACCCACTGCACTTTGTGTTCCTGCCACTTACCTGTTACTTGTCGGTTAGTGCAGCTGTGGCGGACACATGGGTGTGGTGGGTGCTCGTTGTGGCGCTTCTGGCATATTTGGGGACCTGTTGGTGGTTACGTGGCTGGCTGAGTGTACACATGTCCCCACGCATCTTACAGTTGTTCGGTTTGGGCTGTGTGTGGTGGTGTCTGTTGCATGTGTGTGTGATGTGTTGTGTATTGTGTGCTGGACATGGGGGTGTTTGTCCCTGGGAGCTGTGGCATGGTGGTAGTGCATGTGAGTACATAGCGGTGTGCTGGTATACATTAGTTTGTACTTACCAGCCTCCACTCCCCTGCTAATCCGGCGAGGATCTCGGGATGTATTATGACTCGCACCTTCTCCTCCCACGCTTTGAAGGTCTTGAAGAGCGCGGGATTCCCTCCGCCAGTGACGGCTGCCAGCTCTCTGTTCTTGGTCTCCTTCTTCTTGACCAGGCTCTTGACGTCATTCCACCGTTTATTTATTTCGACTTTGTTCCTGGGCAGGGTCCCGACTGCATTGACTTGGTCTACGATCCGGTTCCACATTCTGTTTCTGGTGGCTAGTGGTGTGTGCTGGACCATGTTCCCATAGATTTGTGGGTGCACCTTGATGATCTCGTCGACCATGACCGTCAGCTCAATGGGCGTGAACTTGGGCATTCTTTGTGGTGCCATGGTGTTTGTGGTGCTGGTGCGGTGTGTGTTGTGTACTGTGCAGGGGGTTTGTGGTGCCGGTGTTTGGTGGTGGTGGTTGTGGTGGTGGTGGTGGTTGTGATGTGTGCGTTTCTGTGGTGTGCTGCTGTCCTTGCTGTGTCACTGTGTCGTCTCCTCTCCTCTCTAGTTTGCAATGTTGCAAGGGGTTGTGGTCTGTGGGAGTGCTGCTTTTGTACTTACCTATGTGGGTGTGTCCTCATGGTCTGTTGTTTTCAGGTGTGTTGTGTCTGGGGTTCTGGCCTTTGTAGTTTTTGTTTGTCCAGGGGGTGTTTTCGGGATGTGTACTGTGCTTGTGTATTTGTGCGTGCCTTGCTGTGTGGACTTGTTGGCCATGTTGTGTGCGATTGTTTTTGTCAGCGGATGGTTTCTGTGCAGGGACGTGGGCGCCATGGCTTCTGCCGTGTCGATTCTCATCAGCGTTGTTTGCGCTGGCGGGCGGTATATTTGTAGTTTTCACGCGCTCATGGCGGTGCGATCGTAATCTCACGTGCGGTGTGTCGGCCGTGAGGGCGGGCGGTTTTGTGTTGTCGTGCGTGTTTCCGTCCGTGGCGGGCGGTTTGACTCCGACTCGGACGATGGCGGGCGGTATTTTGTGTGATTTTTCGCCGATGGCGGTTTTCGGTTTGTGTCATCGTAATGGCGTGGTCGGTGTTCAGACGGTGTGTGCGGGCGGATTTTTGCCGCTTCCATGCCTGGCAGATTTTTTTACGCCGGGTATCGTAATGGGCCCCTTATAGTATTATTTATTGGAATAATTACAGTTTTTATGAAATTGTAATATTGTTCTATTGTTCCTAATTTTGTACAGTGTGATATTATATGACAGAATTATGAATAGAAAAATAAAATTTGTATATAATATTTTAGGGTAATTGTTTACTGTTTTTTGCTAAATACATTTTTTTATGATTGCTTTTAATATTATAAAAGATGTTTTGTTCTCTCATTATGATAAATATCTTCTTTATATATATTATTTTTGTTTAGAAAAAAGAGTCGCTCACCGATCGCGAACCTACGCGGTGAATGCGTGGATCCGTTATACGAATATCAGTCTAAAATACATATTTAAAACAAATTTATATTTTTTTTTCACGAAGAGGTTTATAACTGAGTGCAATAAAACAGTAATATAGAAGTTATAAATTTGTTTTGAAATGTTTATAACAGATTTTTGAGGACGCGATGGTATCGCGCACCAGTTGCAGATCTTCGCATTCGGTGCGTGAATACGTTACACGAATGTAAGTCTAAAATACGTACTTACACTGAAATTATATATTTTTTTAAAATAGAGGTTTATTATTGAATCCAAAAAATGAGTATTGCTGTAGTTGTAAAATATTTTTAAGATCTTTAAAACACATTTTAATGTACGCGGCACCATTGCGCACTGGTCACGAAGGAATCACAAACCATACCAGCACGTATTTCCTGGATCGCGTAGGGGTCACAACTCCGGCGTAATTTTTAAAAGTATGAAATATCAATGTGGCAAGTTTAAATATCTGTTTTGCTTAAAGACTTTCAATTTAAATAGTTTAAAACACAATATACTAATAGCAATTTATACTTCTAAATTAAATTTAGTACATTTTACGGGTTTGCGACGTATATGCGATGGGTTTGCGTCCCGTACGCGAATCCATGTGACATAGAAAGAAAGCTTTTTAAGGGTAAAAAGCTTTTCATTCTCTTAGAGAGTGGATCCAACACCTGTTCTAGTCTGTCGTGTAGTTCCTGAAGAAAGTATACAGGATCTGTGTGTTTAGACAACATACGCTGTAGGATTGGTGTCAGACAAACTCTGATCACCCCCACCGGGTATGCTGGCTCTTTTTTGTACCAACTAGCTCACAGTGCCACTAGAATCCCCTCTTACCTAGGAGAGAATAGTTCTTGGAAACCATTCGAACATGACAACCCTGATCCCTCAGGACCGTGGAAACAATATACTACCTTTCGCTCAATCACTCGTGCTTACTTAGTCTGTCTCAGAGAAATACACAGAATAAACATGCTGGGCTTTTTCAATAAGAATTTATTGAACAGTTGTTATTCTGATGTAGAATAAATGAGCTGCAACCACCGTTAGGCAGTATAAGATATAAATGATTAGCAGTACGATGAAGGTGAATGGATTGTATAGTTCTACCATCTTGCAATAATCATGAATACATTAGAGTATATAAAACACATGATAAAAAGATGCGTACTCCTACGATGTCTCCCTAACTAGATGTACCTAAGTGTACCTAGCATGTATGTAGGTGTTAAGCCAAGAATCCCTCTAGGATTTAGTCAACCCATTACCTGAAGTGAGAGACTATGGGACCCTGTCCTGGTCTCGAGCTGGACACCCCACGAGCGATGTTAGACCACTGCGAGCTGGTGTGTCTGCATGCAGGAACCTCAGCGTCTCTGGTCAGTGTGTCGGACGGGAAGTCTTGGTCTTCTCTGTCTTATCTTAGCAAGATGTGATGTATATATACCCATAGGTCTCCCCAGGGGTCCTACCATGCTGTGTTACTGTGTCGGCCTAAGGATGACATTGGGCATGAACTTTGTACACAGATTTTATACAGGAGATGGTAGTCCTGCTGTGCTTCCAAGAATCCTCATGCATAATGTATGAGATTTAGAACTAGGGAAAACCCGCGTTCTGACTGCAGTGTAATATCTAGGTAAAAGGTCAGTCCCTGAAAACCGTGACAAGTGTAATGAAGGGAGAGAATATAGGTGGCGGGTAATGAGATTACCGGGGCTTATGTTATGATACCTATATGGAATATAACACCCACTCCTCTTCCGAATGGACGACATAGTTAAATTCTAAAGGTACTACTAGGCTGACTAGATACTGGTACGCAAACGATAAAAACATTATTTTCTTTTTATGCTTAAAAACAATGCTTAATTTTTTTTTTTTTAAAGTTCTTAATTTTTTTTTCTAACACAGGGGTAAAAAATGGACATTGACACTGAAGCTATAGCTCTAATATGACCATAGGTATAGTTCGAACAACTACAAGCATTTGAAAGCCATGCATGCTCAAAAAGAATGTCAATTGTGATATGGAGTTCCAATTTTTTGTTTCTTTTGCAAAATCACATTTTTTCCCAGCACACGGCGGGCCAAATTAGTCAAATGTTTATGTGTCCTGGCTGGTAGACGCAACATTCTTGTTGCTTGCTTCTGCAGCTGGCAGACCCTGTAACACCTCGCATATTATGTCAATTGAGCACAGATGATCTTCCGTACTATCCACAGCCGGTGCTGGGACAGCCTGTGCGCCATCCAAGGCCTGGGTGTCAGAGGAGGAGCCGGTGTCCATACCAACAGGAGGTGATACTACCTGTGGTGGCTCTAGGAATGCTGCCATCAACATGGGAATACGCTGGGGACACTGCAGAACATGGGCCGTTATCGGGTCCTATAAAGCATCAACGTCCGGTTGCGCACATGATGGGAGTGTCAGACAGAGATCCAACACTCATTCTTCTCTGCAAAACAGGCATCAGAGGACAGGTAAGATGCAGTCCATCCAGACTGGTCTAAATGACAAGAACCAAGAAGCACTTAGTTCCCTTAGGCGAGGTGTGCCTAGAAGTTGTACCATGCGATTTTCTCTCCAGGAGGACTGTTTCCATCTCCTTGGTGACTGGGACGTCCATTGCGTAGCAAAAAAATGACAATCAGGATACCTGCTATTAGAAACAGGATCAGCGGCAGCCCTCCAAAGATGCTTCCAAATACGGAGTGTATAAAGTTTGGTATAACTCCGAGGACCGTCTGAAAGGTGCTTAATAGTCCTGAACCTATGGTCTTAAATAGGTGGACAATGCCTGTTGTATCAGACATGTTAAAGATACGATTTACCATTTCTGTGAAATGAAAAGGGCAATTTGTACGTATAAGGGCCTGTATCTCTGCCGAAGACCTTGCTACTTGAAGATCAAAAGTCTCTTGAGCGGAGGTTAAGGGCACGGGTTTCTGTATAAGGATGTCTTTCATTCTGCTCAAAGTATCAAAACGTATTAATGAAACATTTAGTGAAGGCCATAACGGCGCCTCCCTGACTGTATGTGTCGGTGGAAACAGTACTTGCATACAGCAAGTAACCCTGGAACTCACTGTTACCAGATATGCGATGCCCGGAAGCATCCCACAGCAACCTTGATCATTCAGCATCAAGTAACTCCCATTAGAAAGTAGCCTGAACACTGGAGTGACCACGGCAGCTGGGGCACCCTTTAGATGACAGGATAAGTTTGCTACCAAACCGTTACAGGCCCCATGAAGCATTATATCCTGGCATATAAGTGATCCACTTAAGGTATTCTCGAAGTTTGTACCGCTCAGAAACACTTCTTTTTCCCCACTCCGGCATCAAAATCTGTACAGTAATTCCCAGGATTCCTTGATGAATTCCCTACCCATTTCTTCATATCTGCCTGCCTGCATTTGTTCAAGGCAATATTGGAATTGAAAAGTAGTGACCGGAAGATTTATGTGGCCATGGATTAACCATTCTGTGGATGGTGACTCTGCCACTGTGAAGGCTAATCTGTCCAATTTTTCAATGCGCAGCATTGTATACTTTGCTCCCCTCTGTGCCATTTCCAGCTGTTTTTCTGTCAGATTATACGAGGAAAACAGAGACGTGCTATTTATGAAATGCCAAGGCACATAGCCTGCGCGCAAAGATTGCTGCGTCCAGCTTAGCAACATAATAGAACGCAATTGTGATTGCCCATGTTGTAATATGGACACATCTTGTTCTAGTACATTGATAGCCAATGATACAATGTTGCCCAGTGAATATATTCTGGATGTTAGTGTTGTTAACCCATTATCGACCACTGCTAGAGTTTTCTCTAGATTTATACGATTTATTTCTCGCAATCTTTCTGCGGCCTCTTGTTGTGATATTTTCCAAATCTCATTGTAAACAGCATAATAGAAACGTTTATGACGTGGCTTTCTAGGACCTAATAAAAAATCCTGTAGGTCCACATCCTGTGAAAGTAAGGATAATTGTTGTCTCACCTGTGTGAGTGTTGAGGTCTTTAGCCAATCGAGGCATAACTTCCCAACACTGTATGATGTCACTACCCCTGGATGTTGTCTTTGTACATAATGTGGATCTGGCCTATTTATAATAAATCCTTTAGTTTTACCCAAGAATCTTTCCTGAAAGTTATTGGTGTCCACGGGCCAAACCAACCATCCCTTCCAATCGGGGTCTGATCTATTGTATTGCATGATGTCATCTAGTGTAACTTCTTCTTGCGATGTTATATTACCCTCAGTGTGTGAGGGTGTGGGCATCCGAGGTGTATTCAAATCTTTGCTCTTTGCTAACCCAAGGCAGGTCGTTTGTTGCACTGTTCCATTCAAGAACATTATTTGTCGAGGAATAAGACATGCTCTAAATAGTGCCTGTGCTCCCTGGACCTGCCAGTCTCTAGTACCCCAGACGGATTTTAAGTCTATGGTGTCTTCCCATAGGTCGAACCCTTGTTCAGACAATTGGGCAATAAAGGAAGCAGAATAAATCTGTTTGGTGTTTGTCAACATATTTTTCTGTGCTGGTGTTGGTGCAACCTTATAATAATATGAGGCTGGGTTTGATTTGTTAAACCCTGAAAAATAGGGAAATTTTTGAACAAATGTTTTTGAACTGCTTTTTGGCGGTGTCGGGCAATGTTCCAATTCGTGAAATGTAAAAATATTTCTGGGATTAGCAGATTTATGCAGAAAGTGATGACCATAATGTTGATAGCAATACATAGTTTCAAAGTCTGATGTGCCTTCTAACATTTCATTATTAGAAAAGCAGCAGATTTTTCTAAATCAGACAACATGTTATTTACAATTTCATAATCCCAATCATCGGAAAATGTACTGGAGGTAATGATATCACTTAATGAAATCTTAAATAAATGTGGTATTTTTAAAAGTTCAGTCGGGCCAAATATATCGAAATCAACCCTGTCCCACACTATACAATCAGGTATAGGAACTGCTGTAATGTTCACTGATGACAGGTCTCTTTTTTCATGATGTGATGATAGGTGCGGTTTTAGAATCACATTCACTTTTTGTGCTGCAGAGCTTTCTCAAAGATAAGTTCCATTAATAAGCATACTAAAGACAGTTACTAGGCATATCCAGAAAAGAAAGAAAAGTATTCCTGTAGATACCCAGAGTTCCACCCAAGGTGATACCAGGTAAGTCTTTTTAAGAAAGTTCAGAAAATACTTTAAATTGCTGTAGACGAGTTCTTTGGGCTGGCGTTGTTTCAGGTTCGCTTGGATCTAACAAGAAGGTGTCAGTCAATGAAATAGCCAGATGCAGTTCGATCAATTTTCGGTTGTTCCGCAGGTTTTGTGGAAACTGTAGCGTGATCTTTTGGGGCATGTTGACGTAGATCTCCGTGCTTGGTCGAATTTAAATTTGTCTTTCAGTGGAGTTCTCATTTTTAACTTCAGTTTCAAGAGGAACGAGTTCCATTGCATTGTTGCTTAGTCCTTCATTCCGAGTAGGTGACCCTTCAAACGTGATGAGTCTTTCTGTTTGAACTTCTTGTATAGTTGTGAGAGGAGGGTGTCTGTTATTTCGGAGTCCACGCAGCCCACTATTCAGTATCAGCCACATAGTGTGGTTTGATTAGGTCAATTGAGACAAATCTTTTCTCCTTTTTGCCGGCAAGAGGTGGCAGAAGTACTGTTCTTGTTCCTTCAACTGCCAGGACAGGTACAGGCTTTCTGTATGATGGCCCAAATTCTTTTTTGTCCGCTATTTTTTCTCTGACCAGATCCCTGACTTTAGGGATCCAGACAGGTCTTGCCATGACACTTTTTACTTCCCCAGTGGCGGTCCCTTTCATCTGGACATTACTCTGTAGTGCCCTGCTTTCGTTCAGGTCCTGTAAAACAGCCAAACGTTTATGGATGTCAAAAGGTTTTTCATCCGCCACTGTGCCTTCACAATCAAGATCAGGTACCCACATTCTCGTCCCAAATAGGACCTCATAAGGAGTGACCCCCCCTAGAGAGCTTCTTGGCTGATTGTTTAATGCCCTCTGGACTCCATACAGATGTTTTACCCAATTTCCACCCGAACCTAATACTCTAGCTGTCAAAGATTGCTTTAAGTCACGGATTTTCCTCTCCACAACCGAATTTCCCTTGGGATGGTACGGAGAGGAGTACCGCAATGCTACACCCAAACTTCCCATGGCCTCCTTGTAAGCCCTAGAGCTAAACGCGGGGCCACGGTCAGAATGTAATGTGCCGATTGCGTATATCCCTATAAAGACTCACAAATCTTTTATGACAGTTCGAGCGTCAGCAGAGCGCTGGGGCCACACCCATAGGAACCTAGGGCAGGAATCCACTGCAACCATGATATACTTGTAAGCCCCATCTGATTGTAAGGGGCCGCAGTGGTCCAAATACACACACGCAAGTGGTTTGTCTGATATTAGTAATGGTGCCTGCACTGGACGTGTTACGGTGGAGCCTTTCATCTGCTGACAGATGTCGCATTTCAAGACATAGTCCTTAGTCTGCCTTCTTAGTCCTGGCCACCAGTAGCGTTGTTTCGATAGAGAAACCATAGCAGAAACTCCTGCGTGGGCAGAACCTATACCCTTGTGTGCTGCTAGAATTAATCCTAACCTGCGATCCATATTTGGTATTACTCTATCCCCCACTCCTGGAATTTGAGCAAATGGAACATTGTTTGCATCTAACTTGTAGGAGTACTTGAGTGGAATTTTTTTTGGTACTGCTGTGTTATTGCGTGTGGCAATAATCGCAACCATTATCTCACCGTATATCCTTGTTTTTGAACGAGTGATTGCAGCTACAGAAGCCGTTCGTACAGCCCCCTTTGCGGCTTCGTCAGCCAATGAATTCCCTTCAACGTGAACGCCATCACGTTGATGACTCAATGTGTGTATCACGTGAGCCCTTGGTAGTTCGTTTTTCAACTCCACTACCTGTTCCCATAGCGTTTTGTGCTTAATTGTGACACCTTTTGCATCTCTAAACCCATTTTGTCCCCAGTGATGTAAATATTCATTATATGACTGCACGCAGTAGAAGGAATCAAACACGATTAGTGTGGGGAATTCTCAATCCGTATTTACCAGTGCCAGTATTAGTGCTTTTAGTTCTGCCAGCTGCACCTTGCAGTCTCCTAAAGATTGTGTTTTTGTGCATTTCGGATGAAACTTTCCATCCCGCATGCATCCTTTAATGATAACACACGCGGCGCTGTATTGCTGTTTGCTCCCTATGGCTGGTTGCACAGAACCGTGAGTATAAATTATATATTCATACTTATCTAGAGGCATTATTTTGTTTGGTAGAGGATATTCTTGTTCGTATTGCAGAAATGCTTGTGTTTTTAGATTTGGGTCGTACCTGTATTCTACATCTGTTGCAGTGAGAGAGTTAGCCCATTGTATCCATCTTGGGTGTAAGGCTTTAGCGTTGGGAACGCCTGCCTTTGTCGCAGCCTCTAAGGCTGGAACCGGGGTAACTACTATTATACGTTTCCCCTGAGCCAGGGCTCTTTCTCTGACTTCAGCAGTCTGTACTGCTGTTAGAATTGTTTCAGTTGATGCTAAACGCATTTCAGCATTCGTGTACAAATGTTATTTGTACGCTATTGGTACTGTCTCACCTTCATTATATGTTAGATAGGTGTACCCAGATTGACCCGCAACTATACGGATCACCAGGTTGCGTACATTTACGCGTGTCTGTAAGTGTTTTGAAGCTATCATGTCAGCTTGTTAGGAACGAAGAGTATCTGTGTGTTCCTGTGTCCACTGTCTGACTGAAAAGTCAGGTTTTATCAAATCGTAGAAAGGTTTAACTCTTTCTGCGTAATCCAAAATGTATGTTCTGCCAAAGTTCAGGAATCCCAATATTGATTGTAAATTTTTTAGTGATTTTGGAGGTTGGAGCAGCGCGCATTTTTCAAAAAAGTTAGCCGCTAGACTTTTTCCTTCATTTGAAAGTTCATATCCCGGGAGTCCGGTAGCACGACGAGGGACTTCCACAAAATGGCGGCCGCCACTAGCTGCTCGGGGAGAGCTCGCTAAGCGTTGGGAGCCCCCTCGTTGCGGCCGGACGGGTGCAGGGGAGCCCACCCCCTCTCCTTGACTCCCGCTGTAGTGGTGTGCGGACGGTCAGAGTGCCGCGCCTAAAATCGCAGGGGCCCGGAGCTGCGATCGCAGAGCTCAACAAAATGGCGGCCACCACCCGCGAGGTGCACAGACAACGCTGAGCAGCGGGGGTCTCCTCCCCTTACAGCCTGGTAGGTACAGGGGGCCCATTCCCTCTTCAACACCCCCGCAATTGAGGCAGGTGGAGTGCAGCTAGAAGTGTTGAAGAGTGAGCTGCCTGGAGATTGGAGCTGCGATGCTGTGGTGCAATGGAAGGCAGCAAGAGAAGCGGACCCCTCATTGAGCGGTGAGCAGGGGAGGCCTCCTAACAGGACATAGTGACCCAATGGGTGTTGTGGGCAACCTGAATCCTGATGATCTGGGCCACACTAGAGTGTTGAGGTCAACCAGAGGTTTTGCCTGACCTTGACATGGCTGCCAATACCATAACGTTTTGCTGAATACTTGTGAGAGTCCTTGAGACACCCCCCCCAGCGGATTTCCCTGACCAGAGGCAGTAACGACAATGAGAGGAGAACGAGACCGTGTTCCCCTGCACAGCAGGCTAAGTTACGAGTTATCGAGAAGTGCAACGGTGGGAATGGGTGCCGGCTTTGGATTTTGCAGGTGCTGACCCTGGTCCCAGTGTTGGGGAGGGGCACAGGATTGTTTCTTTTGAAGAAGTAGGAACACCCCCCGGGAAGTGGTGGAGCGGCATCACTATGGGGGTGCCTGGGGTCCCCCTACACACTTTATTCTCAGCCGAAATATTCCTTACAGAGCCCTCTCAGGACAGTGCCTGACATCAAGATGGCGTCTGGATTTTGTTCGGACTGCGGTATCTCATCTCTCCAACTCCCCCGCTTTATTATGACATTCTCTGATTGCACCTGAGCATTATCCTGACAGCGGAGTCTGAGCACTTTGTCCGATGCCCGGTGGAGCTGCTCGGTTCAGCTATAGAGGAGATCAGCCCTGGTTCATCCCCTCGGCCGTCACCTACCCAGCCGGACATTGGGCACAGTTTCTCCCCTTCTCCCTGTTTTTTACCCCTTCCCTCCCCCTCCCCTGACGAATTTCCGTAACTTTGCTTTCTTTTTTCCTATGTTTGATTTTGCTCTTGGAACAAAGGTAACTTGTAACCTGTAACTCTGATCTTCATGTAAAGCGCTCTAATACCTCCGGGTCTAGCCGGCGCTATATAAAACTCAAATAAATAAATAAATCCCAGAAAAAGGACATTAAGGTGGACAATCTTCGATTTTTTTAAATTGAATTTGTAACCTTCAGATGCACATCCCAAAATTATGGTGTTTACTCTGTTCAAGTGATCCTCCAGGTCATCATCCGTTAGATAAATATCATCTACGTAGGACAATGCCTCCTGATCCAGATTTTGAAGTAACTCAGTTACTCTGGCTGAAAACAACCCCGGGCTGTTCTTATACCGCTGGGACCCTAGCGCTGAGAATGCTGTCAAATATCTGCTCTCAGGCGCTATATTTTGGCAAAAAAATCCATTTGAGATATCTAGCATTGTTTCGTATTTTTTCCGCACAATGTCATTCATTATTGTGGCACTGTGTGCATTTTGAACTGCAAATGTCTTAGTGCAAGTGGTTAAATGTCTGTAATCTAAAACGATATGTGTTGTCTGGTTTCGATACGGGAAACAAAGGGTTATTCATTTGAGAGGTGCATGTTTCAATCCCTGTTTGATATTCAAGTTGATCTAAGATCTCCCTGACCTGTTTTTTTGCTTCTTGCTTTATTGGATACTGCCTTTGTGCAGTTGGTGTATTTTTTAATGGAATTATGTGGTGGGTTGAATCCTCATCCCATCCAACAAGTTTTTTGCATAATGCTGGAGCTTGGGCTACCGCCCACTCCTGCGTATATGTATATTTTAAATGTTTGGGAACGTGGTCGGAAAATGCCGGTAAAATTACCGTTTCTCCCCTAGTGCAATCCATGACGAATGCTGGCGGCCAATCTTGTTCAGCTAACACAATGTCATAGCCAAACGTTAGGTTCTCCCAAAAGAGACGTTTAACTGTCCTGCATATGTCCCTCTCCATTTGGAGTGTAATTTTGTATAGTTTGTGTGGGACACTTACCCTAGTATCAGGTGTTTCCACCGTGATATAATCATTCAAGTCCGCTGTCACCAGAAATTCCATCAGGTTCTGGCGAGCTATTGTTACTTCTGCCGCACTGTCTAGCATCGTCAGAGCCCATTCCCCATTCAGTAGTCGAGTCCTCAGAATTCTGGGCATGTCTGATCTTTAGACCTGCAACCTTCTTCTTTTTGAACTGTGGGTTTGGTTTGGCTTTATCTTCTTTTTTGGAAGTTTATTCTTGAGCGTTCTGCTTGTCTCTGGACTTTGTACGCTCTTCTTGTCTGTCTGACCGTCCTTCCCTCTCTGAGTTTTTCGATGAACCCTGAAAGGAACGAGAGGAACGTGTATCAGTATCCTGATACCTGTCAGGTTTCCTAATATTATCCCTATTTCTAAGATTATACCTCCTTTCGGAGGGCTCCTGTGGAGGAGATCTACCTCTGGATTGAGATCTGTTATCTTTAATTTTTTGTTTTTTGTTACTGTCCCACTTCTTTTTAGAAGAAGTAGGTGTCTGCTTCAAAGTCTCCTTCTCGGGACTACCCATTAGTTGTGGTTTTAATGCTTTTCCACCCAAACTGTCCCTGCCTAACTCTGCATACGCAGTTTCAATTATTTTGGGTAGTTCGTGCTCCTGTTGTAAAGGACTGAACTTCCTTAGGCGTTGGCGGATAGCCACTGATGCTGCCTCCCCTTTAATATTTGCTAATATTATGGCTGATACTTGGGCATAGTTACCTAGTAACTTCATCCCCAAGTTCAGAGCAGGTTCTGCTCCGTACTCGTTTTGTATTTGTCTTAATACATATGGTATTACTGCTAAGGACGGTATACCATGAGTTCTGGTATATATGGCAGCGAAAACTGTACCCCAAGAGGTACAATCCTCTATCTGTGGTGTTATCCCCATGGGCAAGCAGATTGTCAGCATTCTGTGTTTTTCATAAGGGCTAGTATTTGGAAATACTGCTTCTAGCTGTGTTATCTTCTGAGCTATCCAGAAGGGCATTTGTTCACATTTTGCGGGCATTTTACCCATTACTGCATGTAATGTTTGTGATGTAATTTTATTTGCTGTGTTTTGAACGTGAGCTGTATTTGTGGTTACCATCGCTGGCTGGACCGTAAGAGTCCTCATGACGAACTGCGTCATGTTTCTGTAAAGTTTTAATAATTCTTTGTGAAGTATGAGTAAGTCTGGTCCTGGCATTGTTTCAATGTCAGGATGTGGTGTGTAGGCCGCTGGTATTGGCCATGTTGCCCCTTCTCTTCCGAGTGGGCCGAGTCTCACTCTTCTTCTTGTATGGGGTAGGGCGCCTTTAAACCAGTATAAATGTTCCTGGTACGTGAGCTGAACCTCAATATCCTCATACGGATAATATTCCGCTGGTGCATCTCCTTCTGTGTAGAAGTGAAATGTTTTTGTTCTTGTATTTGCTGCTGGGAATGTAACCCACGAATAAAATACCTCTGTTCTATATGATTTGTGTGCCTCAATCACAAAAGCTACTATGCCACCCCTAGGTGTTAAACCATGCGCAAGCAGCTTCAGGGTGACTGCATTTCTAATATTTTCTGCAATCTGAATTGCATTTGCATCTTCCTCGTCATCTGTGAGGTGCATGTTTTTCACAACTACTCCCCCGTTATCAGCGTCTTCAGTCATTGTTTTAAGGAAGAAGTATATTCCAAGGAAACTATGATAAGGTGTTTTGCACAATTTTAGGAACACTGTGTCCTTGAAGCTTGATTAACCATCAGCCAATAAATAGGATTTTGCCTAATCAGCTGTGGCGGAGTTTGTGCCCACCCACTCCAGACGTCTCTGG
Source organism: Calotriton arnoldi (assembly GCA_963921515.1). Lineage (NCBI taxonomy): Eukaryota > Metazoa > Chordata > Amphibia > Caudata > Salamandridae > Calotriton > Calotriton arnoldi. The sequence continues at coordinate 1,458,007 of CAWUFW010004374.1, read as the reverse complement.
GGAGTTGTGAGTAGGGATTTCTGAGAATAGCACGACTGAACTACTCAGATTCTACTGTTAAATAAGTACCCAACCAACGTTGGCGGTCCCATGTCATGTAGTTCCTATAGAAAGTATACAGGATCTGCACGTTTAGACAACATACACTGTAGGATTGGTGTCATACAAACTCTGATCACCCCCACCGGGTATGCTGGCTTTGTTTTTGTACCAACTAGCTCACAGTGCCACTAGAATCCCCTCTTACCTAGGAGAGAATAGTTCTTGGCAACCATTCGAACATGACAACCCTGATCCCTCAGGACCGTGAAAACAATATACTACCTTTTGCTCAGTCACTCGTGCTTACTTAGTCTGTCTCAGAGAAATACACAGAATAAACAGGCTGGGCGTTTTCAATAAGAATTTATTGAACATTTGTTATTATGGTGTAGAATAAATGAGCTGCAACAACCGTTAGGCAGTATAAGATATAAATGATTAGCAGTACGATGAAGGTGAATGGATGGTATAGTTCTACCATCTTGCAATAATCATAAATACATTAGAGTATATAAAACACATGATAAAAAGATGCGTACTCCTACGATGTCTCCCTAACTAGATGTACCTAAGTGTACCTAGCATGTATGTAGGTGTTAAGTCAAGAATCCCTCTAGGATTTAGTCAACCCCATTACCTGAAGTGAGAGACTATGGGACCCCGTCCTGGTCTCGAGCTGCACACCCTGCGAGGGATGTTAGACCTCTGCGAGCTGGAGTGTCTGCATGCAGGAACCTCAGCGTCTCTGGTCAGTGTGTCGGCCGGGAAGTCTCAGTCTCCTCTGTCTTATCTTAGCAAGATGTGATGTAAATATACCCATAGGTCTCCCCAGGGGTCCTACCTTGCTGTGTTACTCTGTCTGCCTAAGGATGACGTTGGGCATGAACTTTGTACATAGATTTTATACAGGAGATGGTAGTCCTGCTGTGCTTCCAAGAATCCTCATGTATAATGTATGAGATTTAGAACTAGGGAAAACCCGCGATCTGACTGCAGTGTAATATCTAGGTAAAAGGTCAGTCCCTATAAACCGTGACAAGTGTAATGTAGGGAGAGAATATAGGTGGCGGGTAATGAGATTACCAGGGCTTATGTTATGATACCTATATTGAATATAACAAGTCCTTTCCTTTTGGGTGTGTCTGCTTGTTAGACTACTTTTTTGTAGGCTTTGTTAATTCTTTATTTTATTTGGTGTTGAAACTTTTTTGGAATCAGCTTTTTCTGAAGAGGAGCAGCAGGAGGGGATGGAGGAGGTGGAAGAGCCGGTAAAAAAGGAAAGAAAGCATTGTATGGGCTTTCTTCACTGTGCCAGAAGGGGAGAAGAAGGTAAACGCAAGAAAGGTGACCTGCAGCCTCTGCCACAAAGTCCTCTCCAGAGGATCTAAAAAAAATATTCGTGTGGCACTTCTTCAATGAAGAAACACTTAGAAGCCATACATCCAACTCGTCTTCCACGAGAGATAATGGAACGAGAGAAGAGGGAGCACGCTGCAGCTGATGATGGTAGTCAACCATCTACCGCATCTGGTGTTGTAATCACCACTCCACAATGTCGGATTGTCCCTGAACTTGCGGATGCAGCAATTCGCTGTCGCAAATGTCTCACAACTCTTTGCGGTATAGAGTCATAATATCGATGTTTAAATATCGATATGCCATAATATCGATGTTTAAATATCGATGTGACATAATATCGACCTTCAAGAATATCGTCGTCCAGAATATCGACATGCAGGTAAGAAATATCGTTTTTGTTAATATCGAAGTTAGTAACATCGTTAGTCAAAATATCGTTGTTAATAATATCAAAATTTATTTTAGTGTTCTGTATTTTAGTATATGTGTTAAAAGTATAGCTTATTTTTTTAATGTATGTTTGAAATATTTTTAGAAGAAATTAATTTTATGTTAAGTAATTTTTGCGTATTTTAGTTCCATAGCGAGTTGTGAGTTTATAGGGGAATAGGGTGGATTAAATATTGCCTTTTAGTTCCGTAGTGGGTTGTGGGTTTATAGGGGAATAGGGTGGGAAGTAATTTAATTAAAATTAATTAATTAATAACGTTAATTAATTAATATTTTTTGTATTTAATAATTTATATTGTTAATTGTGTTAATTATTTGTTATTAATTAGTTATTAATTGGTTATTAATTATTAATAATGAATTGGTAAATATGTTAATTGTGTTATTTTTTAGGAGTGGGTGGTGGGTTTATAGGGGAGTAGGGTGGGAAGTAATTTAATTATAATTAATTAATTAATAATTGTATTAATTAATATTCATGTATTTAATATTTTATGTTGTTAATTGTGTTAAATATTGTGTTATTAATTAGTTATTAATTGGATATGAATTATTAATAATTAATTGGTAAATATCTTAATTGTGTTATTTTTTTAAGAGCGGGTTGTGGGTTTATAGGGGAGTAGGGTGGGAAGTAATTTAATTATAATTCATTGATTAATCCTTTTTATTAATTACTATTTGTGTATTTAATCTTTCATATTGTTAATTGTGTTAAATAATTTGTTATTTATTAATTATTAATTGGTTATTAATTATTAATAATTAATGGGTAAATATGTAAATGGTGTCAATTTTTTATGAGTGAGTTGTGTATTTAGAGGGGAGTAGTGTGGCAAGTAATTAAAAATTATTATAATTTTTAATTCTTTCAGATAATATTTATTTATTGTTATTTTATAGTCTTAATAGTATGAATTAATTTATTACTCATTGTTTTTAATGTTTTTGTTTATTGTTATTAGTTAATTCATTAATTGTTAAGCAATTATGTTAATTGTGTCATGTTTTACAATAGTGGTGGTGTTATTTATAGGGTATTTGGTGAGAGGTAAATTATTTTTTATTATTTAAGTATTTGTTAATTAATGTTTATTATTTTGCTGGAGTGGGAATAGTAAATTATTCACCTCTGCTATCCAACACTTTCCCTATTTTTGCAATTGTTGGAGTGGGAATAGTAATTTTGTCCCCTCCACTATCTAACACTTTCCCTACTGTTGCACTCTGTGGAGTGGGAATAGTAAATTATTCCCCTCCTCTATCCAACACTTTCCCTACTGTTGCACTTGCTGGAGTGGGAATAGTAAATTATTCCCCTCCGCTATCCAACACTTTCCCTACTGTTGCATTTGTTGGAGTGGGAATAGTAATTTTGTCCCCTACGCTATCAACACTTTCCCTACAATTGCTTTCTGTGGAGTGGAAATAGTAAATTATTCCCCTCCGCTATCCAACATTTTCCCTACTGTTGCACTTCCTGGAGTGGGAATAGTAATTTTATCCCCTCCGCTATCCAACAGTTTCCCTACTGTTGCATTAGTTGGAATGGGAATAGTAATGTTATCCCCTCCGCTATTCAACACTTTCCCTACTGTTGCAGTTGCTAGAGTGGGAATAGTAAATTATTCCCCTCTGCTATCCAACACTTTCCCTACTGTTGCATTCCCTGGAGTGGGAATAGTAAATTATTCCCATCCGCTATCCAACACTTTCCCTACTGTTGCACTTGCTGGAGTGGGAATAGTAAATTATTCCCCTCCGCTATCCAACACTTTCCCTACTGTTGCAGTTGCTGGAGTGGGAATAGTAAATTATTCTCCTCCGCTATCAAACACTTTCCCTACTGTTGCAGTTGCTGGAGTGGGAATAGTAAATTATTCTCCTCCGCTATCAAACACTTTCCCTACTGTTGCACTCCCTGGAGTGGGAATAGTAAATTATTCCCATCCGCTATCTAACACTTTCCTTACTGTTGCACTTGCTGGAGTGGGAATAGTAAACTATTCCCCTCCGCTATCCAACACTTTCCCTACTGTTGCACTCGCTGGAGTGGGAATAGTAATTTTATCTCCTCCGCTATCCAACACTTTCCCTACTGTTGCACTCCGTGGAGTGGGAATAGTAAATTATTCCCCTCCACTATCCAACACTTTCCCTACTGTTGCACTTGCTGGAGTGGGAATAGTAAATTATTCCTCTCCGCTATCCAACATTTTCCCAACTGTTGCACTCCTTGGAGTGGGAAAAGTAATTTTATGCCCTACGCTATCCAATATTTTCTCTACTGTTTTAGTTAATGTAGTGTAAAATGTTGTTTTAAATATAATTATTTATATTAATATTGTATTTTATTATATATAAATATATTTATAAATGTTTATATTTATCTTACAGGTATATGTATATATATATATATATGTATTTATAATTTTTATTATGTTTCTAATGTTTTATAATTTAATAAAATAATTATTTATTAATATTATTGAGTAAATATACATATACAACATTTTATATATGTATGTTTAATTTATTTTTATATTACATTTATTATTTATAATTTTTAACATTTTTAAATAATTCTAACTGTTTTTATTAATTATATTTATTATTTAATTTATTTTATATTATTTTTAAGACATTTAAAAAAGCCGATATTTTGTACAACGATATTTTAAACAACGATATTTTGGTTTCGATATTTTTGTACTTACCTTTGTAGAGATAGAATGTCGATATTCTGTCCATCGATATTCTTGACACGATATTCTGGTAGGTCGATATTGTTGTCATCGATATTATGTCAGTGATCCACTCTTTGCGTTGGAGAACTGTCTATTGAAGCTATTGTTAATCTTAATTTGTTTTGGGGGGTTCTACCTTGTGTTTCTTTGTTCTTATGAAACACCATAGTTGGACTGGTTAACTTTTATTTTTTAGTTTAAAAATTCGAAAAACACCCCAAAAAATTAAACAAATTCAGAAAATACAAAAAAACCTCAAAATTGTTTTTTAAAAAAAAGGTTCTCACGGAACCACCTATACTGGTTAAAATTCTAAAAATTGTATGTAGTGTAAGTTATTGCTTGCATAAGTGTGTGTGTAATGAATGTAAGAATTATAGATAAGTAGTGTCTCAGTGAATGGATGAGCCCATGCATAATATGTGAGTGAATGAATGAGTGAAAGAGTAGTGCTTGGGTGATTTGATATGTGCATGAGTAGTGCCTGAGTGAATGGATGAGTGCATGGGTAGTGCCTGGGTGATTGCATGAGTGCAGAGGTACTACCTGGGTGATTGGATGAGTGCATGGGTAATGCTTGACTGAAAAGATGAGTGCAAGGGTAATGCCTGGGTTATTGCATTAGTGCATGGGTTGTGCCTGAGAGAATGGATGAGTGCATGGGTAGTGCCTGTGTGAATGGTCGAGTACAAGAATAATGCCTGAGTGATTGCATGAGTGCATGGGTACTGCCTGGGTGATTGTATGAGTGCAGGTGTAGTGTCTGGGTGATTGGATGAGTGCAATGTTAATGCCTGGGTCATTGGATGAGTGCATGGTTAGTGCCTAAGAGAAAAGATGAGTGCATGGGTAGTGCCTGAGTGCAAGAGTAGTGCCTGAGTGATTGCATGAGTGCATGGGTAGTGCCTGGGTGATTGCATGAGTGCAGCAGTACTTCCTGGGTGCTTATATGAGTGCATGGGTAGTGCCTGAGTGAAAAGATCAGTGCAAGGGTAGTGCCTGGGTCATTGGAAGAGTGCATGGGTAGTGCCTGAGAGATTGGATGAGTGCATGGGTAATGCCTGTGTGAATAGGTCAGTGCAAGAGTAGTACCTGAGTGATTGCATGGGTAATGCCTGTGTGAATGGTTAAGTGCAAGAGTACGGTCTGAGTGATTGCATGAGTGCATGGGTAGTTCCTGAGTGAATGGTTGAGTACACAAATAGTGCCTGAGTGATTGCAATAGAGTGGTTGGGTAATGCATGGATGATTGGATGAGTGCATGGGTAGTGCTTGACTGAAAGGACAAGTGCAAGGATAATGCCTGCGTTATTGCATTAGTGCATGAGTTGTGCCTGAGAGAATGTATGATTGCATGGGTACTGCCCAAGTGAATGGTTGAGTATAAGAATAGTGCCTGAGTGATTGCATGAGTGCATGAGTTGTACCTGGGTGATTGGATGAGTGCATGGGTAGTGCCTGCATGAAAGGATTAGAGCATGGGTAGGGCCTGGGTCATTGGATGAGTGCATGGGTAGTACCTGAGAGAATGGATGAGTGCTAGGGTAGTGCCTCAGTGAATGGTTGAGTACAAGAATATTGCCTGAGTGATTGCATGAGTGCAGAGGTGCTGCCTGGGTGATTGGATGAGTGCATGGGTGTTGCTTGACTGAAAGGATAAGTGCAAGGATAATGCCTGGGTTATTGCATTAGTGCATGAGTTGTGCCTGGGAGAATGGATGAGTGCATGGGTAGTGCCTGAGTGAATGGTTAGGTACAATAATAATGCCTGGGTGATTGCATGAGTGCAGGGGTACTGCCTGGGTGATTGGATGAATGCTTAGGTAGTGCCTGAGTGACTTCATGAGTACAAGGGTAATGCCTGGGTGCTTACATCAGTGCATGGGTAGTGCCTGAGTGAAAGGATGAGTGCAAGAGTAATGCCTGGGTCACTGGATGAGTGCATGGGTAGTACCTGAGAGAATGAATGAGTGCATGGGTAGTGCCTGAGTGACTTCATGAGTGGGAAGGTAATCCTTGGGTACTTAGATCAGTGCATGGGTAGTGCCTGAGTGAAAGGATGAGTGCAAGAGTAATGTCTGGGTCACTGCATGAGTGCATGGGTAGTGCCTTAGAGATTGCATGAGTGCATGGGTAGTGTCTGGGTGATTGCATGAGTGCAGGGGATGTGCATGGGTGATTGGATGAGTGCATGGGTAGTACCTGAGAGAATGGATGAGTGCATGGGTAATGCCTGTGTGAATGGTTGAGTGCAAGCATAGTGCCTTAGTGATTGCATGAGTGCATGTGTTGTGCCTGGGTGATTGCATGAGTGCAGGGGTACTGCCTCAATGATTGGATGAGTGCATGGGCAGTGCATGAGTATATGAATGAGTGCATGGCTAGTGTCTAGATGAATAGGTGAGTGCAACTGCACTGTCTGGCTGATTCTATAAGTGCATAAATAGTAATGAATGAGTGTACGGGTAGTCCCTGTGTGATTGCATGAGTGTATTCATAGTGTCTGTTTCATTCAGTGAGTGGATGGGTAGTCCCTGGGTAATTCTATTAGTGCATATCTTTTCTATGTATGCATCTGAGAAGCCCTTGGATAGGGAGTTCAATACACACCTGTCCTGTAGAATGAGGACTAAATAACTTCCAATTAAAGCACTTTTATTAGTCTATGCACTTTTGTAAAAGGTAAGTATGATACTATTCCTCAGAAATATGATGATACTTTTCAAATAGTGTAAAGGATGAACATTATTTATATTAGAAATAAATAACATATAATTACATTTTAAACATTTTTCCAGGTTATCATGCATATTATATTATGTATTCTTACCTTTCAAGTAATTTAGATACATTACTCAGTAGTAACTATTTTAGAGTAGTATTATCCTAAACAGCATTAAAACTGTTTTCAAACTTCAACAGTAGCTAATATAAAGAATAAAAAGAAAAACTGTTATTTAATGATAATATATTACAGAAATTACAATATTGTATTTTTAAGAACACAACATAAATTTAGAAGTACATAACATTTTCAGTTTCCCTTTTTGCTGTTCTCAGATTCCACTTAACTTCACCATACGCAGTGATTTTAATGTAGTATCATCATTGAACAGTGGGGAAAAAAACAATCAAATTGATTGTAGAAAAAAAAACAAATCAGCATTGAACATCATTATCAATATGTGTAGCAATCCGATTTCCTATCTGCACTTTGTTAATGACTTCCTTCATCTACATTAACTCTATTATTTATCTCAAATACATTTGCCAAACTGTAGACTCTCATTTACATCTGGTACAATTAAGACAACAAATATACAAACTATTTGCTTTTAAACACAATTTTCCAAATGTAATATCAATTAGCGCAAATAATAATCAAAACACTAATAATAAATACTAATAGTTTGCAGTGCTGTCTACTTTCTGTTCACATCTTTCCAATAGGCCGAATGATGTACTCAAAACTTAGGCTACAGAAATAACAAATATGAATTTGGTAATTCATAAGGCAATCTATGTTTGAATTAAAAATGGGCATCATTGCAAAGGGACCATCCTTTGTTACACTTTAAATAAACAGTATAGTGGCCAGATGTTGCAGTAAGTCCTTCATGAAAAATAATATCTGCTGTTTTATAAGTTCTTCCTGAAATAGATATTTGACTTGCTTTAAAATTTGTAATTTTTGTTTCCAATTTTCTTCCATTTGCTCTTCATCGTTGTAACATTAAAATGAGATCTTTTCCAAATCTTTCTATATGTAATGTAGACAACATCTCTGATCTACAATGTGAGCATCTCATATCCTGATTTGCTGTTTTTATAAATTTGTTAAAAGGTACTGATTCGCAGTCTGGTATTGTCAAGTATAGGAATTGTTCTGTTTGTATTTCAGTGGCAGAAGTGAATGAACACTCTTTACACTTATGGTTCCACTTGTAACTTAGTCCAAATAAGTTTTCAATGTGTATTCCTTCATGTTCTAATGCTCCAAGCATAAGCATTAGAAATTCTTGTGCATCTTGTTGTATGTTGAGAGTAAATGTCAATGAACAAGTACATATTTCTAAAAGATGCCGAATGCCAGAAGCAGTATGCATTTTACTTCTCTCAACAATAAACTGTTGAAATACATGAGGTAGTAAAGAACAGAATCTTTTTTCACGATTTCCCATGATTTCATGATGAAGATGTGGTAAATTAAACATAACATTCAGAATCACATGAGCATAACAGTTGATACCTGAACTGTTTTCTAACTGGTATCCTACAATATCATCAACACTTTGTATTTTTTTTTCTTTATACTTTCAACTTTTTCTTCAGTTGCTTTCCTTTTATGTACCTCGGTTGTATCTTTGACATATTTCCGTTTTGGACACACTATACGTTTCTCATAGATGGGATATTCACCTAAATCAGGAGCATAAAGTCTTCTTAAACTAGTGTACTCTCTTACACAATTTGCATCAGCACTAACCTTTTTCTCATCAAAATCTATCAAATACAAACCAGACAATGTTCTTACTCGAGACAATGCAACGTATGCCATTCCCTCATTGAACACCGTGCTTCCAATATTTACAAAAGCTCTGTCTATACTTAAACCTTCAGATTTATGAATCGTTACTGCATATGCTAAAGAAAGAGGAAACTGTTGTCTGCGAACATACAAATCTTTTACCAGCAAAAATGTACAACACAACGCCCAATCTGTCTTACCTCCTTAATCTGATCTTATTTTATAATCAAAAATTCTATTCCATCTCTATTCTGAAGATTTACAAAATCAACAACTTTTCCCATTGCTCCATTTACTAAACCTTCTTCTACATTTACATTACGCCGCAAAATTACCCGACAGTTTATACATACATGTAAAGTCTTTTCTAAGCCTGCAGTTTTAGATACAGACTTTTCCAAAGAATGCAATTTAGCCTGTAGTTTCGCTGTAAGAAGAATAGTCACTCCCTGGTGTTCGATTTTCTCAATAGCTTCAATTTCCACAATTTATTGTTTTTCTAGTTTCAGAAGTTGTTGATTAAATGTAGAAAACTCTTGCAGTGTAGGCATTAGGCAAACTATAGACTTTTGTTCTGCAAGCATATTGTACATTACTTCAGCTACTGTGTTTCCAGTTGTAAGCAAGTTCCTTAGTAGCCGACTTTTTAAAGCTTGTTTACCATGTTCTGTCGAGACACAAATATGTCTTAAAGTATATTTCCATAATCTTCATTACTTGCTTGTCGCATATTCCTATAATGTTCTTTATACTCAAAATGTAACTAAATGTTCACATTTCCAATACTTCCCAAAGATTTCCGTGTGTCTTCATGAACAAGTGTTTTAAAAACAGGGTGTCCTTTTACAGGAGTAAGTTGTAGTAGGTCTCCAAATACAATTAAATGTTTTCCTCCAAACAGAACATCGTAATCTCTTTTTAAAATCTGTTGCATTCTTAAATGTACAAATGCAAGCATTAGGGGCATCATTAGGATGGCGGGCGGACTTTGTCCGCCCGCCATCCTGACAGAGAAAGGACCGCCCGCCATAAGTGCGGCGGTCCCGTGAGAGTGATTAGGATGCGCCCGCCGCACTGCGGGTGCATCCTGCATTCTTAACATTGCAGGCGGGCGGTGACTTCCAGCACCACCCGCCGCAATGACTAGAATGGTCATGTCGTGCATTTGCATGGACAACGTGGCAGGCACAGCGCGGTGCCTGCAATGTTGTGCATGCAAATGCAGGGGGGGTACCATAGGTACCCCCCATGTGCACCACCCATCCCCCAACTTCCTGGGGGCCCGCTATGGGCCCCCAATAGAAAAGACCACATGCCTTTCCGTGGCGGCGCACATCCCCGCATGTATCGTAATATGGATGGCGGTGTGTAACAGACACCGCCACCATATTAAAACCTTTTCTGCCCGGTCAACTTGTGGACCGGGTGGAAAAGCGGCGGACGGTCTTTCCGTCCGCCGCGCGTACCCCCCCCATACTAATATGGCGGGGGGAAATGGGTGGCAGGCGGTGAAAAATAGCGGGCGGATCGCCACCGCCATACGGGCGGTGGTGATCCGCCCGTTATCATAATGGGCCCCTAAGTTTGAGACCATGCTCACCTCATCAATGATTAACAGTTTCATTTTCTTCAGTACTCTTGAGACTTCATAACAAGCTTCTCCAGATAGCTTCTGACATTCCAATTTATTATCATGTTCAACAGGTAGCATAAGTAATCGATGTAAAGTAATCCCTTCAATGTTGTGTGCTGCTAATCCAGTTTGAGCTGTTACAACACAAGATACATGTGATTCTGTAGTTTTGTGTAGATAACTGGTTAAAACTTTAATTAAGAAACTTTTTCCTGTTCAAGCTTGACCACTGATGTACAATAGAATAGGTTTAAATGATGAACATTGGCATTCTTTTTTTTCGTGCAGCAAACCATGTTGTACCTATTGTTTGACTTGTAGATACATTTCTTTTTGTTCAATATTTAGTTGTTCTTCTAACTTTTTCAACTGAATAATATCCTGTTGTGCTTGTAGCATTGCAGTTTCTACCTCAGTCATGGCTATTGCTGCTTCATTTCCGATAATTGGTTGTCCCAGTGGATCTTGACTCAGTGGACCAGAACTTTGACTGCCTTGTGAACTTTCTCTAGCTATTTCAGCTGCAATAGTACTTTCTTGTTCAATCTCATCATTTAACATTTGTAGATAAGTTGGGAAAATTGTGCACTGAATGCTATCTTTAGTTGCATTAAAAGAATCTTCATAGCAGTCAAAATCTCCAAGTAATTCTGGTTCACTACGCCAAGGCTTGAACAGTTCCAGAAGTGCTAAATAGAAAAAATCTCTTTTATCTGGACTTTAGCAACTGAGTTTTCTGTGGTTAAGATTTCCTTTGGCATGTTTTACTAAACATCCGTCACATCCAATTACTGCATATTTCTCTTCTTTTATATTTTCTGTAACTTTTCTTTTAAAACTGTAATGTTGAAGTATTTCATACAGACATAGGTTTTCGAGATGTGGACTCCTTTTGGGATAGTATGTATCCAACATATTAGTTTTAACAATATCTGTACTTTCTGGTTCATTCTGTGCTAAGTATTTGATTTCTTGTAAAGATTTCAATACTCTATTTCTGTGTGGAGGCAAGACCTAGACTTACCCAAATGATTCCTCTTGACTTTGAATATAAACTGGCAGAGCTCAAGCGATCCGAACATTCATAGGATCCAATCTCTCGATGGGAAAGCATTTTCAAGCTAAAGCTGTACAATTTCTTGCTAAGACTCTTCTCTGCTGAAATTTCTTCCCACATTTCTTTCATCTCTGTCTTTTCAGATTTGGTTATATATGATGTAACATAGCGAGCAACAGCAATTGAATTATCTGCAACATATTGAATATCCATGTTTGCATTCCACATTTTAAAAAGAACTGGATTGTAGTCCTTAATGTACTTTGAAGCTTCTGTTCTTTTTAAGTTGTAAGTATTCTTTGGGGATTTCCGAGTTATTGTATGCCTTACTGCTGACAAAAAACTATTTACCCTGCCTTTAAAAATTATAGGGCCTGGGAATCTAAAATGACATTTTGTATAAAAGTTCCCTTTACACTTGTATTTTCGCCTGCAGTATTTCCCACATCGATGACTTTGAAACCGTAAAATTTGTTGTCTCAAGCTCTTTTCTCCTCCATCTCTTGGAATGGCACATGTAACATACTGTTCGATGAAAGACAAAACAGTTTCATCAGTATCAGTTCCAAATTTTGGTGCATTCTTTATCCATAATAGCATGTGTATATGAGGAGCACCTCTGGCTTGGTACTCTTTTCGCCAAAAGAAATCAGTAACTTCTCCAAGAGGAGGAATATTTTTTATTGCAGATAAATGACATCATACTTTGAAACCTATGGTTAAAATACCTGCAGACATTTACAGGATCCAAGGAACAGAGTTCTCCAGGTGTCTTCAATTCAATGTTTTTAACATTTGAATTTGCTTCTCGTAGAAATTCAAGTAAATCTTCCCACGCATATTCAGCACAGCTAAGTGTTACAAACCATGTAGATGTACCTAAGTTTCTTAACATACATTTAAGTTCACCATGACGACAAAACTAATATTCATTGGTACCACGTTGACACGCCATCAAATTAATTAACTGAGATTCTAAATTTTCGTCTCTTTGTTGAACTTTGTCCATGAATTCTTTTGCAGAAACATGTTGAAGATGATCTCCTGTTTTTAATATGTGGTTCACTGCATATGAAAGTGCAGACAAATCACTTTCAAACAGAAGATGAAATATATATGGAATGCACTGTCGAAATCTCGGATCTTCAGAGTACAATCTTGTTGAGCGGTATTCTGAAGCTGGAATCCGTACAGCTTGCTCATCAAATCGTCCACCTTCTCCAGTGGGGAATAGCTGTGGAAAACAATGAGCTTCTAAAATTTTTTCCCATACACTCATGGGAGTTCCCTTTGCTTCCTTCATTTGAAATAATTCAATACTGTTTCCTATCAATTCTTTTGAATGTAGTGGATGTATAGTACAATGTTCATAAATCCCTTCACTCCTGGACTTGTCCACTTTTTCTATTTTGATACTTGACATTATTGATTCATCTTCTAAGCATATTACTTTTTCATCAACATTTACATTCTTATAAAAATTATTATTCTGTACCAGGTACAATGTAGCCTTGTTAAGTTTAGTAACAGCTACAAACTCTTGTCAGATTTTTCTACACTTTGTTGGTACACCATTTACTAGAATAACTACTGGCACATTTTCCTCCCTGTCTACACCAACAGTTTCAATGTTTTTCTTCAAATCTAAAGGCAAGTACACAACTCTTCCTTTCAGACCTCTTTGTAAATCTGTTGGTGGCAGCTTACCTGTTTTAGGCTCCATACGAACTATGGCCTGAAATGGGTGTACAGATTGAATAAGAATAGACACATATGCATTCAAATCTGCCAGTTCGGGAGGAATAGGTACCAACTCTAAGTTGGTATGTACTGCTCTAGCTGGCATTTTGTTCTCTTCTAATTTGTTGTAACAGTATTTACAAATAACTTGATCAGTAGCCAACTGAAACTGACCTTCTACCAACAAATAAGCACCAAATTGCTGCCACTTATCACTTTTTTCCTTTTCACTTTTTAAATATAAATCAACATTCTTAGTTTGATTTCCAAAGTGAGTACGTCGACAACAAATACAAACAAAGGGGGTCATTACGATGACTGGCAGATCGCCACCGCCCGTATGGCGGTGGCGATCCTCCCGCCATTCCCCTCTGCCCGCATGCCATTTCCCCCCCGCCACATTACGATGGCGGGAGGGAGCCCGGCAGATGGAAAGACCGTCCGCCAGTTTTCCGCCGGTCCAACAGGGGACCGGGTGGAAAAGGGCAATAATATGGTGGCGGTGTCTGCAAGACACCGCCATCCATATTAGGATGGTGGCGGTGAGCTGCATTTCCATGGCGGCAACACCGCCATGGAAAGGCATACGGACTCCGCATTTGGGGGCCCGTAGCAGGCCCCAAGGATGTTGGGGGCTGGGGGGTGCACATGGGGTGTACCTATGGTACCCCCCTGCATTGGCACGGACAAGGTGGCAGGCACCGCGTGGTGCCTGTCACCTTGGGCATGCCAATGCACGACGTGCATTCCCAGCATTGTGGAGGGCGGTGCTCTGAACACCGCCCGCCACAATGTTGGGAATAGGGGGCATCCTAATACTTGCGGCGGGACCGCCGCTCCTATGGCGGACGGTCCCATTCACCGCTACGGTGGCGGGCGGACTTTGTCCGCCCGTCATCGTAATGACCTCCATAGTTTGGTTATTCAGATGAAACTGTCTTAAACTTTGTAATTTCTTCTGCAAATTCATCAATACTAATCTCTTTCACATGTTCTTCAACACCTACACTTATCAAACTCTCACTTTTTCTACACTCCTCTTGTGAACCAAAAAACGAAACTGTATATCATCACAAACTTTTTGTACATCTGATACTGCACTGTGCAAAAGAGCTGTGTTCATTTCACTTAAACATAATGCAGGAGTTTTTACATAAAAGAGTCTCCTTACTAACTTCCGCATTTCAGAGTGGTGTACCGCTAACATTCTTAAATGATGAAAAGTACTTTGGCACACTTTTCTTGAAAGACATGCCAGAGAATGACCCTGCAAGTTAGTATATTTTCTTATTTTACTTAGATCTAGTCCTTGTAACATCTTAATCTTCTGTTTAACACTTTTTTTTGCATAATCTCGAAAAAAATCGTAATATGTCAATGGATTTCTGTCGATTACTGCAAATACTGCTACAATATCACTTACATACAGGAGCTTGTGTATGACTCCCTTGAACATCTTCAGCTATTGCTACTTCCACATTCCCAACAACCATTATTTCTTTTGGAATGGGACAACCATCTTTCATCTCATATCATCGACCACTAGTATCAACTGCATGTACTAATGTGTTCTCTTGAAAATAGCTTTCTTCATTAAAGAAAGGCTCAGTACTAGAAGTGTGTTTCCATTCACCAGTGAAAGTTTTACAACAGTTACTTCTATTAACAAGTCTTTTTCTTTTGTTTTTCTCTTTCATTAACACCATTGTTTTATCCAATGTTCTCATTCTCTTCAATATTAATGTAAATATTTTCAATTCAAAAGCAGTATCTACTACACTTTCAATGTGTTGCTTCTTCTTATATGCTGCTGATCTTCTTTTATACTTTTTACAATCTTTTAATACATTTTGAATTACTCTACTTCTAAACATTCTTATACGTATCCCTTTAAATAGTTTTTGCCTTCTTACAATATGTGTTGTTTTTCGAAAAACAAATGTTTTTTAACATTACAATTTTTCTTTTCCTTCTGGTTTGTTGTAAAACTTTTTTTTTCCTTTCATTATTATTGACTTTCTTTAATCTCTCTACAACTGTTTTAAGAAACTGTTTAGTGCTCTTACCAGAAGAGATTTTATCCTGAGTAACATTTTGCTCTTTTTCTAATGCATTCTTTTTACTTTTCTTTAAGTACTACTGTTGTCTTTGTTCTCTTCCCATGTTTTCTTGCCATCTTCAATTTGTGATCCAAATAAATACATTTCTAAAACACGAAGAACAGTTTCAATAGTTTGTAAGTCCGTTTTTATATAGCGCAGCTACTCACCCTTACGGGTCTCAAGGCGCTGGGGGCCGTAGTGGAAATTAAGGGGCCCATTACGATACCCGGCGTAAAAAAATCCGCCAGGCATGGAAGCAGCAAAAATCCGCCCGCACACACCGCCTGAACACCGACCACGCCATTACGATTACACAAACCGAAAACCGCCATCGGCGGAAAAATCACACAAAATACCGCCCGCCAACATCCGAGTCGGAGTCAAACCGCCTGCCACGGACGGAAACACGCACGACAACACAAAACCGCCCGCCCTCACGGCCGACATACCGCACGTGAAATTACGATCGCACCGCCATGAGCGCGGAAAAACCACAAATATACCGCCCGCCAGCGCAAACAACGCCGATGAGAATCGACACGGCAGAAGCCATGGCGCCCACGTACCTGCACAGAAACCATCCGCTCACAAAACCAATAGCACACAACATGGCCAACAAGTCCACACAGCAAGGCACGCACAAATACACAAGCACAGTACACATCCCGAAAACACCCCCCGGACAAACAAAAAATACAAAGGCCAGAACCCCAGACACAACACACCTGAAAACAACAGACCATGAGGACACACCCACATAGGTGAGTACAAAAGCAGCACTCCCACAGACCACAACCCCTTGCTACATTGCAAACCAGAGAGGAGAGGAGAGGACACAGTGACACAGCAAGGACAGCAGCACACCACAGAAACGCACACATCACTACCACCACCACCACCACCACCACCACCAAACACCGGCACCACAAACCCCCTGCACATTACACAACACACACCGCACCAGCACCACAAACACCATGGCACCACAAAGAATGCCCAAGTACACGCCCATTGAGCTGACGGTCATGGTCGACGAGATCATCAAGGTGTACCCACAAATCTATGGGAACATGGTCCAGCACACACCACTAGCCACCAGAAACAGAATGTGGAACCGGATCGTAGACCAGGTCAATGCAGTCGGGACCCTGCCCAGGAACAGAGGTGAAATAAACAAACGTTGGAATGACGTAAAGAGCCTGGTCAAGAAGAAGGAGGGCAAAAACAGAGAGCTGGCTGCCGTCACTGGCGGAGGGAATCCCGCGCTCTTTAAGACCTTCAAAGCGTGGGAGGAGAAGGTGCGAGTCATAATACATCCGGAGATCCTCGCCGGATTAGCAGGGGAGTGGAGGCTGGTAAACACAAACTAATGTATACCAGCACACCGCTATGTACTCACATGCACTACCACCATGCCACAGCTCCCAGGGACAAACACCCCCATGTCCAGCACACAATACACAACACATCACACACACATGCAACAGACACCACCACACACAGCCCAAACCGAACAACTGTAACATACGTGGGGACATGTGTACACTCAGCCAGCCACGTAACCACCAACAGGTCCCCAAATATGCCAGAAGCGCCACAACGAGCACCCACCACACCCATGTGTCCGCCACAGCTGCACTAACCGACAAGTAACAGGTAAGTGGCAGGAACACAAAGTGCAGTGGGTGGGAGGGTGGACAGCCCAAGTACAACACACACCAGGCCCCAGTCCCACAGCACAGCAAGGAGGAGCATCCCCCACACCCCACAGCCACGTGTCAGCCACCGCAGTGCACAACGACAGCCGAAAGGCAGACATCACGGTCCACAGCAATCGGTGTCAGTGGGTGTCCAGCCACCCCCACGACCCACAACACCCCCCACCCCCACAGACCTGCAACATGGAGCACCCCCCGCTTAGAGCCATGTGGCATCCAGTACAGTGCACGCACGAACAACTTGCAGGTGGGAAACTGGACAGGGCTGGATTACTGGAGGCATGAGGACCATAACACGACCAACACATGGGACATGTCACGTAGCAGACGAACACGCAGCACCGCCCACCGTCACGAACAAGTGAACAATGTGCACACGGACATGAACAACAGACTCACACCCCACATGACCCATCACATACATAGCAACACCCAAGGAGCCACGTCTGCATGCACAAGCCACACTGAATATAGTACCACACGGCAGCCACTGTGCAACTCATCACACACAACCGAAACACCATTGAAGTCCTGTCCATGTAGCCCCTACTGCCTGTCAACCACACACCCCACAACTACGCCTATGTAAGACAAACAACACTAGACGCAACAGAGCGGAACAACATAAATGCACACGAACACCACTGAACCCATCAAACACACAGACACACCATGCACATACAACATACCATCCATCCGTCAGCCCCAGTCTCATGAAAGGCATGTCATCCGCACAGCTGCCACACATACAGCAGTCACGCTAAGATACATGCCCATGACCAACCATGTGCCAGAAGTCAATGAAGCGCACAACACACTGTGAGCAACAACACACAACATGGGCCACACCCCCCGAGCACTGCAGTGATGCACATGGCACAGGGCAGCACGCACACCAAGGAGATGGGACAACTGCAATACGTTGGCTGGCACACAACCAGCACTCACTCATAACGATGCGTCCAATGCCATGTCCAGTAATCACAACAGACAGCAAATATGCAGGCCATGTCAAGCATGCACACACCTCAAACCATGCACTGTCATGCTGCCACAACACATGTCACGTTCGGCACCCATGGCTCACAGCATGTACCCCAAAAGCATATCCCCTCCCAAATGCGAATCTGGGGCATGGCCCCCATGTTGCCATATGCGTTCCTAAGCGTTCCATTTGAACCCCAAAAGCATATTCCCTCCCAAATGCGATTCTGGGGCATGGCCCCCATGTTGCCATATGCGTTCCTAAGCGTTCCATTTGAACCCCAAAAGCATATCCCCTCCCAAATGCGAATCTGGGGCATGGCCCCCATGTTGCCATATGCGTTCCTAAGCGTCCCATCTGAACACCAAAAGCAAAGTACAAACCAGACCCAGGATGGGCCAGGAGCCCGCATACACCAGAGTCACAATAAGTAGGGGCACAGCAACACACCCATCAGCATGGCCAATCCGTCCCATGCCACATGTGCACAGCACACAGTCCCATTGCCAAGCACACACAACTACAAATGCTACAGCCACACACACGCCTCCGGGAAACCCATGTACGAGATTGCACGAACTGTTAATGTCAGACGACAACTACATACTTCGCCAGGTGCAACACAATAACAAATCTCATTCTCTCCACAGGTGACGAACTGCTGGATGCTGGGGATGGAGCCAGCAGCCAGCACAGCCAGCCTACAAGCCCCCAACGAGGACACACGGATCTGGAGGATCTGTCCTCCTCTTCGGACACGGACCACCAAGCAGGCCCATCTGGTGTGGCAGGGCCCAGCCGCTCCCCAGGACCCCTCCTACCCACCAACCCATCATCCAGGGCTGCTGAACATTCCCAGCCCCCTGCTGCCACTGTCGTTGCGGCCACACCCACGGTCATTGTGGCCACTACCACTGCCGCAACCGCCACCATCGCCGCACCGACCACCACCGCCGCCACCACCACCACGTCTTCGCTGGCACCAGCCCCAGCGCAGGTGGTGGCCCGGCCGACTGGATCCACCCTGGGAGCCACAGCGAGGACCGTGGTGAGCAATGTGGCTAGTGGGCAGGCCGGTGGCAGCAGGACTGGTAGGAGGAGCAGGGTCAGGGAAACGCCAGCCTCCCCTGGGAGCCATGCCCTGCCTCAAATGGCCAGAGTCCTTGGGGCCTATGAAGAGGCCCAAGGACAATGGGTCCGGTCTGCTTCAGACACGCGTGAGGTGCTGGGGGTGCTGAGGTCCATGGACGCCCGTATGGGCCAACTCGTGGACCTCATGGGCCAGCTGGTGGTGGCGGTGAGGTCACTGCCAGGGACAGCAGCTCCCCTCCGCCACCACCTGCCGGGGCGCAGGGTGGAGCAGCAGTGTCCAGTTCCCCTGCGTCCACAGCCAGTGAGCACACCTCAACCACCAGCATGTCGCAAGCAGGCACCCCCTCGCAAACGTGGAAGGGGCCGTCCGAAGTGGAAACAGATCTCCCGGGAGGACTTCGCACGCTCCAAACGCAAGTGAGGCAGCCAGCCAGCCTTCCGCCAGCCTTCCTTGACCAGCCACTGCATTGACTAGGACTACGATCCCACTCCACACAGCCATCTGGATGGCATGTGTGTGTTGGACTATGGACATAGAACCAGTGGGTACACCCTGAGCATCACGCAGCCATGACCGACAGCTCATTGTCACTGCACGCACCACTTTTGTCATCACCTTACACACAATCACATGTCACAGTTTGTAATAAATGCACCTTTTACACTAACTGCTGTTTGTGCCCTGTGTTTTATTTGTACGGAATACAACGGCCACCTTGGGCGGAAAGGCACCTGATGCGTGGCATGGCAATTGAATCCGGAGGGCCTGTAGGGACCTAGGGGTGGGAGACAGAACAGGAGCACATTCAATGAGTGTGTCACACACCCATCACACAGTACATGTCAACAACTACAAGCAATGTACACACATCGCACAGAGCAATAGGGCACAATGCCACAGCCACCAACAGTGGCATACTACCCTGGCCATGGAGCGTTGACACACAGCACGCAGTGAACAAACGGCCACCCTGACACAGCACACACACACCTGCACAGATACAGCCACATCAGCCGTCGTACATGGACACTCACCGTCAAGTGAAGTAGCGGGCGATGAGCTGCTGCCGCACATTACCAGCTTCCTCCTCTCCGCTGTCCTCCTCACTCGAGCTGTCCTGGTCTGTGGGCTGGGGCCCTGGTTGATCTCCGTCATCCACGATGAGGGGGATCTGCTTCCGAATGGCCAGATTGTGCAGCATGCAGCACGCCACCACTATCCGGCACACCTTCTGTGGGGAGTACGCCAGCGCACCCCCGGTGCGGTCCAGGCACCTGAACCTGGACTTGAGGAGGCCAAAGGTACGCTCGACCACACGTCTGGTCCTCCCATGTGCCTCATTGTAGCGATCGTCTGCTGGGGTGCGAGGATTCCTCAATGGACTGAGCAGCCATGCCCCATTCGGGTACGCAGAGTCACCTGGGTGTGAGGGACACAGAGAACCGTTGCAATTCCAACTGGACAGGGGACAGCATCGCACAACCAGCACGCTACACCACTCCACATACTCACCGACAATACAGGCACGATCCTGTTGCATATTGGACATCAGTCGTGGCAAGATGCTGTTGCGCATTATATGTGCGTCATGGGCCGAGCCTGGGAACTTTGCACACACGTGGGTGATCACCATGTCCGCAAGGCACACCACTTGCACATTCAGGGAGTGCGTGTGCTTCCTGTTGCGGTACAGGTGCTCAGTGGCCTGTGGTGGAACAAGGCCAACATGTGTGCAGTCAATGGCTCCAACGACGTGTGGGATTCTGCCAAGGGCATAGAATGCACCCTTCACTGCCGCCAATTCACGAGCCCTGGGGAAGCGGATGTACCTGTTTCGGTACAGCATCATGGCTGCCAGTACATCCCTCAGCACCTTGCTGAACATGGGCTGGGACATCCCTCCTCCAATGCCCACTGTGTGCTGGAATGACCCAGTGGCGAAGAAATGCATGGCGGCCATCACCTTAGCCGTGGGGGTGACAGCAGTCGGATACACCCTGCGGGGACGGAGATGGGGTTCTAACATGGCACACAGTCGATGCAGGGTTGGCCTGTCCAGCCGAAACTTCCTAATAACCTCTGTATCGTCCATGTCCGCCAGCAATTGGTATGGGCGGTCAATGTTCGGTCTCCGCCTAGGGACAATGGCAGAGGACACATGTCAAAGCAACACGACACATAGCAATTTCGCATACACATCACTGACATGACTGAGCAAGCACATGAGCCACAGCCCAGCTGTCAAGCTGGGACGGCACGGCCACAATACACTTACACAGGTCTCCCAACAATGGCAATGGCTAGTGATACAAACCACTGCCATGTGCATGCACATGGGGATCTAGGCCCCAATGACTTGCGGGGCGTGCTGATGGGGACTGACTGCATATCCGTCAAGCGGCAACGCCACGGCAACATGAATGTCTGCTGAGCATGGAACTGCTTCCGCGGCTGGATGAGTATGGCACACGACGACGACGATGTGGGCACAGGCTGAGCGGCCAAAACAAGTGGGACCTGTGGCACGAGGGGATATGAGACCGTAGTAGGTGTCAGCACTGCACCCTATGTACAGCACTGTACGGATCACACCTCCCGAAACATTGACATGTGTCCACATTGACAGCCCCATGCCAAGACGGCTGTGTGCTTGCAGTCACACGTCACAGGTGAGAGGTTACATTGCACGTGCCAGGTGGCAGACGTACATAGTGGGAGCTGGCATGTGTGTGCATGTGTCTCCTGTTCAGGATCCACCAGATGGGCGCTGACTCTGTACTGAGCATTGGACACAGCATGTTCCGTGGAAGGCTTGTGTGTGTGGGATGGTGGCACTGGATGTGCCTCCGTTGGGTGGGGGGCCATGCACAGGGCGGGTACGTCGATGATTGCGCATTGTTGGTCACGGTGGGTGCACCAACTAAGATGTGTTGCCCTGTGTTCAATTCCTATGTCCGCATGATGATGGACTGTAGATGTGGGCAGACTACACATTGGTCGATGTGCTGTCTATATGCATGTGCCTTCACACCAGGCACAGCTGCCCCTGCACATGTGACCCCTGCTGGACTCGCTGCTGGGTCTGTGGAGCTGATGCACCTTCTGCGCGTGGGGCGGACAGCTCTCCTCACTTCCCTCATTGCGCATGTCATGACTTTGCCGCAGGTGACATGGATCATGGAGGGCCCACATGTACGCGTGGGTAGGCTACACATGATTGTACACTGGTCGCCACCCCCAGTCAGTGTTTCGAATGGGAAGGTTGTCGTGCTGGTGGTATGTTCGATGTGGCGGATGGGCGGGCCTAGGTGCGGGCTTACATTCCGGACATGGGGGGGTAGTTGGATTGGCGACTAGTTGCAGTACACACGGGACACGTCTCTTCCTTTCCACATCTGGGTCATCCCTTGTACTAACTGACAGTGATACAGTCATCTTCGCCCCAGCCCTCATGTCCTCCCCTCGCTCCCCCAATATGCATGCTCACCTGCGAGGCTAGCGCTTGCACAGGCAGCCCCAAGCTCGCACCAGAGAGGGCAAGGAGTGTATGTGTGGGTCCAGTTGCACGAGTGGGCTGTCTCAGGGTATGATGTGTGGCGGGACGCCGTCCACCTGCGTGGTGCCCCAAATGGAGACCCGGCCTGCATGGACTATGCATCACAGTCTTCGCCTTCCGGATCCGCCACCTGCGACACCCAGTGGCTGTGGCTGCCCTTGCGGCCAGGCCGCGTCCGTCTGTGGCTGATGGCCCACACATTCACTCTTTGGCCTCTCTGGGGAGGGCTCGGGGGTGGTGGCGCACGCGCTTGCACTTAGTCGCAATGGCATGTGGCGTGGTTGGTATGATGGGCAATGGATGGGATGGTGCGAGCCACCTCCCGTGACGTCAGTGCTGCTCGTGCTGTGGTGCGTCCCCCTACACTTCCATTTGACTTGTGCCATGCTAGACGTTGAGGTTCTATTGCCTGCGTGATATGACCAGGAGGAGCGCGAGGAGACCTCTCACACACCATGCTCCACTGCCATCCCGTGCCCTGTATCGCCTGTGCGGATTGACTATGTTGGGGTTACACCTGGTCGACTGGGGCTGTGTGTGCCTTGTCAAGGGGCATGGCGGGCGCACAACAGGATCCAGCTTGTCCACAGAGGGTGGGCTGAGGTGCGCCTGGTACCGCTTTGTACGTGTGCCCGGCTGCTGTGCACACACGTGTTCACTCCCCCGACAGGTGTCCTCTCACAATGCCCAGGGAAGCGGTGGTGTACTGTTCATGACCCCTCCCAACACGGCGTGCTCCAACTTGGCATGTGCGCATCTACCCGTCGCACCCACCCACCTAAGCACTGCGTCCATACGACTTCACACAACACATGTGTGTCTTCCACAGTAGTGCTACTCATTTGCGTTGACATCCAATACCAGTGGACTACATGGTCATGTCACGACTGCCGTGTACTTCACATACTCTCATCCTCTCTCATTCGTACTTGTGAAATGAGTCAGCGGAGACAGTTTTGGTTTCAAACATTATATTGAGTCTTCTGTCCTCTGTGATGCAGTATAGTGGACACTACTGGCAGCGGAATACATGTTGAGGATATACTGAGCATGATTGCAAATGGGATAGGGTGTGGGGTTACATGTGATTGGCTGTTGCATGTGGGATGTGGGCTTCAGAGTGACATCTGCTTGGCCAAGGCTGTGCTAATGTACATTTACGTATTGCTGCGGAGCTGCGGACTTTGACACAGACGGTATACATGTAGCCTACCAGACCGCTTGGCATCATGGGCACAGTCCATCTCAGTTCCATGTGACAGGTTTGCTGCGGTTGTTCCTCATGCACGCGTGCATGTGAGATGACATCAGGGCATGTGCTTGCGTGCATGCAGCGGCGTGCCACTTGTTGTTGCACTGTGGTGGTTACTGGACATGTCACAGTCACTGGGGTCGTGTTGTTGTTGTATGCACTTGTCGTCCATGCAAAGGTCCTGGTATGGGATTCCCGGGGCGGGGTGGGAGGGTGCAGCACCCACAGACTCCAGGCGACCTATTCATGTCCACTGAGCCGTGTGTGTGTCCATGTGCGCTGGATCCATGTCGTGTCCTGGTTGTTCGTGCAGTTCCGTCCATGTGGGTGCGATACACAGACCCCATGCCACTGCCTCCCACGATGCATGCGGTGTTCCTGGATGTGATGGGGAACAGTGTGCATGTCCCGGTCATATCCGATGTCATGGCGATGTCGTTGATGGTGTGGTTACAGTTGCCGGTCGTTTGGTATGGCTGTTGTGGTGGTGACTGGCCAGTCCGTGCGGAAGCTAAGCATGGGTGCGGGGTTGGACATCATAGGTCACTCGGGGAACCTGCGTTGTGGTCCGACGAATTGACAGGTTGTCAGGTATGCGATGCCGTCCAGCAGGGCTTCCATGTCATTGGTGGTGTACATGTTTGCCAGCCAATGTAGCGGATGGTGGCTGTCAAGGTGTTGTTCGTAAGTTGTCCCTTGGAGGACCATGATGGGGCATGCTGGGTGACATTCGATGTAGCTGTTCTCGATGATCCGTCGTGTGGAGGCACAGTGGTCCCATTTCAGTGCGGGTGCGATGTTGGCCACATACGCCATGCCCCCATAGGCAGAGCAGGCCCTGTCGTGTGCGTCCAGAGGGAGGAGTAGTGGTAGCAGGTCCGCCTTCAGACATGCCGGGTTGGAGAGGCATATCTCCACGGGATGCTGGTAGGGACACCTCCGACAGTAGAAGACGGGCATGACGCAGCTGAACAATGTGATGCGGTAAGTCAGTCGGTAACTTACGTTCAGCAGGGACAGGAGATCGCATCCCAATGTATGGAACAGGTTGGTTTTGTACAGCTTGAGCTGTTCGGCGTAGTTGGGTAGGTGTGTTGCGGTTGCCATTTCGCAGCGGTGCGTTGTGGTGGCGTGCTCCGGCTGTGTGTGCAGTCTGCAATGTGCACGCTCCGAGGTTGCTGTGAGCTCTGTGTAGTCGTAGGGAGACAGGACTTGTGTTCTGTTGGCTTGTTTGGAGGACACGGGCCCTCTTCCCACATGCTTCTCAGACAGTTCAAGGTCAGTGATGTGTGACTCCTTCCAATTAACTTGCATGTGGCCGACATGGGGGAGTGTTTTCTTCTTTCTTCCCCGTCCGTTGTGTGCTTCTGTGATATGCGCTATCTGCCCTGTGGTCGGTCTCCTCGGCATGCCTGTGTTGGTCTATTCTTGGACAATGGCTGTATTCACCGGCTTCTGTCGTAGGGCTGTGGTTTCGGAGTTGGAATGGAAGGTCATTCAGTGCTGTCTGCTCTCCCTTGTGTGGGCGGCAGGCTGCCTTTCCGCTCTGCGTTGGGCCTTGTGTGTGAATGTTATTCTTGGGCCACCTGTTGTCGGTCCCCGGGCTCTTTGGTGTTCCGTTTTATATGTCTTGTTCATATGTGCAGGGTGGTATGGGTGTTTCAGTGTGGTACTGGCGTTCCTCTTCCCGAAGGGGCCCTGCTTCTCCTAGTTGGTGTTGCCGCCGCTGTGTGCTACGCCATGTTTGTTACACTGGGGTGTGTCCTGCTGTTGCGTGTCTTCACTGACATGTGTGCGTCGGTTGTGTGGCGTTGGGTGTTGTCCGTGAATTGGGCGTTGGGGACATGTCTGTGGCAGGCCTGTCACGTGTCATGTGCGTTCGGGGTGGGGCTGATGTGTGTGCTGCTTGGTTGTGTCCCTGTGTCTGTGTGCGACGCATGCATGGCGCTGCGGTTGGCCTCTGCGTTGTGCGCATGTGTGGCGGCGTCATCGGCGCTTTGGGGCCGTGACGGGGTGGTTGCTTCCTAGTCCCAGGTGGTGTGTACACATGTGTTCCGCGATGTTACGATTTGGCCTGTGTGTCATATGTGGATGCAATGGTGGATGTGTAGTGTACACGCGCTGGTGGGGGTTGTCCGCTTTTTCCGCCCTTGCACTGTGTGCGCTGTTTGCGTGCACTTGTTGTGTGTGTGCCTACCTGCGTCTCCGCGGTACGTTGCGTCCTTGGTGGTGCATCAGCAGGAGCATGGGGAGGGCCTGCAGTGCTTGATTCATGCTCGGGGAGCCGCTTCTTCGTTGTCCGTGCTCGGCATCCGTGTTGCCGCTTCGGTTTGTCGTACGGTATCTCTTGGCCGTGGGAGCCGTTTGTTTGCGGCATCGTAATTTATGCGCCGGGCGGGACGTGTTTCGTCGGACGGTGTGTGTCAGTTGTGCTGCGCCGCTACGTGAACGGGTGCACTTTGATGGCGGACGGTGTTGCTGGCTTGCCGGCGGTGTTTGGCCTACTTTTCGCATCGTAATTGGGCGGGCGTGTGGACTGCTGCGTGCCGGCGGTAACTGGTGCTTTTTGCATCCGCCAGCACGGCGGTGGTGCTTCCGCCCGCCATCGTAATGGGCCCCTAAGTGAGCTATTGCCCAGAGTCACATGGTGCTGAGCTGAGCTGCCGCCGGAGCCGGGGATCGAACCGTGAACCCGGTGCTCCGAAGTCAGCTGCCCTGGCCGCTGCACCACACCTCTCCACTCCTGTTACATCAATTAACAATTTTAAATTAATTACATTTCAATATTCATAATAACCACTAAGCAATTACTTACAATAACATTGCTATTCTCTTCATAACAAATAAAAAAAGAAAAGTGCAGAAATAAGCAAGAGAACTGCAGAAAGAGGAAGAAAGGTGCTGAAAGAAAAAGAAAGGTGCAAAAAAAAAAGAAACGTTCAGAAAGAGCCAAGAGAAATGCACAAAGAAGCAACACAGCTACAGAAAAATGTGAGAAGTGCAGAAAGTGGAAACAGGTGCAGAAAGACGCACAGAAGCAACAGAGGTGCAAAAACATGCAAGAGAAGTACTCAAAGAGGCATGAGAGATGCAGAAAGAGGCAAGAGAGGTGCAAAAGAGACAAGACGGGTGCAGAAAAAGGCAACACCAGTGCATAAAGAAGCAACTGATGTGCAAAAACAAGCAAGAGAAGTGCAGAAAGAGGCAAGAGAACTGCAGATAGAGGAAGAAATGTGCAGAAAGAGGCAAGAGAAGTGCAGAAAGAGGCAAGAGAGGGGCAGAAAGAGGCAATGGAAGTGCAAAAAGAGGGAAGAAGGGAGAAGAAAGAGGCAAGAGGAGTGCAGAAAGAAGCAACAGAGGTGCACAAAAAGGCAAGAGAGG
The DNA here is from genome assembly GCA_963921515.1 of Calotriton arnoldi. Classification (NCBI taxonomy): domain Eukaryota; kingdom Metazoa; phylum Chordata; class Amphibia; order Caudata; family Salamandridae; genus Calotriton; species Calotriton arnoldi. The sequence continues at coordinate 1,430,364 of CAWUFW010004374.1, read as the reverse complement.
TGCAGAAAGAGGGAAAGACGTACAGAAACAGGCAAGAGAGGCTCAGAAAGGGGCAAGAGATGAGCAAAAAGAAGCAAGAGAGGTGCAGAAATTGGCAAGAGAGGTGCAGAAACAGGTGAGCGAGGTGCAGGAAGAGGGGTGCAGAAAGAGGCACGAGAGAAGCAGAAACAGGCAACAGAGGAAAAGAAACAGGGAAGAAGGGTACAAAAAGAGGCAAGAGGAGTGCACAAAGAAGCAACATAGGTGCAAAAAAGGCAAGAGATGTGAAAAAAGGGACGAGAGACGTACTGAAAGAATCAAGAGAGGTACAGAAAAGGGCGAGAGAGGTACAGAAAGAGGTAATGGATATGTAGAAAGAAGCAAGAGAAGTACAGAAAGAAGCAAGTGAGCTCCAGAAACAAGCAAGTGAGGTGTAGAAAGAACTAAAAGAGGTGCAGAAACAGTCAAAAGAGTTAGAGAAAGAAGCAAGAGAAGTAGAGAAAGAAGCAAGAAAAGTACAGAAAGAGGCAAAAGAAGTGCAGAAAGAGGCAAGAGAAGAGCAGAAAGAGGCAAGAGAGGTAAAGAAACAGGGAAGAGGGATGCAGAAAGAGGCAAGCGGGGTATACAAAGAACAAAGACAAGTGCAGAAAGAAGCAAACGAAGTGCAGAAAGAACAAAAAGAGGTGCAAAAACAACAAGAAAAGTACAGAAACAGGCAAGAAAAGTGAACAAAGAGGCAAAAGAGGTACAGAAAGAGGGAAAAAGAGTGCAGAAAGAGACATGTGAGCTGCAGAAAGAAGAAACTGATGTGCAAAAGGAACTAACAGAGGTGCAGAAAGAAGCAAGAGAAGTGTAGAAAGAGACTGGAAAAGTGCCGAAAGAGGCAAATGAAGTGCAGAAAGTGGCAAGAGAGGTGCAGAAAGAGGCAAGAGGGGTGCAGAAAGAGCCAATAGAGGTGCACAAACAGCAACAGAGGAGCAGAAACAGGCAAGACGAGTGCAGACAGAGGCAACAGGAGTACAGAAAGAAGCAACAGAGGTGCAGAAAAAGGCAAGAGAGGTGCAGAAAGAGGAAAAGAGCTGCAGATAAAGGCAAGAGAGAAAAAAAGACAAGACCTATATGAAAAGAAGAAAGAGAGGTGCAGAAATTGTCAAGAGAGGTGCAGAAAAGGGTGAGGGAGGTGCAGAAAGAGGCAACAGAGGTACAGAAAGAGGGAAGAAGGGTAGAAAAAGAGGCAAGAAGAGTGCCGAAAGAAGCAACAGAGGTGTAAAAAAGGCAAGCGAGGTGTAAAAACGGACAAGATACATGCAGAAAAAAGCATGAGACATACAGAAATTGGCAAGAGAGGTACAGAAAGAGGTAAGGGAGGGGCAGAAAGAGGCAAAAGACGTGTATAAAGAAGCAAGAGAACTACAGAAATAATCAAGTGAATTGCAGAAACAAGCACATGAGGTGCAGAAAAAACCAAGAGAGGTGCAAATAGAGGCAAAAGAGGTACAAAAAGAAGCAAGAGAAGTACAGAAAGAGGCAACAAAAAGGGAATAAAGAGGCAAGAGAGGTGCAGAAAGTGGCAAAAGAGGTACATAAAGAGACAGAAGTGATGCATAAATAGGCAAGAGAGGTGCACAAACAGGCTACAGAGGTGCAGAAAGAGGGAAGAAGGGTGCACAAAGAGGCAAGAGGAGTGGAAAAAGAAGCAAGAGAGGTGCAGAAAAAGGCGAGAGAGGTACAGATAGAGGCAAAGAGGTACAGAAAAAGGAAAGAGAGGTGCAGAAAGGAACAAGAGACATGCAGAAAGAAGCAAGAGATGTGCAGAAATTGGCAAGAGAGGTGCCGAAACAGGTAAGGGAGGTTGCAGAAAGAGACAAGAGAGGTGCAGAAAGAGGCAAGAGGGGTGCAGAAAGAGGCAAGAGAGGTGCACAAACAGGCAACAGAGGTGGAGAAAGAGGAAAGAACGTGCAGAAAGAGGCAAGAGGAGTGCAGAAAGAAGCAACAGAAATGCAGAAAGAGCCAACAGAACTGCGCAAAAAAGCAACGGAGGTGCACAAAGAGGCAAGATAAGTACAGAAAGAACCAAGAGAACTCCAGAAATTTAAAGCACCAATCCTTCCCATGTCACTGTTGTAAGTCTCACAATATTCCTGAAAGCATGTATGCATGTGACTATGCCTTTTGCTAGTGGCATCATACATAAAAGAAGCATACAAATAGTTGTATACTTGTGTTTCAGACGTCACATCTTCAAATGCATAACACATGTGAAAATATATGTACAAGTAGAGACATACCTCAGTCACAAGACCATGCAGACCTTTAAACTTGACATACTGCACTTCCCATTTCAAGCAGACACCTACATTTATATGGCATACTTCAAGTATACCTTTCCAGAGACTCATACAAAGTACCCTAATCACTAAAACCTCTGCCAACATGTCTTAAAGCTCACTTTTCTGCTTCACCTTCATTTTTCACCGACTGCTCAGATTGTTAGACCTACCAAATTTAAAACAGCAATACTTCCCATGTTACTGTTGTAGGACTCTAAAACTCTGTTCCTGGAACATTAACGGTATGGGAGACAAGACTTCGGAACCGGAGTTGCAATTATATTTTCAAAATTTGACATCATTTCGCTGCAGGAAACGTGGAACGAATCACCAATTGAACTGCAAGGATTTAACCTACATCATTTAGCAGCCACGAAGAGTGCCAAATTCGGCAATCGGAAGGGGGGTTCTGCCACTTACTGCTCTATAAGGAGCATGTATGCAGTGGAATCACTGTCCTACAATTTATTACCCCCCAATGCAATACAAGTACTTATAATAATGACACAGGGGGCGAAAAAAAATCAATACGTGCTACTAATAAATGTGTACCTACACCCGCATGATAAAATCAAGGGCACCAATCAGTTGGGGGAAGAATTGATAAAAATACTAATGGAGGAGAAAACGTCCAACATGATCATTACTGGGGACTTTAATCTACATATATTGAGGTCAACAGTCGATGACAATCATATGGAAGATGAACCATTTGCATGGAACATACCGCCACAAGAAAGCAACACTAATGGAAGACAAACTAAGTTAGCGCAGAAGTTCCTTGTGACCCTAGAGCAGCTGGGCTTCCGTGCGCTAAATGGCAGATTTCCAGGAGATCGTCCACAGACGGCAACATTCCATAACGCAGTAGCAAGGATGACAATCGATTATACTTTTATCTCTCTCCCTATATTTGCAAAAGTAGAGAACTACCACATTGGAATCGTGGATCACAGCGATCACTTGCCGCAAGAAACTACGATAAAAATGTTGGCAACAACTAGATCTCTGCCAGCAAAAGCACAATGCCCAGTATATACAACTAACGATAAAAGAGTAAAATGCAAAACCGATGTCCCGGAAGGCCTTCTGGCCCTTGCAAAACAACTTCTCGGAGAAGCTCAAGCTGCAGAGCCTGATACAATAAAAAGCTGGGAGATATTCACAAAAAAATTAGGCAACACATATGGAGATAAAAAGGAACAACACATTGGAGATGAAAAGGAACAACAACAAAACAGGAGAGCAGTTCATCCTCAAAGCAGATCCCTCACTTCCGCTAATTGAAAAAACGCACAAGTAAAACATCTTAAGACATCCATAAATTGGGCACTTCGGAAATTAAAAAAATGTGGTCAAGATCTTTCTGCTTTGAACGACCTGAGGCAAATAAAAGCTACACGAAAAAAATGTATTTGGTGCCTCAAAAAAGAAGAAGAGTATCTGTGGGCAAAACTTTTATATGATATTAAGATCAACAATAACTCGCATTTCTGGCAAACAATTAAGACCTTGACCAATCCATCGATCCAAGACATCAATTCACATTTGACAGAAGATGCCTGGTCAAATTTTCTCCAACTTCATTTTAACAGAGATTTAGGGTTCCAAACCAGCACAAACATACCTTGGATTAATTTAGAATCATCGTCCCAAACCGATCGTATTCTCACACCGGAACAGATATTAACCATCATGGACAATCAAATTTGTAAAAGAATCTCTAAGGGCAAGCGAGAGGGTCCACTAAGCCCTAACGGGATTCCGCCAATTCTTTTTAAACATGACCAAGAATATTGGGCCAAAGCATTAAAACCGATCTTCGCAGCAATCCTGCAAACATCAATGATCCCAGCATCATGGAGGAGTTCTATTATTTCCCCAATCCATAAAAAAGGTGGTAGGATTAATCCGAAAAATTTCCAGCTAGTAGCCTTACTGGACAATGAAGCCAAATACTACGCAGGGGCTAATACTACAGGAACTAACGACTTGGGCCACAGAAAATGCGGCAATTCCACTAAATCAAACAGGCATGGGGACCACTACTTATATCTTAACCCTTTCACTGATGATAGATGCCACAATTGCACTTAAACAACCCCTTTACATATGTTTCATTGATTACAGTTCAGCATTTGACCACATCAACAGAAATATATTATGGCAAAAGCTGCAAAAACTGAAAATCCCACCACTACTTTTAAAACAGTTAATCCTCCTGCACTCCAACACATGGGTGCAAGTAAAATTAGGTGCAGGAGATTACCTAACAAAAAAGATTCCTACAACCTCAGGACAGAAGCAGGGCTGCGTGCTAGCACCAACACTTTTTAATCTTTCTATGGCAGATTTTTTGGCTAGGCTGCATGCATGCAATTCACATGCCCCGAAGCTGGGAGGCTTGGCTTTATCAAATCTCTTATACGCAGATGACCTTGTGCTCATTAGCCGGACCCCAATTGGCTTACAACACTTGCTCGACGTAACATCTTGCTACTCAGGAGATAATGGATTGAGCATTAACCAAGAAAAAACAAAGGTCATGTGCATGAATGCACGCCGAGCAAAGTCATTCTATCCCTGGCACCTGGCAACACACCAGCTGGAAACTGTACAAGAATATAAATACCTGGGAGTCATTATTGACAGCAAAGGGAACTTTTCTGCCCAACAGGAGGCCATAAAAAAGAGGGGGATAGCGACAGCCGTGGCACTAAGAAATCTGACAAAAAAGCAAACGTTCCCTTTTCCTAAGTTTGAAGAGAAGACCCTAAGACTAGCGAATCAGATAAAATAAATCTGTGATCTAAATGTATCAGAACAACAATAAATTTCCAAGTTGCTAAAGTACAAAATCATGTGTGAAAACAGAAACAAATATAAATATATAAAATCAAACAATATTAAAAAGGAATGCTTATAAAAATGAGTTTATTAAAAAGTTTTTAACAATGATACCACAAAATTCACTGTAAGTGATTAACTAGAGCACACTGTTTTTACATTATTAAAAAACATTTGTCGATTTACAAACATTGCAAAAAAGCAAACTGTCGACGCGGCGTTTCGGTGATACAGTATTTCGTCACCTTCTTCAGGACAATAGAGCAATTTAAAAATCTGAATAACAATAAAAACACTATGTTAGAAGCAAAGAACATTCCTTTTATTCTTCAAATAACAAGAACACACATTTTTTTAGCAACTTAGAAAAATTATTCTCATTGAACTTTTATCAAGCTGTATCACGATTATTTACAGTATCTGAGGGTTCTACTAGTTATTTTAAGGTTTTATCTAAAGAATAGCAGCACCGAAATGCTGTCTCACATGAATTATTTAGTATGCATATTAATATTAATATTAGCACGACATATCTTTGGTTGTGACTCTGTAGCCTCTAGATTATTGTATTTGGCTATCAGGGGGAATCAATTTCCCCCATGTGTCGTCTTTAACGACCTTGAGGACACTGTTACTGCTCCTGAAAGGGTATGATAACAGCAAAATCATAACCTCTTCTCAGTTCTTTTTATGCAAAAAAAGTTTTATAAGTGAACCCTAAATTAGTCCACCCACCTTTATACTCTGTACTTCTTTAAAAACCCGTATTATTAAATTATGGGTCTCTTATTCAGTGTATTACACCGTAAATAATTCTGCAAGAAAAATGGTTGTACATTAGTCAGTCAGTTTAGCTAAAATATTAATGAAGCAAACCTCATTGAAAAAGACATCTGCCCACCTGTATAATCCACTATTTCTTTGCAGACTAGGGCTGTTAATGGTCCCCTTCCTTTTTAAAAAAAATTCAGTTCCACTGTAAAGTAAGAAGATGAGAAACCTTGGCTTATAAACTGCCCTTTGTGGTAGTGTACCCTATCATTTCTAGTTCTCATTGCGATCTCTCACCTTATTCGAATTGTGAGATTCGTGGAATATATTAATTGGCAGAATCCAGGAAAGTGGATCTTGGGACAACCTTTTATCTAGGAAAATAGACCCACTATTATAATTGGAATCACCTCTTGAAACAAATATAATAAGTGTAACAACAGGCCGATGAGTTTTGAACTTACCTCACAGGCCACGCATTTTTAAATTTCAAGCCTTTGTATGTGAAGTCTGCAGTCCCAAAAGAGTGAGACGACCCCAATTATCTACGATTGACTCTAGTTAAAAAAGGGGATTATCACAAATTGTTTTAAACAGAAGTTTTCGAGTCTTTTTCCTACCGATATTATAATTACCAAAAAACTCATACGGCTTATAGTTATCTGGATACCATGATCTATACTCATGATAGATTTACAGTATTGGAGGTTGTTAATCCCCTACAAAATGACCATGTCTTCAACTAACTTTTGAGAAAGCATGTTATATTATACTCTCTAAAATCTATGTTCTCCTCATTTTAAATGATGGTAAGTACTAAACTCAACAACAGCAAAATTAAATTTAAATTGGCTGTTAAAATCTAGATACATATTCCCAGGTTTAACTTCGTATTTGTTATCTCTTATAAAGGCTAAAAAGCCCCCTTTACACATTTACGGGTCACTCACCTATGAATATAGAGTGGGAAACCACTGTCAGTGTCGCTATCCTGCAGTCAAGTGATCAACCTTCGAGTTGGGCCTGGCCTCTTCTTTTATAGCTCTTGCACCTATTGTCGCAGGGTTATGACACCACACTTAACTACTTACACCTGTAGCTGCAGCACCGCCATTCCATCCCATTATTTTTTAGGAAAGGAAGCGGCCATCTTGAAGCGTATGTATGCTGGGCTGTTAACCTACTCTGCATATGTGAGCTTCAATTCTATTCTAAACATTGTGTTAAGATTTAACACAAAGGTTGATTACTTGCCACAAATGTACCTTCACATCGGCTTCTCTAAGGCCATCAAAGATAAGTTCCATTCCACTCTGCGGGGAAGGGAAGGAGGACATACTGCACCACCTAACTCTTTGCACGGAACTACTAAGGGAGCACCAAGAATTACTTAGACCCTTGTTCAACAAAAAAAAACATATGGTCCTGCAGACAAGGAGTGATAGCAAGTTTCTCTGGAGAGGACGTCCAGCTGAGTTGCCGTATGGTAAATTTTTTGACAATAGTGGACACAAAGATAAACAACCAATGAATGAAAACACAATGGTATGACCACATAAACTTAAAGATGCCTAGTGTGGACGAGCCCCTCATCAAAACTGTAGCAGATGAGCCGCCCGAGTTACAAATTAAATGTTGCTGCTACCATTGCTTTTTAATTGTATAAGATGGCTCAAGAAATCCCACGAATGACAATTCTTGCACACAACATACGCTCATTGTGGCATCTCCAGCACGGGACTTTGAACAAAAATACCCCAGTGACGCTTAGCTTTCAATTTTTAACTCAATTTTATTGACTTCTCACGTGAAACTATGTTACTGTAATAATTGCACAATTTGACTTTTTTCTTATTATTCTACTTTTTTAGGTAAATTATTGCAACTGTTTTAATTAGTCATGCAAATAAAGATTCTATTCTATTCTATTCTGTTGTAAGTCTTACCATGTTCCTGAAAGCATGCATGCATGTGTCTGTGCCCTTTGCTACTAGCATCATATATAAAAGAAACATACAAATAGTTGTATACTTGTGTTTCATACGTCTACCATCTTCAGATGCATAACACGTGTGAGAATACATGTACAAGTAGAGACAAACCTCAGTCACAAGACCATGCAGACCTTTAAACTTGACAGACTGCACTTCGCATTTCAAGCAGACACCTAAATTTATACGGCGTACTTCAAGTATACCTTTCCACAGACTCATACAAAATAGCCTAATCACTAATCCCTCTGCCAACATGCCTTCAACCTCACTTTTCTGCTGCACCTTCATTTTTCGCCGACTGTTCAGAATGTTAGAGCTACCAAATTTAAAACAGCAATCCTTCCCATTTTACTGTTGTAAGTCTCACCATGTTCCTGAAAGCAAGCATGTGTCTGTGCCTTTTGCTAGTGGCATCATACATAAAAGAAACATACAAATAGATGTATACCTGTCTTTCACACGTCTAGCATCTTCAGATGCACAACACGTGTGAGAATATATGTACAAGTAGAGACATACCTCAGTCACAAGACCACACAGATTTTTATACTTGACAGATGGCTTTTCCCATTTGAAGCAGACACCAAAATGTATATGGCGTACTTCAAGTTTACCTTTCCAGAGACTCATACAAAGTACCCTAATCACTAATCCCTCTACTAACATGTCTTAAACCTCACTTTTGTAGCTTCAGGTTTCACCGACTTCTGAGATTGTTGGGCCTGCCAAAACTTTAAACAGCAATCCTTCCCAGGTTACTGTTGTAATTCTCACCACATTCCTGAAAGCATGCATGCATGTGTCTGTGTTTTTTACTATTGTCGTCATACATAAAAAGAAACATACAAATTGTTATATACCTGTGTTTCAGACGTCTAGCATCTTCAGATGCATAACACGTGTGAGAATACATGTACAAGTAGAGAAATACCTCAGTCACAAGACTACACAGACCTTTAAACTTGACAGACTGCTTTTCCTATTTCAAGCAGACACCAAAATGCATGCAGCCTACTTAGAGTGTAGCTTTCCAGACACTCATACAAAGTAGCCTAATACCTCTGCCAACATGTCTTAAACCTCACTTTTCTCTGGCAGCTTTACTATTCACCAACTGCTCAGAATGTTGGGCCTAGCCAAATATAAAACAGCAACCCTTCCCATGTCGCTGTTGTAAGTCTCACCATATTTTCTGAATGTATGCATGCGTATGTCTGTGTCTTTTGCTAGTGACATGATACATAAAAAGAAACATAGAAATACTTGAATATCTTTATTTCAGACCGCATACTCTCTAAATTTATGTAGAAGAAAGTGTATGTATTCCTTTCTGATCATAATACAGGTTACATGGGTATAGAGTTATATAGACTTCGATATAGTTTAATACATCTGTCAATATAAATTAAACATCAGTTTTCTGTACTACTTTCATTAGAGACTCAGGAAGCATACATATTACTATGCACAACCTATTTCAATCTTCATTTCAGTACAATAAAACAAACTACAATATACTTTCGTACATTTGGTAACATATTTCAAACATCACACTTCTCTAATAATTTGCAAACTCTAAAAATAATGCTTTTCAAAGTTAAAAATATCACTACAAAGACTAAAGCACTACTACTCAATACATAACACACCTTACAAATTTGTAACTCACCTCTCAAATACTATTGCAGAATATGAAATATCAGAAACTCATAAAAGATATTCTTTTTAACACAATAAATGTAATGCACCACTCTCAACAAGGTAAAACCAGTAATGGCAAACTTTCCCTCTCTTTCTGCACTCAAATAAATGTAAGTAACAAATCAAAATGCTTCCTTCATTATTTCAAATTCAGAAACCCATTTCTATTGGTTAGACATATTAATCGTTTAGTAGTCTCTTCTAAAAGTGCCCAAACTGGTTCTGTAATTTACTGGAGTCGTGACTCCTTCGCGGTGCCATAGTGTAGCGTCGCGATGGAGCCGCGAACCCTTACGGGAGTTCAAAAACCTATTTCCAATAATGCTAGTATTATTTTTTAACAACACACTACTGCTAAACATAGTACTGATTTGGGAAAACTTACTTTAGTAGCATATCTCTTATATATGTTAGCATTTCATATTTTAAAACCACAGTTAAGTTTCAACCCTTCCCCCATTCTGTTTAATCCTAGTTTCCATAGTAACACTTTCTGCAGCATTCAACTGTACCAGAAGGTTGCGAGTTCACCATATTTTCAAGTTCAGCACACTAGCTTACAAATGCAAAAAGCAGGTGTGGTTGACACATATTACCTTATCCTATCTACTGTACCTTTCAAACATTTTTCAATAACCAATCAGAAACATGCTTGTTCAGGAAAGTAACATGCATCCAATTTTTTAAGTACACAATGTTTATGACCAACCAATCAGTCATCTGCTTTTTCTAAAACAGCACTATCTCCACCATTTTAGATACCTCTCATTCCACCAACTGTCTTTCTCATCTACAGACCTCTTTTGATTCCTTCCACACATCCCTTCAAAATGCTTACAGTATGGATTGTAGGCCACAGCTATGTTTTCTGGGGCAAAAGGTATACTGAACACAGAGGTATTGACAAAGACCTAGGTTTGCAAAATGTGGATATTAAAAGGTTTGCAGAGAGAGGATTAAAGTGGCACTAATTGATGCCTTTGGTTAAAACCTTTTTGCATCTCCAACCCCCTGAACTCATGATTGTGCACTGTGGTGGCAATGACCTAGGCACATTGACTGGGGTAGGGCTGGAAATCCTAATGAAGGATACCTTTGCACAATTGATGTTGCTTTTCCATCAAACTGTCTTTGTATACTCTAATATGTGCCAAAGACAGAAATGGAAGTGGTCAAATCAATTCTGTCCACAGATTGAGAAGGCTAGGAAGAATGTCAATAAAGCTGTTTCTGCTTACCTCAGAGACCATAGGATGTGCTCCATCTATAACAACAATATACGTTTTGATATCCATGACATCTACAGAAGTGATGGAGTTCACTTCACAGATGAAGGAAACAGAGTGTTTCTCAACAACATTAAGCTGCGCATCCGCACTTACATGTAGCTCCAAAAAAGTCATAATGAAAACAACGGCTCTTGTTAGAGCCACCCTATAACCCAACAGTGAAACGTATTTATTTTTTAACATGCATACTCTTTTTAAATATTTTCCGGATTCGCAAACTCGTCGCGAATTCGCAAAACAAACGCACAAATTCAATGTACTATAACACAATACACTTTTCAAGTTTAACTTTTAATTTTTATTTTTGTATATGATTTCTAACTCTATCCATTTTAATGTGATTATTAACTTCAATCTCACTAGATCTATAAAATAAGTTCACAAATGCAACACTACCTTCTGAATTATATACTATTTAATTATTTATTTAAGGTGGATCCACGAATCCACCGTGATGTTACACTGGGGGCCGCACTGAGAGCCGAGATAGGGTCGCGACTCCAATCATGAGAGAATAAAAACAATTATTCCCCCCACTAAAATTGCCCACTATCGGCCCTGGGGACCCCATCCGCTGGGACCTACCCATATTTTTTTTAAAAGGGAGAGGGGTTGCTTGGGCCCCTCCCTGGACATTTTTGGCCCCTGGGACCCAATCCCCTTGGGCTTGGCCAATCCTTTATATATATATATTTTTTAAATGGGTAGGGGGCCTGCGTGGCCCCCCTACCTGGGCCATTTTAGGCCCTGGGGGCCCCTTCCCCCAAGGCTTGGACTCTGGTTGGGGACCCCGGGGGAGCCCCAATGCACCCGCAGTCCCTGCCGGCTCCCCGCCTCCTTCGGGAGCAGACATTGCTTCTGGACAGAGGAAGCTGCTAACATGCAGCTCCCTTTGCCCAAAATCAGTTCTGCTTCACTTCATGGAAGCGAGAGCAGTTTTCCTGCTGACTGTATAAGTGAGTGATTAGGAGTCTCAGTGACTGTATGGGTGGGTGACTGGTTGAGTGAATGCCTGTATCAGTCTGTCAGTTGGTGTCTAAGTGGCTGTATGGGTGTGTGAGTGGCTATATTGGTGAGGTATTAGTTGTCTGAGTACCTCTACGGTTGTCTGAGTGTCTGTGTCGGTGAGTGAGAGGGTGTGTTATTACCTGTATGGATGAGTGAATTAGTGAGTCAGTGGATGTATGGGTTAGTGAATGCATGTGTGAGGGGTGTATGGGTGAGTGAGCGTATGGCTTTGTGGGTGAGTACATGGATATGTCAGTGGTATATGGGTGAGTAACTGGGTATGTGAAAGGTAGTATAGGTGAGTGATGGGGTATATGATTGACTGTATGGATGAGTGAGTGAATGTGAGAGTGGCTGTATGGATGAGTGTGTGCTTGTGTCAGAGACTGTATAGGTGACTAAGTACGTATTAGCATCTGTATGAGTAAGTGAGTGGGTGTGTGTGTATCTGTATGCGTGAGTAAGTGGCTGTGTGATTGACTGTATGGGTGAGTGAGTAGGTGTGTGTAGCTCTATGGGTGACTGACACAGTGTGTGAGTGGCTGTATGAGTAGATATGTCTGTGGCTGTATTAGTGACTGAGTGGCTGTATGGGTGAGTGAGTGGATGTGTGTGTGTAGATCTTTAAATCAGTGAGTGGATGTGTAAGTACTGGTATGATTCTGCGAATTTGTTTGTGAATGGTTGTGTGAGAGTGATTGTCTGAAAGGTTCTATGGGAATGTGAGTGGGTGTGTCAGTGATTCTGCGGATGATGTTATCAGTGATGTCATCAGTGATGTCATTTGAGATGTCACCAGTGATGTCACTGACCATGTCATGAGTGATGTAATATGTGAGATCATAAGCAGTGCATTACGCGGGGCGTGAACTGAGCTATCTATAACTGCTGAATTTCATTTGTTTTGTACAAGTGAAACCTGAGCATAACTATAACGTCACTGTAACCTTTGTTTTTCTTAATACATTTTAAAGTTTTTTTATTCCATTTCCGAACTATAATGGCCCTCTAACCTTTGTTTTATTCAGTGAATTTTAAAGATTTTTTAAATGCTAATTCCTAACTATAATGTCCCTGTTAACTTTGGTTCTTTCAGTGAATTTCAGTTTTTTTAACTAATAGTCGCTTTTGCAGTGTGGTGGAGAAAGGGGGCGGGCCTCCGAGGAGCTCTCACAATCCCACTGTCTGGGACTTACTGAAGGTAACAGAAGGGGTTCCTGGCAACCAAAGACCCTCAGCATCCATGGGGACTTCTTTACCCAACCAGCAGTGTGCCTGGAGGCATGTTTGAAGAGTGGTGGAGAAAGGGGGCATGGACTCAGGCGTCCTCTCAGCAATCCAGCTCTTTCATACTTCCTGGAGGTAACAGGAAGGCTTGTTGACCACCAAGGACCCTCAGCATTCGAGGGGACTTCATCCCCCAACTAGTAGCACACCAGGAGGTGGTGGTCCCCAGTGCTGCAGGGGGGGCAAGTTGCCCCTGCATTCTTTGTGGCTAAAGCCCTGGGGAGTTGGCGGTCCAGCCTGCCCCCACTCATCATTTAAATTTAAATCCCAGGGAGCTGGCAGCCCCCACTTTCCTTGACCATAAAGCCGTGAGGAGGTGGCAGTTCCCGGGGCTGGGGGTTTCCAAGAGGCCGCCCAAATATAATTAGACAAACCCCGGGGAGGTGGTGGTCCCCGGGGCAGCGGGATAGGCCGTACGGGGCACCCCTGCTTTCATTTTTAAAGAAGCCCCAGGGAGGTGGTAGTCCCTGGGGCAATATTCCGCCCCAGGAGGTGGGGGCCTTTGCACCCCCCTCTATTATTATTTAAAAGTGCCCCCGGAACCTGGCCCACACTGGGGCCGATAATGAACGAAGTGCGGGAGACCAAGCTTAGTTTTTTTAAAATGTTTTGCAGGATCCATGGATCCCGCCTAAATTTTATTTTTTAATTCTACCCTGCTCCCTTTTTTTCTTTTCTTTTTTTAACTTTTTAAAACCCAAGTCCCAAGATGGGTGCCAACACTTCCTGGTTGAAGTGTTGGCAGCCAATCTAATTTCAGTAGGAATTTGGGCTCCCAGATATCTATATTTTTAAACTTTAATATCTCTGAAACTACTGAGGGGATTTACACCAAATTACAAAATGCACGCTTTCTGGTCCAAAATATAGTTTTCTGCCAAATTTGGTGAAATGTCATTCAGCGGTTCGGGCTGCAGTTGTGTTAAAAAAATGAAAAATCCCCATAGTCATAACATGGGGAAAACTTATTTTGGGACCCTCCATTTTTTTCCGCCCCCGCTTGGTGGAGTACCCCAAACCTTTCAACACAGCAGCTGAACCAAAAAGGGGAAGTTTTTTAAAACTTTCGTGAAGATTCGTCAGGCGGCGCCAAAGTTATTGGCAAAACAAAAAACGCTTTTCCTATGGAAACTTTGGCCCTAACTAAAACTACCTACTGGCTATCGCCAGTAGGATATATATATATATATATATATATATATATATATATATATATATATATATATATTCCAAAATGAAGTTGCTTTTACGCCGTCTCTGGCCTCACAACGCCGGTGCCGTCGATGGAAGCAACCACCATCAACAATTTATAAGATACGAATCCACTCCAAGCAAGGAAATGAAAAGACGGCACACCAAGTGAATATCTTACACAGATCTTTATGTGCAAGAAAACGACGCGTTTCAGCAGTAAGCCTTTGTCAAGTTTTTAGTTTAGTGCTCAATCCCCCATAGAAATAACGTGGATAAACAGAGAACATGGAAGACAGACTATTGAGAAAAGACTTACATATACACAGGTCATACAATAAGAAAAATAAATAAAAAATACAAATTGCATGTGCATGATATTTTACAATTAATAATGACCTGTAAAGATATGTATATACAATACTGAACAATCAGAATTCTTTCATTCAGATAATTTCATTCCATGTAATGATTAAACATAAGTTCCGTTTTGCCACGACAGATGTCAGAATAACCCAAAGTGCAAATAAATATAAAGTGTTTAAAACAGCACTTACACAACAATGCAGATAGTTACGTCAATGAACAAAACTTCAATAGAAGTTATAAAAGGCCACATCCATAAGTCATAAGGGCAGATCTGCCCTTATGACTAAGGGTGAAATGTATCTTTTGTATGTAATTTGAGATGTCATCAGTGATGTCATCAGTGATGTCACTGACCATGTCATGAGTGATGTAATATGTGACGTCATCAGCAGTGCATTGCGGGGGCGCGAGTTATAGTTACCTGAACTAACTATAACGGGGGAATTTCACGGGTTTTGTACGAGTGCAATGTCCAACTAACTATAACTGTCCCTAAAACCTTATGGTTTTTTCAGTGAATTTCTAAGGTTTTTTAAATGCTAATTTCTAACTATAACGTGCCTGAAACCTATGGTTTTTTCAGTGAATTTCAAAGGTTTTTTAAATGCTAATTCCTAACTATAACGTGTCTGAAACCTATGGTTTTTTCAGTGAATTTCAAAGGTTTTGTAAATGACAATTTTTAAATGTATTAATTGTTATATTTATTTTTTTGATACTGATTTACAAATTTTTTTTAAACTATTTATTTTTAGATATTTTATTTTTTAAATTACATTGTAATTACATTCTACATTACATTACAAAATATACTTTCTAAGAATGAATTACTTTAGTTTAAATACTTTGCAAATAGGCAATAGACTTTTAAGTACAGTAGTTACAGTTGTTGCAATGGGCAACACAATTTCAAAAACAATGCAACATTGAGCTCAATGTGAATTTCTAGTTAAATGCAAGTAGTTACTTTATGGATTACTTTTCTAACCACAGGACTGGATCCTAGATTCAGTCCTGGGACATCTCCTGTAAACAGTTGAGTAAAAGCGTTTTGGTTACAGTAGTGATTTTTAAGGAATATTATTGTATTTTAAAAGTTGACAAACTTTTTCACATAGAATCACCAATGTTATCCTATGGGAGGAAATTCACTTAGCAGGTAAGTAGCGTTATAGTTACTTTTTCTTACTCAGAGGTGGATCCTGGAACCAGCACTGGTGCATCTCCTGTAAACAGTTGAAAGAATGCGTTTAAGTCACACAGGCGATTTTTAAGGAATATTTGTAGTTTGTGAAAATCGACACTTTGAAACTTTTCTGCTGAAAACCAGACAAGGGATTCCTATGGAAGGAAATTCAAGTTATTGGTAAGTACGGTTAGAATTACTTTTCAGGGTCAGTGCTGGGCTAAAAGATGCAGCACTGGGTTCTCTCCTGAGAACAGGTGAGCAAATCGGAATTCATAGTTCGGCTGATTTTAGAGAAATATTATAAAGTTCCAAAACTCCACACTTAGAAGAATTTCCAAGTGAAGCCAGTCAATGTTAGCCTATGGAAGGAAATTCAAGTTACTGTTAAGTACGGTTAGAATTACTTTTCAGGGTCAGTGCTGGGCTAAAAGATGCAGCACTGGGTTCTCTCCTGATAACAGGTGAGTAAATCGGAATTCGTAGTTCAGCTGATTTTAGAGGAATATTTCTAAGTTTCAAAAATCGACACAAACTTTTTCAGCAAAAAGCAGGCAATGATATCCTATGGAAGGAAATTCAAGTTACTGGTAAGTACGGTTAAAATTACTTTTCAGGATCAGTACTGGGCTGAAAGATGCAGCACTGAGGTATCTCCTGATAACAGGTGAGTAAATCGGAATTCGTATTTCGGCTGATTTTAGAGGAATATTATAAAGTTCCAAAACTCCACACTTAGAAGAATTTCCAAGTGAAACCAGTCAATGATATCCTATGGAAGGAAATTCAAGTTACTGGTAAGTACGGTGAAAATTACTTTTCAGGATCAGTACTGGGCTTAAAGATGCAGCACTGAGGTCTCTCCTGATAACAGGTGAGTAAATCAAAATTCGTAGTTCGGCTGATTTTAGAGGAATATTTGTATGTTTCAAAAATCGACACTTAGAAACTTTTTCAGCAAAAAGGAGGCAATGATATCCTATGCAAGGAAATTCAAGTTACTGGTAAGTACAGTTAAAATTACTTTTCAGGATCAGTACTGGGCTGAAAGATGCAGCACTGAGGTCTCTCCTGATAGCAGGTGAGTAAATCGGAATTCGTATTTCGGCTGATTTTAGAGGAATATTATAAAGTTCCAAAACTCCACACTTAGAAGAATTTCCAAGTGAAACCAGTCAATGATATCCTATGGAAGGAAATTCAAGTTACTGGTAAGTACGGTTAAAATTACTTTTCAGGATCAGTACTGGGCTGAAAGATGCAGCACTGAGGTCTCTCCTGATAACAGGTGAGTAAATAGGAATTCGTAGTTCAGCTGATTTTAGAGGATTATTTGCACAATGGTGAAGGGAGGGGGCGGGGCCTGAGGTGACATCTGTGCAAACGCACCCCGTGGCGCGTTTTAAGTTGGGGGATTAAGTCCCCTTGAATCATGAGGGTCCCTGGGGTCCAACTAGCCCACCCTGTACCTCCAGTATGCGCCAGGGAGCTGCGTTGCAGAGAGGTGTTCAGAGGCCATGCCCCTTTTTGCACCTCTCTGCAATGCAGCTCTGTGGCGCTTTCTGGGCGTACCTGTTGGGCTAGTTGGCCCCTAGGGACCCTCAGGATTGAAGGGGATTTAATTCCCCATCTTAAAACGCGCCACGGGGTGCGTTTGCACAGTGGTGAAGGGAGGGGGCGGGGCTTCAGGTGACATGTGTGCAAACAGGCCCGGCATTACTCCGGCACGATGCCGGTCGTTTTTTTTTTTCCAGTTTTTTTTAATGGGAGGGGGGCTGCGTGGCCCCCCTTCCCTTGGCCACTTTTGGCCCCGGGGACCCCATCCCCCGGGGCCTGAGCAATTTATTTATTTTTTTAATTAAAAAAAAAACGGGAAGGGGGCCGCGTGGCCCCCTCTCCCTGGGCCTGTATTGGCCCCGGGGACCCCATCCCCCGGGGCATGCCCTAGATTTTTTTTTTTAATTTGGAGGGGGGCTGCGTGGCCCCCCTCCTCAGGCCATTTAAGGCCCCGGGGACCCCATCCCCCGGGGCCGGCCTTGCCCTTTTTTTTTTTTTTATTTGGGGAGGGGGGCTGCGTGGCCCCCCTCCCTGGCCACTTATGGCCCCGGGGACCCCATCCCCCGGGGCCTGGCCTCTGGTTGGGGACTGGGGGGGTCCCCAATCCCCCCACAGTCCCAGCCGGCTCCCCGCGTCCTACGGGAGCCGGCATTGCTTTCCACATGGGGATCAGCTAACATGCTGCTCCCCATGTGGAAAAGCAGTTGAGTTGCATTTTGAAAGAGAGAGAAGGTTTCCTGCTCTCTCTTTCAAAATGCAAACAAGGCTACTATGACAGGACGGGAGCCGCGAGGCTCCCGTCCTGTCATAGCAAACTACAGTGTCCCGGGGTAGGCACCCCGGGACACTGCAGGAGCCGGCCCTGGGGGTGGCGGTCCCCAGGGCCATCAAGGGCTCCCGGAGGGGGCCGCGCGGCCCCCTCCCATCCAGTGCACAGCCCCGGGGAGGTGGTGGTCCCCGGGGCTTTGGGGGTCCGTTACGGACCCCCATATTCAAATCTTTAGTGCCCCGGGGAGGTGGCGGTCCCCGGGGCGTGTGGGGGGGCTGGAGCCCCCCCACACAGGTCAAAACATTTTTTTTAAAAAGAAGCCCCGGGGGGTGGCGGTCCCCGGGGCTGCGGGAGGGCCAAGAGCCCTCCCGCACCATTATGTTTTCAAAGCCCCGGGGGGTGGCGGTCCCCGGGGCTTGGGGGGCCTTAGAGGCCCCCCACATTAAATTTAAACCCCCCCACCATGCCCCCGGGACTTGGCCCACCTGGGGGCAAATTAACAACGAAGCGCGGGAGACCGCGCTTCGTTTTTGGTTTTTTTCAGCGGGATTCGCGCACCCTAAGCGCATCCCGCCGATTTTTTTTTTAAAAAAATGCTTTTTTCTGCCCAGGGGGTCCTTGTGGGATCCCCTGAGCAGACCTAGGGGGTCAGGGTGTTTCTACCCTGCCCCCTTTGTGCGTTTTGCGCACTTGTTTCTGTCCCTCGGACAAAATGGCTGCCAACACTTCCTGATTTGGAGTGTTGACAGCCAATTAGCATGCAGCTCGTGATCGGGAGGGTACGCGGACCCTACTCGTCCATAGATATATATGTGATTTTATTTGTGATTTTCTCAGAAACTACTGAACGGATTTACACCATTTAAGCAAAAGGCATGACACTGAACCAAGGGCTACCTCTTTGCCAAATTTGGTGTAATTCCGTTCAGCAGTTTGGGCTGTAGCTGCGACTAAAGTTCCTATGGAAAAATGAATGGGGAAAACGCGTTTTGGGACCCCCCTTTTTTCTCGGCCCCCGCTTGACGAATCAACCCGAGACTTTCAGGGTAGGAGCGGAGCGGAGCGCCCCAACTAGTTGGAAACTTTCGCGAAGATTCGTCAACCGGCGCCAACGTTATTTCAAATAGAATGTCGCGGATTTCCTATGGATAATAGGTCCTAACTATAACTATCTACTGGCAACCGCCAGTAGATAATGCCTCTGAAGAGAAGTGGGGACACTTCAAAACACTTCAGGCATCCATGGCAAATTGAAATGCTTAAAGTTATCGTTGTGCCGACGGATTGTATACCATAAAGGCTCTTCATGAGCATGTTGCCGTTCGAGTGCTCCTTGTACGTTGGGTACTTTGGAGCTTGGATAAACACGCGGCACACCCTGCCGCGAAGGAGCACCACCCCAGGACGTGGGGGCCACGCGGTCTGTTATCGAGCAGGCCGACTTCGTGGGGCAGCAACAGATTTAGCATTTCCACCGGCACACCGAGGCCCATCTGGGGGCTGTGAATGTTACAGCAGCAACATTGCGTGCTCCATCTGGAGACAAAGGACACTACAAGGCCCATAATGCTCTGCTAGTCGCGGCAGAGCGTCCCATCCAGGGCATGCATTGGAGCATTTAAATGATGAGGGCGGTGTCCTATGCGCCTTCAATTGCCAAAGCCTCTGAAGAGAAGTGGGGACACTTCGAAACGCGTCAGGCATCCATGGCAAATTGAACTGCTTAAAGTTATCGCTGTGCCGGTGGATTGTATACCATAAAGGCTCTTCATGAGCATGTTGCCGTTCGAGTGCTCCTTGTACGTTGGGTACTTTGGAGCTTGGATATATATATATATATATATTCACTGAAAAAACCATAGGTTTTAGGGACAGTTATAGTTAGTTGGACATTTCACTCGTACAAAACCATAGAAATTCCCCGTTATAGTTAGTTTAGCTAACTATAACTCGCGCCTCCGCAATGCACTGCTAATGACGTCACATATTACATCACTCATGACATGGTCAGTGACATCACTGATGACATCACTGATGACATCTCAAATGACATCACTGATGACATCATCCAGTGACTGTGTGTTTCTGCAAAGTTTAAATATGTTTAATATATATAGGGAAAGGTGTATTGAAGAATGAGTGGGTGTATAAGTGTGTGGATGAAGGATTTAGTAGGTGCGTGACTGACTCTATAAGTGAGTGATTAAACGTATCTTACTGAATGCAAGGGTTAGTGACTAAACTGTGTGAATGCCTATCCGTCTGTCAGTTGGTGTGTAAGCGGCTGCATGGAGTTTGCGAATAGCTACATGAGTGTCTACATGGGTTATTGATTGGTTGTCTGAGTATCTGTATGGGTGCCTGAGTGTTTGTGTGGGTGGGGTGTGTGTGACTGTGCATAGATGTGTGAGTGGGTGATTCACTGGGTGCATGGTTTCAAGAGTGCATCTGTTATGGACTGTATGGGTGGGTGAGTATGTGTATGGGTGTGTTAGTGAGTGAATGTATATCTCAGTGGTACATGTGTGAGTAACTACATATGTGAAAGGCAGTATATATGTGTGTTGGAGTATATAAATGGCTATAAGTGAGAGTGTGTGATTGTGAGAGTGGCAGTGTGGATGAGTGTGTACTTGTATCAGTTATTGTATAAGAGCGTAAGAATGTGCTAGTATTTGTATGAGTAAGTGAGCTGGTGTGTGTATAACTGTATAGGTGAGTAAATGGCAGTGTGATTTATTATTTGCATGACTGACTATATGTGTGAGTACCTCTATGGATGAGTGGCGGTGTGTGAGTGTATATGTAGGTGTATGAGTGCATATGATAGTCCTGTACTGAGTGACCGTAAGTATGAGTGACTGTACGGGTGAGTGAGTGGATGTGTGTGTAGACCTAAGAATCAGTGAGTGGGTATGTAGTTATTGGTGTTGGAGTGTCTATGGTTTTGAGAATGGCAGTCTGTAATTTAGAGTGGGTGTTTCAAAGGTTATATTAGGGTGTGAGAAGATGCATCAAATGATCACATGGATGATGTCATCAGTGATGTCATTTGAGATGTCATCAGTGATGTCATCAGTGATGTCACTGACCATGTCATGAGTGATGTAATATGTGACGTCATCAGCAGTGCATTGCGGGGGCGCGAGTTATAGTTAGCTGAACTAACTATAACGGGGGAATTTTACAGGTTTTGTATGAGTGAAATGTCCAACTAACTATAACTGTCCCTAAAACCTATGGTTTTTTCAGTGAATTTCTAAGGTTTTTTAAATGCTAATTTCTAACTATAATGTGTCTGAAACCTATGGTTTTTTCAGTGAATTTCAAAGGTTTTTAAATGCTAATTTCTAACTATAACGTGCCTGAAACCTATGGTTTTTAAGTGAATTTCAAAGGTTTTTTAAATGCTAGTTTCTAACTATGCCTACAGAGGTAGGACGTGTGAAGAAAGAAGAAAAAACGCACAGAAAGAAGCAAAAGAAATGCAGAAAGAAGCAACAGAAGTCCACAAAGACGAAGAAAAGAGCAGGAAGAAGCAAGACATGTGCAGAAAGAACCAACAGAGGAGCAGAAAGAGGCCTTGTTGCAAAATCATCCTGTGCCCACAACTTTTTCAGACGGGTACTGGTGGTAACTGACTCGGACTAACCAGGCCTAGAGCCAGTGCTATGCTAAAAGACACTTAGAATACAGTGAAAACACCTACATACACTAGGGAACACTATGCGTTGGGGTACCCCTGTGATTAGCATGACCTCCTCTGTAAGGCCCTAGTACATAATAAGGCAGGGGATTAAAACTTCCTCTTAAAACGCGCCCCGGGGCGCGTTTGCACAGTGGTGAA
This sequence comes from Calotriton arnoldi, assembly GCA_963921515.1. Classification (NCBI taxonomy): domain Eukaryota; kingdom Metazoa; phylum Chordata; class Amphibia; order Caudata; family Salamandridae; genus Calotriton; species Calotriton arnoldi. The sequence goes on along the minus strand of CAWUFW010004374.1, from coordinate 1,408,239 downwards.
GGGAGGGGGCCTGAGGTGACATGTGTGCAAACAAGCCCTGTGGCCATTTTAAGTTGGGAGATTAAGTCCCCTTGAATCCTGAGGGTCCCTGGGGTCCAACTAGCCCACTAGGTACCTCCAGTAAGTGCCACAGAGCTGCATTGCATAGAGGTGTAAAAGGGGTGTGGCCTGGACCACCTCTCTGCAACGCAGCCCTGTGGCGCGCACTGGAGGTACCTGGTGGGCTAGTTGGCCCCCAGGGTCCCTCAGGATTCAAGGGGATTTAATTCCCCAACTTAAAACGTGCCACAGGGCGTGTTTGCACACATGTCACCTGAGGCCCCGCCCACTCCCTTCACCACTGTGCAAACGCGCCCTGTGGTGCGTTTTAAGTTGGGGTATTAGGTCACCTTGAATCCTGAGGGTCCCTGGGGCCCAACTAGCCCACCAGGTACTTCCAGTAAGCACCACAGGCCTGCGTTGAAGAGAGGTGGTCTGAGGCCACGCCCTTTTACACCTCTCTGCAACGCAGCTCTGTGGCGCTTACTGGAGGTACCTGGTGGGCTAGTTGGACCCCAGGGACCCTCAGGATTCAAGGGAACTTAATCCCCCAACTTAAAACACGCCACAGGGCGTGTTTGCACACATGTCACCTCAGGCCCCGCCCCCTCCCTTCACCACTGTAAAAACGCACCCCGTGGCGCGTTTTAAGTTGGGGGATAAAGTCCCCTTGAATCCTGAGGGTCCCTGGGGTCCAACTAGCCCACCAGGTACCTCCAGTAAGCGCCACAGAGCTGCGTTACAGAGAGGTGTAAAAAGGGGCATGGCCTGCACCACCTCTCTGCAACCCAGCCCTGTGGCGCGCACTGGAGGTACTTGGTGGGCTAGTTGGCCCCCAGGGACCCCAGTATTCAAGGGGAATTAATGCCCCAATTTAAAATGCGCCACAGGGCGCGTTTGCAGAGTGGTGAAGGGAGGGCACTGGGCCTGAGGCACCATTGCGTCTTTTTTTTTTTTTTGTAGAAGGGGGGCTGTGTGTTCCCCCTTCTTTTTACCTTTTTTGGGCCCTGGGGACCCCATTCCCCAGGGCCTGACCCCTTTTTTTATAAAATAAAAAAAAAAACTGAACGGGAAGGGGGCCGCGTGGCCCCCCTCCCATGGCCAGTTCCGGCCCCGGGGACCCCATCCCCTGGGGCATGGCCACATTTTAAAAAGAATTTGAGGGGGGCTGCGTGGCCCCCCTCCTGAGGCCTCTATTGGCCCTGGGGACCCCATCCCCCGGGGCTGGCCTTTTTTTAATTTTATTAAACATTTTGGGGAGGGGGGCCTCGTGGCCCCCCTCCAGGGCCACTTCTAGCCCCGGGGACCCCATCCCCCGGGGCAGGCCCTATCCGTTGGGGACTGTGGGGGTAGCCCCAATGCCCCCACGGTCCCGCCGGCTCCCCGCGTCCTGCAGGAGCCGGCATTGCTTTTCCACATGGGGAGCTGCTGACATGCAGCTCCCCTTGTGGAAAAGCAATCTGCTTTAGATTTTGGAAGAGAGAGCAGGTTTCCTGCTCTCTCTTACAAAATGCAAAGCAAGTTTGCTATGGCAGGACGGGAGCTGCGAGGCTCCCGTCCTGCCATAGCAAACAGCAGTGTCTCGGGGGTGGGCACCCCGGGACACTGCAGGAGCCGGCCTTGGGGGGTGGCGGTCCCCAGGGCCATCACAGGCTCCAGGAGGGGGGCCGCGTGGCCCCCCTCCCTTCACTTGCACAGCCCTGGGGAGGTGGTGGTCCCTGGGGCTCGGGGGTCCGTTACGGACCCCCAAATTTACATTCTTAGCACCCCGGGGAGGTGGCGGTCCCCGGGGCATGTGCGGGGGCTCGAGCCCCCCCACTCAGGTTATTTTCTTTTTTTTTTAAAAAGCCCCGGGGGTGGCAGTCCTCGGTTCTACCGAGTCACAAGATGGCTGCCAACACTTCCTGGTTTGGAGTGTTGACAGCCAATTAGAATAAAGCTCATGGTCAGGAGGGTCCGCGGATCCTCCGTGCCTCTAAATATCAAAACTTTTATTTTTGATTTTCTCAGCAACTACTGAACGGATTTACACCATTTTTAAAAAGGTCGCTTTCTGTGCCAAGCAATACCTTTTTGCCAAATTTGGGGTAAATCCGTTCAGTAGTTTCGGCTGTAGTCTTGCATAAAGTTTCCTATGGGAAATTGATTTTGTGACTCTTATTTTTTTAATTTCTCTAGAATTACTGAACGGATTTACACCATTTAACAAAAAGGTCTCTTTCTGAACCAAGGGCTACCTTTTTGCCAAGTTTGGTGTAATTCCGTTCAGCAGTTCGGGCTGTAGCTTTGTCTAAAGTTTCCTATGGGAATTAACATGGAGAAAACACGTTTTGGGACCCCCCTTTTTTGTCGGCCCCCGCTTGCCGAATCACTCCGAAACTTTCAAGACAGGAGCTGACCGGAGCGGGCTACAATTTTGAAACTTTCGCGAAGATTCGTGAACCGGCGCCAAAGATATTGAGAAAACAAAAACGAGTTTCCTATGGAAGCTAGGTCCTAACTATAACTATCTACTGGCGACCGCCAGTAGATAATATATATATATCTGTATATATATATTGCCTACTGGTGGTCGCCAGTAGGTAGTATTAGTTAAGATGTAGCATCCAAAGGAAGATCGTTTTTTCATTTGCCAATAACTTTGGCGGCGTTTGAAGAATCCTCGCAAAATATTCAAAACTAATACACCAGTCACTTCCACTACTGTCTTGAAAATTTTGGAGTGATCCGTCAAGCGGGGACCATGAAAAAGGGGGTCCCAAAATGCTTTTTCTCCATGTTAATTTTCATAGGAAACTTTAGACACGGCTACAGACCGAACTGATGAACGGAATTACACCAAATTTGGCAAAAGGTAGCGCTTGGTCCAGAAAGTGACCTTTTTGTTAAATGGTGTGAATCCATTCAGTAGTTGCTGAGAAATCTAAAGATTTCTCAGATATACAACTGTAGCCGCGGTGGATCCGCGAACCTTCCCGATCTCATGCCTGAGATCTGATTGGCTGCCAACACTTCAAGCCAAGAAATGTTGGCAGCCATTTTGTGACTCAGATGAACAGAGTCACAAGAAAAAACATTAAAAATAAGATAAGGGGGCAGGGTAGAAACACCCTAATCCCCTAGGCCTTTTGAGTGGATCCCAGAAGGACCCCCCCCGCCCCCCAGGGCCCAAACAGCATTTTTCTAAAACAAATTGGGTGGGAGTCGCATTGGATCCGTGAATTCTGCCGAAAGGTTTAATAAAATGAAGTGCGGGTTGCTGCGCTCCGTTTAATTAGGCCCCTGGGTGGGCCAGGTCATGGGGGCAATTACATATAATGATAGGGGGACTCCGTCAGGCCCCCTGCAGTCCCTGGGACCACCAACTCCCCAAGGCTATGCTGAATATAAATGCATGGGGGGCACAGAAATTCAGGGGGCCAAGTGGCCCCCCACAGCCCTGGGGACCACCACCTCCCCGAGGCTTAATTGATGTCCTCGTGGAGCCCTACATGGCCCTGGGGACCACCACCCTCCAGGGCAGGCTCCAGCAATGTCCCGGGGTGCCCACCCCGGGGCATTGCAGTTTGCTATGGCTTGGCGGGAGCACCACTCCCGCCAAGCCACAGCAAACTCTGCTTCACTTCTTGGAAGCTCTTGCTTCCATGAAGTGGAGCAAAATTGCTTTTGGACAGAGGACTGCTGCATGTTTGCAGCTCCTTCTGTCCAAAAGCAATACCAGCTCCTGCAGAAGGTGGGGAGCCAGCAGGGACTGCTGGGGCCTTGAGGCTTCCCCTGCATTGCCCAACGAGCTGGCCATGCCTCGAGGGGTTGGGGTCCCTGGGGCATTATCGGCCAGGGGAGGGGGGCCTCACAGACCCCTCTCCCCATTTAAAAAAAAATGATGAAGGCCTTGCCCCGGGGAAGGGGTCCTCAGGCCAAAATAGGCCTGCGGAGGGGGGCCGCATAGCCTTCTCCGCATTTTGAAAAAAAAGATAAATAAAGGCCTGGCCCCGGGGAATGGGATCCCCGTGGCCTAAATTGGCCTTAGGAGGCGGGCCCCTCCTATTTAAAAAAAATAAATAAAATAAAGGGCAGGCCCCAGGGGATGGGGTCCCTGGGGCCAAAATTGGTCCATAGCATCCCTTCCCTAAAAAATAATATTTATTAAAAAAAACTCCCTTCCCCAGCTCTCTGCGAACACGCCTCCTGGCGCAGTGGTGGTTGGGGAATGAAATCCCCTTGAATGATGAGGGTCTTTTGGGGCCAACAATGCTTTGAGGCTATGCCCCCTTTCTCTACCACTCTCTACAAACGCACGTCCTGGCATGCTTCTGGTTGGGGAATGAACTCCACTTTACTCCTGAGGTCCTTAGGAATAAAGTAGACTATTTCCCCTAACTAGAAGTGCATCAGGTGGCACATTTGCAGAGTGGTAGAGAAGGGGGCATGGCCTCTGACAACCTCTCAGCAATCCAGCTGTGTGGGTATTACAGGAGGTGGCAGGAGGGGTAGTTGGCCCCCAAGGACCCTCAAGAGCCAAGGGGACTTCATCCCCAAACTAGTAGTGTGCTAGGAGACGTGTTTGCAAAGTGGTGGAGGAAGGGGGTGTAGCCACAAAACACCTCTCAGTAAACCCACTGTGTGGGACTTACTGGAGTTAAAAGGAGGGGTATTTGGCCCCCAAGGATACTCTGGAGCTAAGGGGACTTCATCCACCTACTAGTAGTGCACCAGAAGCCGCATTTGCACAGTGGTGGAGAAAGGGGACGTGGCGTCTGACAATCTATCAGCAATTCTGCTGTGTGGGACTTACTGGAGGTAACAGGAGGGGTAGTTGGCCCCCAAGGACTTCTTTGATGGCCAACTACCCCTCCTGTTACCTCCAGTAAGTCCCACACAGCAAGATTGCTAAGAGGTCTTTGGAGGCCACACCCTCTTTCTCCACCACTCTGTAAATGCGGCTCCCCTCGTGGTGCACTACGGCTGGAGGGATGAAGTTCACTTTAGTCTTCATGGACCTTGGGGCCCAAGAAGCCCTCCTGCTACCTCCTGTAAGTCCTACACAGTGTAATTCTGAGAGCTGGTCGGAGGCCCAGCCCCCTTTCTCCAGCACTCTGCAAACACTATTACTACTCAAAAAACCATAGAAATTCACTGAAAAAAACAAAGGTTACAGGGACGTTATAGTTAGAAATTAGCTTTTAAAAAACATTAGAAATTCACTGAAAAAACCAAAGGTTACAGGGACGGTATAGTTAGACTAACATTTCACTTGTTCAAAACCAGAGAAATTCAACTGTTATAGTTAGCTGAGGTAACTATAACTTTTACCCCGCAGTGCACTGCTTATGACCTCACATATTACACCACTCATGACATGGTCAGTGACATCACTGATGACATCACTGATGACATCACGATCATGATCATGATTATGAGGCTGCTCACACCCATGCAGCTTGGCTTTGCGTGGATTCATAAATCGAAATGAGAGCCCCGCATAATGCATGTACCACTTTACATGGTGCAAAAGTGACACAGGGCTCTCATAAATAAGCCCTTTAGTGTATCATAGATGACAGATATAGTAGTGCAATCATTTTAGATCTCTCTGCCACATTTGGCACTGTTGATCATAGTGTCTTTGTTCACCTCAGAGTTCCATTATGGATTTGAGGCATAGTATTAGAATGGTTTCATTCCTTCTTCAAAGAACGACACCAAACCCTGTCATCATCATCAAATAATCTTTATTCGGTCAAAAGAACCATAAAAGCACAAGATAAAAACAAGTTACAAACAGATCACACACAATAAAATCAAAAAGATAAATTACTGAGTTGCACATCATTAATTGCCTTTCCGTGACGTTGCAACTTGGGTCATACTGCTTACCTTTTCCTTAAACTCTTCGCCTGGGTAAAAAATTTCAAATCTGCATAATAGATTGTAGGAGACTCACGGCTTTGTAAAAACAGTAAGCCTCCTTGATGAGATTTAAAACATTTCCCTGCTAAAATTGGGCTTAAAAAACAGATTCTAAAATCTGAATATAAAGGGTAGAATAACATAAAGTGTTTAGTGGATTGTATGGACACTGTATCACATGGGCAGTGGGGTAATGAAGCAAACCATGTCCCAGTAACAGGGAAAACCACCTGGAAGTGAATCATATTTATTCGGAGGCGGGTTAAATAAAATCTATGTTCTGGTGTCTTTATCCATAATAGATGAGGCTCCATTCCTTCACAAGTTGATAAGGAGATATACGTGTGGACAGTTACCATGTCCAGAGCTTTGTCAAGTCTCATCTTATCTCTATGGACATGGTAGGTGTCCTTTACCAGAGCCTTCGTGCATGAGCCAATCTCGCTAGTATTCTCAAAAACACTAGTTAGTCCTAAGTCATGAAGGCTGTTTCGTATGTATTTGATCCACAGGATGTCTAGCATATTAGTCTGTTTCAGACAATACTCTAATATTCCCTGAGTTAAACTTAGCTCCGGAGTGGACCAGATTTTAACCCACAACAAAATCGTTGCTAAGCCTACCTTAACTTCTGTAAAATCAAAGCCCATTTCTTTATGATTAATACATTTGATGTGGATCTGAGAATTCCTAAGAGCCTAGCTAAAAACATGTTTTCTGCTATCTGGAGAGTCATTACAGGTGTATGTCCTAAGAATCCCGCCCCGTATATACCCACTGACAGGCATTTACTCCTGTAGAGCATTATCAGTTCTTTGGGGGGATTGTGACCTACATTTTTTGCTAATCTAAACAGAGATTCACAGTCCACCTCCAACGACTGGGATTTTTGAAGAATCAGATGGTCCAACTTCAAATCGGCACTAAACAGAAGTAACTCAAATCTGTTGTTTTCTTTATCAGTGTATAGCTGCTAAAGAACGACTTTGAGCGGGTAGCCTTTGGCCCGCATGTTAAAATGTAGGATTTATTATTGTTTACCTTGAAGTTTCACCCCTGCATAAAACTATAAAACCCATCTAAAAGAGCTTGCAGACCATTTGCGGTACGGGCCAGGAGGTCCGCGTATAATAAAACAGGGACTAGGCGCGAACCAGATTTTGGGAAGTCAGGGGTGCAGTCTGTTAAAAAGGAGTCAAGGGCATCAATATAAAAAGAAATAAAAAGGGTGCCAGGATGCAGCCTTGTCTCACCCCACGGGTAACTTGGATAAGGGCAGTCTGGTCGCCTGACTGCGAGTAGCGTACTCTCATGTTCGTATCTTGGTGAAGACTTTTTAGCACATGCAATAAGGATGAATCCACTCACGCAAGTCCCATGATGTCCCACAATTTATTTCTATCCACTAGGTCAAAGGCACAGGAGAGATCCCTAAAGGCCATATGTATGGCCCCTTTCCTGGCCTTGACGTATTTACCCAAGATTAGAGAGAGATTCAGAGCTTGCTCTGTAGTACCTATTCCTGGGCAAAACCCAAATTGCACTTTGGTAAAAAAGGAGTTTTCACTTGCCCAAGCTTCCAACTTCCCTAAGATGACTCTACGAAAGATTTTTGCCAAAGAGTCAAGCAGTGCAATTGGGTGGTAGATGGATGGAGCATTCTTATCACCTTTTTTATATATGGGAACTGTAACTGACTGCCTCCATGGCTCAATTGGCCACCCAACTATTATAGATCTAAAAGCATTTGTGAACAGCAGGGCCCAGAGTTCTAGATTGTGCTTAAAAAACTCCACTGGTACCCAGTCTGACCTGTGTACCTCCAAGATGGCGGCGTAATATTGTGGAGACCGCGGCAGAGATCGAGAAGACCCGAGGCTGCTGGGTTGCACGTCGAGGAGGAGGTCCTCCGAGCAGTCGTGCCGTCTGAGGTGCGGGAGGAGACCCGGAGGCCACCTGGTGTCACGGCATCGACACCAGAGCAATGATCCCGTAGTGGTGAGGTCCACGCCTGGAGCACTCCCGGGACTGCAAAACTGGATTAGAGGCGGTAAGGAGTCGGGGCGCCCCGTCGGGCCCAGATCGGGACTGTGGGCACTACGTATCATTCCGAATAGAGAGGGGAGCAGTCCTGGTACTATCTGTTGCGCCCGCTGAGCCCGAGTGAGCGGGGGCCATCTGACACTTAATGTGCGGCCTGGCACCTTGGAGCTTATTCCTGTAGGAGGAGGCTGTAGGTTTTATATATATATATATTCACTGAAAAAACCATAGGTTTTAGGGAAAGTTATAGTTAGTTGGACATTGCACTCGTACAAAACCCGTGAAATTCCCCCGTTATAGTTAGTTCAGCTAACTATAACTCGCGCCCCATAATGCACTGCTGATGACGTCACATATTACATCACTCATGACATGGTCAGTGACATCACTGATGACATCACTGACATCATCCAGTGACTGTGTGTTTCTGTAAAGTTTAAATATGTTTAATATATATAGGGAAAGGCGTATTGAAGAATGAGTGGGTGTATAAGCGTCTGAATGGATGATTTAGTAGGTGCGTGACTGAGTCTATAAGTGAGTGATTAAATGTATCTTACTGGATGCATGGGTGAGTGACTAAACTGTGTGAATGTCTGTATCCGTCTGTCTGTTGTTGTGTAAGCAGCTTCATGGGTTTCTGACTAGCTAAATGAGTGTATATATGGGTTATGGATTGGTTCTCTGAGTAGCTATATGGGTGCCTCAGTGTTTGTGTGGGTGGGGTGTGTGTGACTCTGTGCATAGATGTGTGAGTGGGTGATTCACTGGGTGCATGGTTTCAACAGTGCGTCTGTGATGGACTGTATGGGTGGGTGAGTGTGTGTATGGGTGTGTTAGTGATTGAATGTATATCTCAGTGGTACATGTGTGAGTAACTACATATGTGAAAGGCAGTATATATGTGTGTTGGAGTATATAAATGGCTATAAGTGAGAGTGTGTGATTGTGAGAGTGGCTATATGGATGAGTGTGTGCTTGCATCAGTGATTGCATAGGAGCGTAAGAATGTGCTAGTATTTTTATGAATAAGTGAGCTGGTGTGTATAACTGTATAGGTGAGTAAATTGGAGTGTGATTAATTATTTGCATGACTGACTAGGTGTGTGAGTACCTCTATGGATGAGTTGCATTGTGTGAGTGTTTATATAGGTGTATGAGTGCATATGATAGTCCTGTACTGAGTGACTGTAAGTATGAGTGACTGTACGGGTGAGTGAGTAGATGTGTGTGTGTAGACCTAAGAATCAGTGAGTGGGTATGTACTTATTGGTATTGGAGTGTGTATGGTTTTGAGAATGGCAGTCTGTAATTTAGAGTGGGTGTATCAAAAGTTATATTAGGGTGTGAGAAGATGCATTAAATTCTCACATGGATGATGTCATCAGTGATGTCATTTGAGATGTCATCAGTGATGTCATCAGTGATGTCACTGACCATGTCATGAGTGATGTAATATGTGACGTCATCAGCAGTGCATTGCGGGGCGCGAGTTATAGTTAGCTGAACTAACTATAACGGGGAATTTCACGGGTTTTGTACGAGTGCAATGTCCAACTAACTATAACTTTCCCTAAAACCTATGGTTTTTCAGTGAATTTCAAAGGTTTTTTAAATGCTAAACCCTAACTATAACAGGCCTGAAACCTATGGTTTTTTCAGTGAATTTCAAAGGTTTTAAAATGCTAATTCCTAACTATAACATGTCTGAAACCTATGGTTTTTTCAGTGAATTTCAAAGGTTTTGTAAATGACAATTTTTAAATGTATTAATTGTTATATTTATTTTTTTGATACTGATTTACTACATTTTTTTAAACTATTTATTTTTAGATATTTTATTTTTTAAATTACATTGTAATTACATTATACATTACATTACAAAATATACTTTCTCAGAATGAATTACTTTAGTTTAAATACTTTGCAAATAGGCAATAGACTTTTTAGTACAGTAGTTACAGTTGTTGCAATGGGCAACACAATTTCAAACACAATGCAACATTGAGCTCAATGTGAATTTCTAGCTAAATGCAATTAGTTACTTTATGGATTACTTTTCTAACCACAGGACTGGATCCTAGATTCAGTCCTGGGACATCTCCTGTAAACAGTTGAGTAAAAACGTTTTGGTTACAGTAGTGATTTTTAAGGAATATTATTGTATTTTAAAAGTTGACAGAAACTTTTCACATAGAATCACCAATGTTATCCTATGGGAGGAAATTCACTTAGCAGGTAAGTAGTGTTATCGTTACTTTTTCTTACTCAGTGGTGGATCCTGGATCCAGCACTGGTGCATCTCCTGTAAACAGTTGAAAGAATGCGTTTAAGTCATACAGGCGATTTTTAAGGAATATTTGTAGTTTGTGAAAATCAACACTTTGAAACTTTTCTGCTGAAAACCAGACAATGGATTCCTACAGAAGGAAATATAAGTTACTGGTAAGTACGGTTAAAATTACTTTTCAGGATCAGTACTGTGCTGAAAGATGCAGCACTGATGTCTCTCCTGATAACAGGTGAGTAAATCGAAATTCGTATTTTGGCTGATTTTAGAGGAATATTTGTATGTTTCAAAAATCGACATTTAGAAACTTTTTCAGCAAAAAGCAGGCAATGATATCCTATGGAAGGAAATTCAAGTTACTGGTAAGTACGGTTAAAATTACTTTTCAGGATCAGTACTGGGCTGAAAGATGCAGCACTGAGTTCTATCCTGATAACAGGTGAGTAAATCGGAATTCGTATTTCGGCTGATTTTAGAGGAATATTATAAAGTTCCAAAACTCCACACTTAGAAACTTTTTCAGCAAAAAGCAGACAATGATATCCTATGGAAGGAAATTCAAGTTACTGGTAAGTACGGTTAAAATTACTTTTCAGGATCAGTACTGGGCTGAAAGATGCAGCACTGGGGTCTCTCCTGATAACAGGTGAGTAAATCGGAATTCTTATTTCGGCTGATTTTAGAGGAATATTATAAAGTTCCAAAACTCCACACTTAGAAGAATTTCCAAGTGAAACCAGTCAATGATATCCTATGGAAGGAAATTCAAGTTACTGGTAAGTACGGTTAAAATTACTTTTCAGGATCAGTACTGGGCTGAAATATGCAGCACTGGGGTCTCTCCTGATAACAGGTGAGTAAATCGGAATTCTTATTTCGGCTGATTTTAGAGGAATATTATAAAGTTCCAAAACTCCACACTTAGAAGAATTTCCAAGTGAAACCAGTCAATGATATCCTATGGAAGGAAATTCAAGTTACTGGTAAGTACGGTTAAAATTACTTTTCAGGATCAGTACTGGGCTGAAAGATGCAGGACTGAGGTCTCTCCTGATAACAGATGAGTAAATCGGAATTTGTAGTTCAGCTGATTTTAGAGGAATATTTGCACAGTGGTGAAGGGAGGGGGCGGGGCCTGAGGTGACATCTGTGCAAACGCGCCCCGTGGCGCGTTTTAAGTTGGGGGATTAAGTCCCCTTGAATCATGAGGGTCCCTGGGGTCCAACTAGCCCACCCTGTACCTTCAGTATGTGCCAGGGAGCTGCGTTGCAGAGAGGTGTTCAGAGGCCACTCCCCTTTTTGCACCTCTCTGCAACGCAGCTCTGTGGCGCTTTCTGGACGTACCTGGTGGGCTAGTTCGCCCCCAGGGACCCTCAGGATTGAAGGGGATTTCATTCCCCATCTTAAAATGCGCCACAGGGCCTGTTTGCACACATGTCACCTGAAGCCTCGCCCCTCCCTTCACCACTGTGCTAAACGTGCCCCGTGACGCGTTTTAAGTTGGGGGATTAAGTCCCCTTGAATACTGAGGGTCCCTGGAGTCCAACTAGCCCACCATGTACCTCCAAAAAGCGCCACAGTGCTGTGTTGCAGAGAGGTGTAAAAAGGGGCGTGGCCTCTGTACACCTCTCTGCAACGCAGCCCCTGGCGCATACCGGAGGTTCCTGGTGGGCTAGTTGGCCCCCAGGGACCCCCAGTATTCAAGGGGATTACTCCCTTCTTAAAACGCGCCAGGGGCGCGTTTGCAGACTGCTGCAGGGGAGGGGCGGGGCCTCGGCACGATGCCGGTCTTTTTTTTGTTGCTTTTTTCTGCCCAGGGGGTCCTTGTGGGACCCCTGAGCAGACCTAGGGGTCAGGGTGTTTCTACCCTGCCCCCTTTGTGCGTTTTGCGCACTTGTTTCTTGTGTTTTTTTTTAATCAGTCGGATCCGCGCACCCTAAGCGCATCCTGCCAATTTTGAAAAAAAAATGCTTTTTCTGCCCAGGGGTCCTTGTGGGACCCCCTGAGCAGACCTAGGGGGTCAGGGTGTTTCTACCCTGCCCCCTTTGTGCGTTTTGCGCACTTGTTTCTTGTGCTTTTTTTTTTAATCCGCGTGATCCGCGCACCCTAAGCGCATCCTGCCGTTTAAAAAAAAATATATGCTTTTTTCTGCCCAGGGGGTCCTTGTGGGACCCCCTGAGCAGACCTAGGGGGTCAGGGTGTTTCTACCCTGCCCCCTTTTGCGCTTTGCGCACTTGTTTCTGTCCTCGGTTCTACCGAGGGACAAAATGGCTGCCAACACTTCCTGATTTGGAGTGTTGACAGCCACTTGACAGCCAATTAGCATGCAGCTCGTGATCGGGACGGTGCGCGCAGGAGTGCGCTCAGGATACGCGGACCCTACTCGCCCATAGATATATATGTGACTTTACTTTTGATTTTCTCAGGAACTACTGAACGGATTTACACCATTTAAGCAAAAGGCATGACACTGAACCAAGGGCTACCTCTTTGCCAAATTTGGTGTAATTCCGTTCAGCAGTTCGGGCTGTAGCTGCGACTAAAGGTTCCTATGGAAAAATGAATGGGGAAAACGCGTTTTGGGACCCCCCTTTTTCTCGGCCCCCGCTTGACGAATCAACCCGAGACTTTCAGGGTAGGAGCAAAGCGGAGCGCCCCAACAAGTTGGAAGCTTTCGCGAAGATTCGTCAACCGGCGCAAGAGTTATTTCAAATAGAATGTCGCGGATTTCCTATGGATAATAGGTCCTAACTATAACTATCTACTGGCGACCGCCAGTAGATAATATATATATATATATATATATATATATATAAGCCTCTGAAGAGAAGTGGGGACACTTCGAAACGCGTCAGGCATCCATGGCAAATTGAACTGCTTAAAGTTATCGTTGTGCCGGCGGATTGTATACCATAAAGGCTCTTCATGAGCATGTTGCCGTTCGAGTGCTCCTTGTACGTTGGGTACTTTGGAGCTTGGATAAACACGCGGCACACCCTGCCGCGAAGGAGCACCACCCCAGGACGTGGGGGACACGCGGTCTGTTATCGAGCAGGCCGACTTCGTGGGGCAGCAACGGATTTAGCATTTCCACCGGCACACCGAGGCCCATCTGAGGGCTGTGAATGTTACAGCAGCAACATTGCGTGCTGCATCTGGAGACAAAGGACACTACAAGGCCCATAATGATCTGCTAGTCGCGGCAGAGCATCCCATCCAGGGCATGCATTGGAGCATTTAAATGATGAGGGCGGTGTCCTATGCGCCTTCAATTGCCAAAGCCTCTGAAGAGAAGTGGGGAAACTTCGAAAAACGTCAGGCATCCATGGCAAATTGAACTGCTTAAAGTTATCGTTGTGCCGGCGGATTGTATACCATAAAGGCTCTTCATGAGCATGTTGCCGTTCGAGTGCTCCTTGTACGTTGGGTACTTTGGAGCTTATATATATATATATATATATAAACAAGATACATTATAGAAATGGACTGTAAAACACCAAATGGACTGAACGCTAGTGAAGATTTTTTCACTCATCTTTAATTAATCAATGAGATTAAGACTATATACCTATGTAGCTGCCTACCTACTCGAGAAAAAATGTTTTTAAAATATTTTAACTTAAGAATTCAATTTTAATGTATTGTCTGTCGTTTTACACTTTTTGCACATGGTATTTGCACTTTAGATTGTGACATGATTTTGTGCATTTTTTGCACTGATTTAAAATGAGACATGGATTTTTTGTCAATTGCCCACTTGGGCTCTATTCTTTGGAACATCTCCACCTTATGGGTATATACTAGGTGCTAACATGGACTCATATGAATTTTGAATAATGCTGCTATTTGTGAAAAAAGTTTTACATTGTTTTACTTTTATTAGCTTCATTTTTATTCACCAATATGAGGTTAGTTTTACTAATTAGTAAGACTTTTTTAGAGCTGGACAGTTTGATATTAAGTATGTATTATTTATTCAATGTGCTGCTATTTTCATGATATTATATCATGTATGCTCTATCTTTTGCACTTTAGTGATGTATTAACATTATTACCCTACAGTTTTCTACGCAATATGGATGTGTTTCTATATGTCAGTATTTTTTCCATGTCTATGTCTCAGTATCACAGCTGATGCACAGGAAAAACGTCACACACTTGCACTTTAAATGTTGAAACCGCTCCCTCAACTGTGTCATGTGATCAAGGCCCCACGTGGGCTGAAACGCGTTATGGCGGCGGTGGTGTTGGGCATGTAATAAACACCAAATTGCACCATCATTTGAGTTCGCTTCGTCTGTTCAACGGATTCCTACCTTGGTAGAGAGACGATTTTTACTGCATATATATATATATATATATATATATATATATATATATATATATATATATATATATATATATATATATATATATATATATATATATATATATTATCTACTGGCGGTCGCCAGTAGATAGTTATAGTTAGGACCTATTTTCCATAGGAAATCCGCGACATTCTATTTGAAATAACTCTTGCGTCGGTTGACGAATCTTCGCGAAATTTTCAAACTTTATGGCCCGCTCCGGTCCGCTCCTACCCTGAAAGTCTCAGGGTGATTCGTCAAGCGGGGGCCGAGAAAAAGGGGGTCCCAAAACGTGTTTTCCCCATTCATTTTCCCATAGGAAACTTTAGACACGGCTACAGCCCGAACTGCTGAACGGAATTACACCAAATTTGGCAAAGAGGTAGTTCTTGGTTCAGAAAGAACCCTTTTTGTTAAATGGTGTAAATCCGTTCAGTAGTTGCGGAGAAATTAAAAACATAAGAGTCAGAAAATCAATTTCCCATAGGAAACTTTATGCAAGGCTACAGCCCGAACTGCTGAACGGAATTACACCAAATTTGGCAAAGAGGTAGTTCTTGGTTCAAAAGAACCCTTTTTGTTAAATGGTGTAAATCCGTTCAGTAGTTGCTGAGAAAATCAAAAGTAAAAACACATATATATCTGGGCGGAGCTTAACCACACATGTCATCGTGAGATCTGATTGGCTGTCAGCACTTCATCCTGGAATTGCTGGCAGCCATCTTTGGACCAATATAAATGACAGTACCCCTTTGAAATGCATTGTAGTGAATCGAAGATTTTGAGGGTTACCAAAAGGAGAACTATAAAGGGTGATAACAGACTTTAGTTACATTAGAATTCATTTGTTGATGGTACCATACTAATTTCAGGAATTGTGGTGTGTTCTAAGGTGATTTTACCCTGTGAAAAACCTTCTGCTGGGATATCATGAATCATGTTTGAGAGAAAACTATTTTCACATGCTTGTCCCATACAGTTTTGGAAGGTGCCCCAGAAGCTAAAATGAGAGCATATTTTCTGTAAATTCACATTATCTTTCTCAGTCATGTGAGAATGAAGTCTGACATTCTCAGTAAAACATGTACATCCAACAAGGGCAGAGACTGTCAGTTGATTCCTTTGTGTTCTACTGCAGCTTCCCAGAGTGTTCTAAAGAACAACTAGAGTGCTAACAGCCTTACTTATGACAAAAGTATGGCACACCTGAAGCCATCTTGATTGGAATAAACTGGTAACACTTAAAACATTTAATTTAAAAAGGAACAAAATGATGGGGTTCATTTTGCCATAGAAATTATGGTTAGTGCTGTAGAAAGAAAAATTAGGACATGTTTTAAGTGAGATCTCAAATATCTTCCTGTTATATTTCAACAGGAGCAGCCTGTCAGTTGATGCCTTTGTGTTCTACTGCAGCTTCCCAGAGTGTTCTAAAGAACAACTAGAGTGCTAACAGCCTTACTTATGACAAAAGTATGGCACACCTGAAGCCATCTTGATTGGAATAAACTGGTAACACTGAAAACATTTAATTTAAAAGGAACAAAATGAGGGGTTCATTTTGCCATAGAAATTATGGTTAGTGCTGCAAAAAGAAAATTTAGCGCATGTTTTAAGTGAGATCTCAAATCCTCTTCTATTTCATTAGAAAATTCTGACATGCAGACTGAAACAATCACTTTCAATACCAGCAGTAGACTTCCAGTTAACTGCTTGGTGAGCAGTAGCTTTACTACAGTGATCTAATGAACAACTAGAGTAATAACATTCTGAATTTATGGCAAATGTGTGACACATCTGAATGCCTTCTTGATGGAATCAAAGTAAAAAACTGAAAGCATTTCCTACTGAGGAGACTGCAGTAAATGAGGAAATTAGGAAACTTCATAACAAAGAAGTCTTCCAAGATGGCCACCAGTGAAAAAAGAGCCCAAATGTAGCACAAATATTACCGAGATGTAGCCCACATATAGCCCAATGACAAAAGTGTGCAAAACACTTTTTATTTTTAGTTTTTTTGCAGTTTTATGTAGTGCAGACTGGTCAGGTATTGGAGCGTTGCATCTTAAAACATGACCCCCTACACTACAAAAACACCACTGCACTACCCTAAACCCTAAAACACTACCCCAGCACGACCTCCTACACTACACAAGCACCACTGCACTATCCTAAACCCTAAAACACTACCCCCAGCTTGACCCCCTACACTACACAAACACCACTGCACTACCCTAAACCCTAAAACACTACCCCAACTCCACTGCACTAACCTAAATCCTAAAACACTACCCCCAGCACGACCCCTACACTACCCAAACACCACTGCACTACCCTAAAACATGACCCCCACACTACACAAACACCACTGCCCTACCCTAAACCCTAAAACACTACCCCAGCACGACCCCCTACACTACACAAGCACCACTGCACTACCCTAAACCCTAAAACACTACCCCCAGCACGACCCCTACACTACACAAACACCACTGCACTACCTTAAACCCTAAAACACTAGCCCCAGCACGACCCCTACACTACCCAAACACCACTGCACTAACCTAAATCCTAAAACACTACCCCCAGCACGACCCCCTACACTACCCAATCACCACTGCACTACCCTAAAACATGACCCCCTACACTACACAAACACCACTGCACTACCCTAAACTCTAAAACACTACCCCCAGCACGAATCCGGTCCAGACAACCTTCCTGCCCAGATAATTAAAACTCAATCGAACTGGTGGGCAGAATTTTTTTCTAAGATGTTCCAAGTTATTTTAGACACAGGGAAGTTTCCCAATAACTGGAAGGGTGCAATAATTAGGCCTATACATAAGAAGGGCAATATGCAGGCCCCAAAGAACTACAGATTAATAAATCTGATAGATATTGGAGAAAAGATCTTTGCAAAAATAATATTAGGTAAATTAAAAGATTGGGCAGACCAGAAGTCGGTGGTACCGGTAGAACAGGGGGATTTAAAGAGGGCCATTCGACAATGGACCATTGTTTTGCACTTTGGGCACTCGCTCGGAAATCAATAGAGCAAAAGGGGAAAATGTATTGCTGCTTTGTTGATTTCCGGGCGGCTTTTGATTCAGTGGACCGTAGGAGCCTATGGGAGTGCTTGATAAAGTACGATATACCGGAAGGCCTATTGGCCATTCTAAAAGAACTTCATAGTGAGAATTGGGCTCAAGTAATTAAGGATACACAAGGTTCACTGACCCAGAAAACTGCCATAAGGAATGGACTAAGACAGGGTTGTGTCTTGGCCCCCTTGCTCTTCGCCATATTCCTAGCCGACTTACCGGCAGCATTGGAAGTGGAAAGAAGTGCAAGCCCCAGAATGAGTGGTAGGAAAGTATCTTGTCTTCTATATGCAGATGATCTTGTGATACTGGACCAAACTGAGCTAGGACTCCAAAGGAAATTAAATGTTTTTAGAGAATACTGTGAGGCAAAGTTTTTAGTTGTAAATATGGAGAAAACAAAGATTTTATGTTTTGGTAAAAGAGATAAAAATTTTAACTGGTTTTTAGGACAAATAAAATTGGAAATTGTAAAAGAATATAGATACCTGGGCCTTTGGTTCGATAATTCGCTGAAGTGGTATACTCATTTAGAAGCTCAAAAACAAAAGCGCATTCTTCTATTTGTGGGCTGAAAAAAATTTAACAAGGATTATGGGGACATGTCACATAGACCAATGTTAAAGGCATATGAAGCCATGATCCCACCCCAAGTTTTGTATGGGTCTGAAGTTTTAACCCTAAGTGGTAAAGGAGATTGGGATCGGGAAGAAGGCAAGGCCTTAAAAACGTTATTGTCTTTACCAAGTTCTACAATGGTTCAGGCAATTAGAATGGAATTAGGAACAATAGCATGGAGTAGTCAGGCCCAAATGTCTCTGCTGAGATTCTGGAAGCGCCAAGATCCAGGGGAGTACAGAAAGTTTCACACTGGTGTAGTGAGGAGATTCGGCATAGTAGCCTAAAATGGGCCAGGGATGCGAGAAAGAAAATCCAGACTATAGCTGGGAGTTTAAATGTAAACTCAGTACAGAACCCTCTAGATGTAGAATTTACCAAGAGATTACTTAGATACCAAGGCTTAGAACAGTCAAGGAGGCTTGATCTGGAATATCTGAGTAAGAAAAAATCGGTACAAGGTATAATAAACTCCTGGGTAAATGCTGCATGGTATCCGTATCTGGAAACCCTGCCTAATCATGGACTTAGGTGTGAAATCCTAAGAGTACGAATTGGCATCAATCCATGGTTAATGGAGGAAAAAATAAAAGCTGCCATGATATATCAAGATGGGACATGTAAATGCGGGCTTGGAACTAAAGCTGAAATACTGCATATATTGCTAGATTGCCTGGTTTTACAAGATTTGAGGAAATTGATTTTACGTCCATTATTTGTAAAATATGGAATAAGCTCACGAGCCCAAGCAATTGTATTAATAACTGATATGATAAGTCTCGATATAGCTATAGCACTAGGAAATTATATGAAAGGTATAAATAGCTTTTTACGGGATAAACTAAAGGGAGGTTAGCAATGTATTGATTTTAAATTCCTTCGCCCACAGAATCGGTTTAGATGAAATGAATATAATATGGAATTGAACTATTTTAAAATGCCACTGTTATTGGGGAAAGGAAGTGGATAACGTATCCCCTTTTTAAATAGAGCTCTGATGGCACTGTTATTTTAATGTCTTTTATGTGGTTTAAAAAAAAAAAAAAAAAAAAAAAAAAATAATCTTTTCCATACATGTATATAATATGAATATGTTGCTGCTATAGGAGAGGAGGTGAATATTGGTTCTACTAACTTTTGTATTAGCTAGAATAATTATAAAGAACTGTGTTGTTTTATTTCCTTCGTGATTCTTGTTGTTTAAAGACTATGGTCTAAATAAACAGAGTTTTCTCTCTCTCTCTCTCTCACTGCACTACCCTAAACCCTAAAACACTACCCCAGCACGACCTCCTACACTACACAAGCACCACTGCACTATCCTAAACCCTAAAACACTACCCCCAGCTTGACCCCCTACACTACACAAACACCACTGCACTACCCTAAACCCTAAAACACTACCCCAACTCCACTGCACTAACCTAAATCCTAAAACACTACCCCCAGCACGACCCCCTACACTACCCAAACACCACTGCACTACCCTAAAACATGACCCCCACACTACACAAACACCACTGCCCTACCCTAAACCCTAAAACACTACCCCCAGCACGACCCCCTACACTACACAAGCACCACTGCACTACCCTAAACCCTAAAACACTACCCCCAGCACGACCCCCTACACTACACAAACACCACTGCACTACCTTAAACCCTAAAACACTACCCCCAGCACGACCCCTACACTACCCAAACACCACTGCACTAACCTAAATCCTAAAACACTACCCCCAGCACGACCCCTACACTACCCAATCGCCACTGCACTACCCTAAAACATGACCCCCTACACTACACAAACACCACTGCACTACCCTAAACTCTAAAACACTACCCCCAGCACGACCCCCTACACTACACAAGCACCACTGCAATACCCTAAACCCTAAAACACTACCCCCAGCACGACCCCTACACTGCCCGAACACCACTGCACTGCCCTAAACCCTGAAACACCAGCCCCTGCACGACCCCCTACACTGCCTGAACACCACTGCACTGCCCTAAACCCTGAAACACATACCCTAGCACGACCCCCTACACTTCCCGAACACCACTGCACTGCCCTAAACCCTGAAACACCACCCCCTTCACGACCCCCTACACTGCCCGAACACCACTGCACTGCCCTAAACCCTGAAACACCACCCCCAGCATGACCCCTACACTGCCCGAACACCACTGCACTGCCCTAAACCCTGAAACACCACCCCCAGCACGACCCCCTACACTGCCCGAACACCACTGCACGGCCCTAAACCCTGAAACACCACCCCTGCACGACCCCCTACACTGCTCGAACACTACTGCACTGCCCTAAACCCTGAAACACCATCCCCAGCACGACCCCCTACACTGCACGAACACCACTGCACTGCCCTAAACCCTGAAACACTACCCCCAGCAAGACCCCCTACACTGCCCGAACACCACTGCACTGCCCTAAACCCTGAAACACCACCCCCAGCAAGACCCCCTACACTGCCCGAACACCACTGCCCTAAACCCTGAAACACCACCCCCAGCAAGACCCCCTACACTGCCCGAACACCACTGCACTGCCCTAAACCCTGAAACACCAGCCCCAGCACGACCCCTACACTGCCCGAACACCACTGCACTGCCCTAAACCCTGAAACACCACCCCCAACAAGACCCCCTACACTGCCCGAACACCACTGCACTGCCCTAAACCCTGAAACACCAGCCCCAGCACGACCCCTACACTGCCCAAACACCACTGCACTGCCCTAAACCCTGAAACACCACCCCCTGCACGACCCCCTACACTGCCCGAACACCACTGCACTGCCCTAAAGCCTGATACACCACCCCCAGCACGACCCCCTACACTGCTCGAACACCACTGCACTGCCCTAAACCCTGAAACACCACCCCCTGCACGATCCCCTACACTGCCCGAACACTACTGCACTGCCCTAAACCCTGAAACACCACCCCCAGCAAGACCCCCTACACAGCCCGAACACCACTGCCCTAAACCCTGAAACACCACCCCCAGCAAGACCCCCTACACTGCCCGTACACCACTGCACTGCCCTAAACCCTGAAACACCACCCCCAGCATGACCCCCTACACTGCCCGAACACCACTGCACTGCCCTAAACCCTGAAACACCACCCCCAGCACGACCCCCTACACTGCCCGAACACCACTGCACTGCCCTAAACCATGAAACACCAGCCCCAGCACGACCCCCTACACTGCCCAAACACCACTGCACTGCCCTAAACCCTGAAACACCACCCCCAGCACGACCCCCTACACTGCCCGAACACCACTGCACTGCCCTAAACCCTGAAACACCAGCCCCAGCACAACCCCGTACACTGCCCGAACACCACTGCACTGCCCTAAACCCTGAAACACCAGCCCCAGCACGACTGCCTACACTGCCCGAAAACCACTGCACTGCCCTAAACCCTGAAACACCAGCCCCAGCACGACCCCCTACACTGCCCGAACACCACTGCACTACCCTAAACCCTCAAACACCAGCCCCAGCACGACCCCCTACACTGCCCAAACACCACTGCACTGCCCTAAACCCTGAAACACCAGCCCCAGCAAGACCCCTACACTGCCCGAACACCACTGCACTGCCCTAAACCCTGAAACACCACCCCCAGCAAGACGCCCTACACTGCCCGAACACCACTGCACTAAAGCCTGAAACACCACCCCCAGCAAGACCACCTACACTGGCCGAACACCATTGCACTGCCCTAAACCCTGAAACACCACCCCCTGCACGACCCCCTACACTGCCCAAACACCACTGCACTGCCCTAAACCCTGAAACACCACCCCCTGCACGACGCCCTACACTGCCCGAACACCACTGCACTGCCCTAAACCCTGAAACACCACCCCTCAGCACGACGCCCTACACTGCCCGAACACCACTGCACTGCCCTAAACCCTGAAACACCACCCCCAGCATGACCCCCTACACTGCCCGAACACCACTGCACTGCCCTAAACCCTGAAACACCACCCCCTGCACGACCTCCTACACTGCCGGAACACCACTGCACTGCCCTAAACCCTGAAACACCACCCCCAGCACGACCCCCTACACTGCCCGAACACCACTGCACTGCCCTAAACCCTGAAACATCAACCCCAGCAAGACCCCCTACACTGCCTGAACACCACTGCCCTAAACCCTGAAACACCACCCCCTACACTGCACGAACACCACTGCACTGCCCTAAACCCTGAAACACCACCTCCAGCAAAACCCCCTACACTGCCTGAACACCATTGCTCTGCCCTAAATCCTGAAACACTAGCCCCAGCATGACCCCCTACACTGCCCAAACACCACTGCACTGCCCTAAACCCTGAAACACCACCCCCAGCACGACCCCCTACACTGCCCGAAGACCACTGCACTGCCCTAAACCCTGAAACACCAGCCCCAGCAAGACCCCCTACACTGCCCGAACACCACTGCACTGCCCTAAACCCTGAAACACCAGCCCCAGCATGACCCCCTACACTGCCCGAACACCACTGTACTGCCCTAAACCCTGAAACACCAGCCCCAGCACGACCACCTACACTGCCCGAACACCACTGCACTGCCCTAAACCCTGAAACACCAGCCCCAGCATGACCCCCTACACTGCCCGAACACCACTGCACTGCCCTAAACCCTGAAACACCAGCCCCAGCACGACCCCTACACTGCCCGAACACCACTATACTGCCCTAAACCCTGAAACACCAGCCCCAGCACGACCCCCTACACTGCCCGAACACCACTGCACTGCCCTAAACCCTAAAACACCACCCCCTGCAGCACCCCCTACACTGCCCGAACACCACTGCACTGCCCTAAACCCTGAAACACCATCCCCTGCACCGCCCCCTACACTGCCCGAACACCACTGCACTGCCCTAAACCCTGAAACACCACCCCCAGCACGACCCCTTTACTGCTCGAACACCACTGCACTGCCCCAAACCCTGAAACACCACCCCCAGCACGACCCCCTACACTGCCCAAACACAACTGCCCTAAACCCTGAAACACCACCTCCTGCACGACCCCCTACACTGCCCGAACACCACTGCACTGCCCTAAACCCTGAAACACCACCCCCTACACTGCCCGAACACCACTGCACTGCCCTAAACCCTGAAACACCACCCCCTTCAGCACCCCTACACTGCCCGAACACCACTGCACTGCCCTAAACCCTGAAACACCACCCCCTGCACCGCCCCCTACACTGCCCGAACACCACTGCACTGCCCTAAACCCTAAAACACCACCCCCAGCACGACCCCCTTTACTGCTCGAACACCACTGCACTGCCCCAAACCCTGAAACACCACCCCCAGCACGACCCCCTACACTGCCCGAACCCCACTGCCCTAAACCCTGAAACACCAACCCCTGCACGACCCCCTACACTGCCCGAACACCACTGCACTGCCCTAAACCCTGAAACACCACCCCCTACACTGCCCGAACACCACTGCACTGCCCTAAACCCTGAAACACCACCCCCAGCACGACCCCCTATACTGCCCGAACACCACTGCACTGCCCTAAACCCTAAAACACCACCCCCAGCATTACCCCCTACACTGCCCAAACACCACTGCACTGCCCTAAACCCAAAAATACTACCCCCAGCACAACCCCCTACACTACCCGAACACGACTGCACTGCCCTAAACCCTCAAACACTACCCCCAGCACGACCCCCTACACTACCCGAACACCACTGCACTGCCCTAAACCCTAAAACACTCCCCCCAGCACGACCCCCTACACTACCCGAACACCACAGCACTGCCCTAAACCCTAAAACACTCCCCCAGCACGACCCCCTACACTACCCAAACACCACTGCACTGCCCTAAACCCTAAAACACTACCCCCGCATGACCCCCTACACTACCCAAACACCAATGCACTACCCTAATCCCTAAAACACTACCCCCGCATGACCCCCTACACTACCCTAAACCCTAAAACACTACCCCGCACGACTCCCTACACTACCCAAAGACCACTGCACTACCCTAAACCCTAAAACATGACCTCCTACACTACACAAATACCACTGCACTACCCTAAACCCTAAAACACTACCCCTACACTACACAAACACCACTGCACTACCCTAAACCCTAAAACACTACCCCCAGCAGTACCCCTACACTACCCAAACACCACTGCACTAATCTAAACCCTAAAACACTACCCCCAGCAGTACCCCCTACACTACCCAAACACCACTGCACTACCCTAAATCACTACCCCCAGCACGACCCCCTACACTACCCAAACACCACTGCACTACCCTAAACCCTAAAACACTACCCCCAGCACGACCCCCTACACTACCCAAACACCACTGCACTACCCTAAACCCTAAAACACTCCCCCAGCACGACTCCCTACACTACCCAAACACCACTGCACTACCCTAAACCCTAAATCTACCCCCAGCATGACCCCCTACACTACACAAACACCACTGCACTACCCTAAACCCTAAAACACTACCCCCAGCACGACCCTCTTCACTACCTAAACACAACTGCACAATTTGTTACAGGCGTTGCAACGCAGGCCTGTGGTGCTTACTGGAAGTACCTAGTGGGCTAGTTGGGCCCCAGGGACCCTCAGGATTCAAGGTGACCTAATCCCCCAACTTAAAACGCACCACGGGGCGCGTTTGCACAGTGGTGAAGGGAGGGGCGGGGCCTCAGGTGACATGTGCGCAAACACGCCCTGTGGTGCGTTTTAAGTTGGGGAATTAATTCCCTTTGAATCCTGAGGGACCCTGGGGGCCAACTAGCCCACCAGGTACCTTCAGTAAGCACAACAGAGTTGCGTTGCAGAGAGGTGAAAAAGGTGCTTGGCCTCGGAACGCCTCTCTGCAACTCAGCTTTGTGGTCCTAACTGTAGGTACCTGGGGGGCTAGTTGGGCCTCAGGGACCCTCAGAATTCAAGGGGACTTAATCCCGCAACTAAAAACGCGCCACGCGGTGCGTTTGCACACATGTCACCTCAGGCCCCCTCCCTTCACCACTGTGCAAACGCGCCCTGTAGCGCGTTTTAAGAGGTAGTTTTAATCTCCCTGCCCTATTATGTACTAGGGACTTGCAGAGGAGGTCATGCTAATCACAGGGGTACCCCAACGCATAGTGTTCCCTAGTGTATGTAGGTGTTTTCACTGTATTCTAAGTGTCTTTTAGCATAGCACTGGCTCTGGTTAGTCAGAGTCAGTTACCACCAGTACCCGTCTGAAAAAGTTGTGGGCACAGGATGATTTTGCAACAAGGCCTCTTTCTGCTCCTCTGTTGGTTCTTTCTGCACATCTTTTGCTTCTTTCTGTGCGTTTTTCTTCTTTCTTCACATGTCCTACCTCTGTAGGCATAGTTAGAAACTAGCATTTAAAAAACCTTTGAAATTCACTTAAAAAATCATAGGTTTCAGGCACGTTATAGTTAGAAATTAGCATTTAAAAAACCTTTGAAATTCACTGAAAAAACCATAGGTTTCAGACACGTTATAGTTAGAAATTAGCATTTAAAAAACCTTTGAAATTCACTGAAAAAACCATAGGTTTTAGGGACAGTTATAGTTAGTTGGACATTTCACTCGTACAAAACCATAGAAATTCCCCCGTTACAGTTAGTTCAGCTAACTATAACTCGCGCCCCCGCAATACACTGCTGATGACGTCACATATTACATCACTCATGACATGGTCAGTGACATCACTGATGACATCAGGGCAACGATCGAAAGATTTAATACGCGGCGGTCCGGCTGCGGAAGACTGCACCGCCCCTGAAATGATTGGGAGACCGCTGAGCCTGGGATCATGCTGGGTGGTAATAGCGGCGTGAAGGCAGCTGACTTGAAACTCGGATGCCACATTGAGGCCCACTGGAGGGTTTTAACCCCTTCCATGCTCATGACGAGCTCAGCTCGTCATGCTGCGCAGTGCTCGTGTGCGCATGACGAGCTGAGCTCGTCATGAACCTGTCCGCTTAATGAAACGCCTCGCACAGGGTGAAAATCGGCCGCGCATGGAAGGGGTTAATATTTGTGAAATAGACTGCTATGGTCTCAGTGTCCACTGGAGGACAATAAATGCAAAGTTGCACTACCGGTCCCATAATGCCTTAGTTCTTAAAATACTCACCTGAGAGGAATAAGTAATTGCATATTATGGGGACTGGCTAACTGAGACTGCGCAGAACACAGCCTGTGAAGAAGGGACATGCTGTCCCGAAACGTCGGCAGATTGTACTCGGTGTGGCATGCCGAGTTCATGCAATAAAAGGACTGTTATCCAACCTTCACGGAGTGCGTTTTCAATTTCAGGGCAACGATCGAAAGATATATATATATATATATATATATATATATATATATATATATATATATTTCCTACTGGTGGTCGTCAGTAGGTAGTATTAGTTAAGATGTAGCATCCAAAGGAAGAGCGTTTTTCATTTGCCAATAACTTTGGCGGCGTTTGAAGAATCCTCGCAAAGTATTCAAAACTACTACACCAGTCACTTCCACTACTATCTTGAAAATTTCGGGGTGATCCGTCAAGCGGGGACCATGAAAAAGGGGGTCCCAAAACGCTTTTTCTCCATGTTAATTTTCATAGGAAATTTTAGATACGGCTACTGCCCGAACTGATGAACGGAATTACACCAAATTTGGCAAAAAGGTAGCGCTTGGTCCAGAAAGTGACCTTTTTGTTAAATGGTGTGAATCCATTCAGTAGTTCTGAGAAATCTAAAGATTTCTCAGATATACAACTGTAGCCGCGGTGGATCCGCGAACCTTCCCGATCTCATGCCTGAGATCTGATTGGCTGCCAACACTTCAAACCAAGAAATGTTGGCAGCCATTTTGTGTTTCAGATGAACAGAGTCACAAGAAAAAACATTTAAAAAAGATAAAGGGGCAGGGTAGAAACACCCTAATCCCCTAGGCCTTTTGAGTGGGTCCCAGAAGGACCCCCCCCCCCCAGGGCCCAAACAGCATTTTTCTAAAACAAATTGGGTGGGAGTCGCATTGGATCCGTGAATTCTGCCGAAAGGTTTAATAAAATGAAGTGCGGGTTGCCGCGCTCCATTTAAATAGGCCGACGGGTGGGCCAGGTCCTGGGGGCAATTACATTTAATGATAGGTGGACTCCGTCAGGCCCCCTGCAGCCCCTGGGACCACCAACTCCCTAAGGCTATGCTGAATATAAATGCATGGGGGCACAGAAATTCAGGGGGCCAAGTGGCCCCCCACAGCCCCGGGGACCACCACCTCCCCGAGGCTTAATTGATGTCCTCGTGGAGCCCTACATGGCCCTGGGGACCACCACCCTCCAGGGCAGGCTCCAGCAATGTCCCGGGGTGCCCACCCCAGGGCATTGCAGTTTGCTATGGCTTGGCGGCAGCACCACTCCCGCCAAGCCACAGCAAACTCTGCTTCACTTCATGGAAGCTCTTGCTTCCATGAAGTGGAGCAAAATTGCTTTTGGACAGAGGACTGCCGCATGTTTGCAGCTCCTTCTGTCCAAAAGCAATACCAGCTCCTGCAGAAGGTGGGGAGCCAGCAGCGACTGCTGGGGCCTTGAGGCTCCCCCTGCATTCCCCAACGAGCTGGCCATGCCTCGAGGGGTTGGGGTCCCTGGGGCAATATCAGCCAGGGGAGGGGGGCCTCACTGACCCCCCTCCCCATTTAAAAAAAAATGATGAAGGCCTTGCCCCGGGGATGGGGTCCTCAGGCCAAAATAGGCCTGCGGAGAGGGGCCGCATAGCCTTCTCTGCATTTAAAAAAAAAAAGATAAATAAAGGCCTGGCCCTGGGGAATGGGATCCCTGTGGCCTAAATTGGCCTTAGAAGGCGGGCCCCTCCTATTTAAAAATAATAAATAAAATAAAGGGCAGGCCCCAGGGGATGGGGTCCCTGGGGCCAAAATTGACCCATAGCATCCCTTCAGTAAAAAATAATATTTATTAAAAAATATCCCTTCGCCAGCTCTCTGCGAACATGCCTCCTGGCGCATTGGTGGTTGGGGAATGAAATCCCCTTGAATGATGAGGGTCTTTTGGGGCCAACAATGCTTGAAGGCTATGCCCCCTTTCTCTACCACTCTCTACAAACGCGCGTCCTGGCACGCTTCTGGTTAGGGAATGAACTCCACTTTACTCCTGAGGTCCTTAGGAATAAAGTAGACTATTTCCCCTAACTAGAAGTGCATCAGGAGGCACATTTGCAGAGTGGTAGAGAAGGGGGCATGGCCTCTGACAAACTCTCAGCAATCCAGCTATTACAGGAGGTGGCAGGAGGGGTAGTTGGCCCCCAAGGACCCTCAAGAGCCAAGGGGACTTCATCCCCAAATTAGTAGTGTGCAAGGAGACGTGTTTGCACAGTGGTGGAGGAAGGGGGTGTGGCCACAAAACACCTCTCAGTAAACCCACTGTGTGGGACTTACTGGAGTTAAAAGGAGGGGTAGTTGGCCCCCAAGGATACTCTGGAGCTAAGGGGACTTCATCCACCTACTAGTAGTGCACCAGAAGCCGCATGTGCACAGTGGTGGAGAAAGGGGACATGGCGTCTGACAATCTATCAGCAATTCTGCTGTGTGGGACTTACTAGAGGTAACAGGAGGGGTAGTTGGCCCCCAAGGACTTCTTTGATGGCCAACTACCCCTCCTGTTACCTCCAGTAAGTCCCACACAGCAAGATTTCTAAGAGGTCTTTGGAGGCCACACCCTCTTTCTCCACCACTCTGTAAATGCGGCTCCCCTCGTGGTGCACTACGGGTGGAGGGATGAAGTTCACTTTAGTCTTCATGGACCTTGGGGGCCAAGAAGCCCTCCTGCTACCTCCTGTAAGTCCTACACAGTGTAATTCTGAGAGCTGGTCGGAGGCCCAGCCCCCTTTCTCCAGCACTCTGCAAACACTATTACTACTTAAAAAACCATAGAAATTCACTGAAAAAAACAAAGGTTACAGGGACGTTATAGTTAGAAATTAGCTTTTAAAAAACATTAGAAATTCATTGAAAAAACCAAAGGTTACAGGGACGGTATAGTTAGACTAACATTTCACTTGTTCAAAACCAGAGAAATTCAACTGTTATAGTCAGCTGAGGTAACTATAACTTTTACCCCGCAGTGCACTGCTTATGACCTCACATATTACACCACTCATGACATGGTCAGTGACATCACTGATGACATCACTGATAACATCACGATCATGATCATGATTATGAGGCTGCTCACACCCATGCAGCTTGGCTTTGCGTGGATTCATAAATCGAAATGAGAGCCCCGCATAATGCATGTACCACTTTACATGGTGCAAAGGTGATGCAGGGCTCTCATAAATAAGCCCTTTAGTGTATCATAGATGACAGATATAGTAGTGCAATCATTTTAGATCTCTCTGCCACATTTGGCACTGTTGATCATAGTGTCTTTGTTCACCTCAGAGTTCCATTATGGATTTGAGGCATAGTATTAGAATGGTTTCATTCTTTCTTCAAAGAACGACACCAAACCCTGTCATCATCATCAAATAATCTTTATTCGGTCAAAAGAACCATAAAAGCACAAGATAAAAACAAGTTACAAACAGATCACACACAATAAAATCAAAAAGATAAATTACTGAGGTGCACATCATTAATTGCCTTTCCGTGACGTTGCAACTTGGATCATACTGCTTACCTTTTCCTTAAACTCTTCGCCTGGGTAAAAAATTTCAAATCTGCATAACAGATTGTAGGAGACTCACGGCTTTGTAAAAACAGTAAGCCTCCTTGATGAGATTTAAAACATTTCCCTGCTAAAATTGGGCTTAAAAAACAGATTCTAAAATCTGAATATAAAGGGCAGAATAACAAAGGGGCAGATTTACGAGCCCCCTGCGCCACCAGTACATCACTTTTCGTGACGTACTGGTGGCGCAGGGGGCTGCTCTATAATTACAAGGAGAGGAAAAGCCACCTTGCGTGACTTTTCCTCTCCTTGTAAATACGGCCCCTTCACACGCAGAACTTTGCGGTGAAGGGGCGTTCCATGGGTGTTGCTGTGGGTGTTCCCACACAACACTCATGGAACTAGACACATCTCCAGAATTACGAGAAATCGTAACTCTGGAGATGCGTCTGAAAGCTACGCCACCCTAGAGGTGGCGTAGCGAGGCACACCGAGGAGAAATGTTTTCATTTCTCCTCGTTTTTTCCTCTTTCAATGCGTGCTGCATTCTGCAGCACACATTGAAAGAGGAAAATGGTTGTAGTGATTGTTTTTGTGCAGGAAGGTTCCCCTTCCTGCACAAAAACAATCTCCCCACGACGCAGGCATCCTTGCACCATGGTGCAAGGGTGCCTGCGCCAGCGCATGGCTGCAGTTTGTGCGCCAGCGCAGGGGGAAGCAGAAGGATGCGACATATTCTTGTAAATATGTCGCATCCCTGTGCTTCAAAACTAACCCAGCGCAGCGCAGCAAAATGACTTGCTGTACCCTGCTGCGTTAGTTCAACGTAAATCCGCCCCAAAGTGTTTAGTGGATTGTATGGACACTGTATCACATGGGCAGCGGGGTAATGAAGCAAACCATGTCCCAGTAACAGGGAAAACCACCTGGAAGTGAATCATATTTATTCGGAGGCGGGTTAAATAAAATCTATGTTCTGGTGTCTTTATCCATAATAGATGAGACGCCATTCCTTCACAAGTTGATAAGGAGATATACGTGTGGACAGTTACCATGTCCAGAGCTTTCTCAAGTCTCATCTTATCTCTATGGACATGGTATGTGTCCTTTACCAGAGCCTTCGTGCATGAGCCAATCTCGCTAGTATTCTCAAAAACACTAGTTAGTCCTAAGTCATGAAGGCTGTTTCGTATGTACTTGATCCACAGGATGTCTAGCATATTAGTCTGTTTCAGACAATCCTCTAATATTCCCTGAGTTAAACTTAGCTCCGGAGTGGACCAGATTTTAACCCACAACAAAATCGGTGCTAAGCCTACCTTAACTTCTGTTAAATCAAGGCCCATTTCTTTATGATTAATACATTTGATGTGGATCTGAGAATTCCTAAGAGCCTAGCTAAAAACATGTTTTCTGCTATCTGGAGAGTCATTACAGGTGTATATCCTAAGAATCCCGCCCCGTATATACCCACTGACAGGCATTTACTCCTGTAGAGCATTATCAGTTCTTTGGGGGGATTGTGACCTAAATTTTTTGCTAATCTAAACAGAGATTCACAGTCCACCTCCAATGACTGGGATTTTTGAAGAATCAGATGGTCCAACTTCAAATCGGCACTATACAGAATGCCCAAGTAACTAAAATCTGTTGTTTTCTTTATCGGTGTATAGCCGCTAAAGAACGACTTTGAGCAGGTAGCCTTTGGTCCGCATGTTAAAATGTAGGATTTATTATTGTTTACCTTGAAGTTTCACCCCTGCATAAAACTATAAAACCCATCTAAAAGAGCTTGCAGACCATTTGCGGTACGGGCCAGGAGGTCCACGTATAATAAAACAGGGACTAGGCGCGAACCAGATTTTGGGAAGTCAGGGGTGCAGTCTGTTAAAAAGGAGTCAAGGGCATCAATATAAAAAGAAATAAAAAGGGTGCCAGGATGCAGCCTTGTCTCAGCCCACGGGTAACTTGGATAAGGGCAGTCTGGTCGCCTGACTGCGAGTAGCGTACTCTCATGTTCGTATCTTGGTGAAGACATTTTAGCACATGCAATAAGGATGAATCCACTCACGCAAGTCCCATGATGTCCCACAATTTATTTCTATCCACTAGGTCAAAGGCACAGGAGAGATACCTAAAGGCCATATGTATGGCCCCTTTCCTGGCCTTGACGTATTTACCCAAGATTAGAGAGAGATTCAGAGCTTGCTCTGTAGTACCTATTCCTGGGCAAAACCCAAATTGCACTTTGGTAAAAAAGGAGTTTTCACTTGCCCAAGCTTCCAACTTCCCTAAGATGACTCTACGAAAGATTTTTGCCAAAGAGTCAAGCAGTGCAATTGGGTGGTAGATGGATGGAGCATTCTTATCACCTTTTTTATATATGGGAACTGTAACTGACTGCCTCCATGGCTCAATTGGCCACCCAACTATTATAGATCTAAAAACATTTGTGAACAGCAGGGCCCAGAGATCTAGATTGTGCTTAAAAAACTCCACTGGTACCCAGTCTGACCTGTGTACCTCCAAGATGGCGGCGTAATATTGTGGAGACCGCGGCGGAGATCTAGAAGACCCGAGGCTGCTGGGTTGCACGTCGAGGAGGAGGTCCTCCGAGCAGTCGTGCCATCTGAGGTGCAGGAGGAGACCCGGAGGCCACCTGGTGTCACGGCATCGACACCAGAGCAGTGATCCCGTAGTGGTGAGGTCCACGCCTGGAGCACTCCCGGGACTGCAAAACTGGATTAGAGGCGGTAAGGAGTCGGGGCTGCCCGTCGGGCCCAGATCGGGACTGTGGGCACTACGTATCATTCCGAATAGAGAGGGGAGCAGTCCTGGTACTATCTGTTGCGCCCGCTGAGCCCGAGTGAGCGGGGGCCATCCGACACTTAATTTTGCGGCCTGGCACCTTGGAGCTAATTCCTGTAGGAGGAGGCTGTAGGTTTTTATATATATATATATATATATATATATATATATATATATATATATATATATATATATATATATATATGTATATATATATATATATATATATATAAGACTCTGAAGAGAAGTGGGGACACTTCGAAACGCGTCAGGCATCCATGGCAAATTGAACTGCTTAAAGTTATCGTTGTGCCGGCGGATTGTATACCATAAAGGCTCTTCATGAGCATGTTGACGTTCGAGTGCTCCTTGTACGTTGGGTACTTTGGAGCTTGGATAAACACGCGGCACACCCTGCAGCGAAGGAGCACCACCCCAGGACGTGGGGGACACGCGGTCTGTTATCGAGCAGGCCGACTTCGTGGGGCAGCAACGGATTTAGCATTTCCACCGGCACACCGAGGCCCATCTGAGGGCTGTGAATGTTACAGCAGCAACATTGCGCGCTCCATCTGGAGACAAAGGACACTACAAGGCCCATAATGCTCTGCTAGTCGCGGCAGAGCGTCCCATTCAGGGCATGCATTGGAGCATTTAAATGATGAGGGCGGTGTCCTATGCGCCTTCAATTGCCAAAGCCTCTGAAGAGAAGTGGGGAAACTTCGAAACGCGTCAGGCATCCATGGCAAATTGAACTGCTTAAAGTTATCGTTGTGCCGGCGGATTGTATACCATAAAGGCTCTTCATGAGCATGTTGCCGTTCGAGTGCTCCTTGTACGTTGGGTACTTTGGAGCTTATATATATATATATATTGCCTACTGGTGGTCGCCAGTAGGTAGTATTAGTTAAGATGTAGCATCCAAAGGAAGAGCGTTTTTTCATTTGCCAATAACTTTGGCGGCGTTTGAAGAATCCTCGCAAAATATTCAAAACTACTACACCAGTCACTTCCACTACTATCTTGAAAATTTCGGGGTGATCCGTCAAGCGGGGACCATGAAAAAGGGGGTCCCAAAACGCTTTTTCTCCATGTTAATTTTCATAGGAAACTTTAGACACGGCTACTGCCCGAACTGATGAACGGATTTACACCAAATTTGGCAAAAAGGTAGCGCTTGGTCCAGAAAGTGACCTTTTTGTTAAATGGTGTGAATCCATTCAGTAGTTCTGAGAAATCTAAAGATTTCTCAGATATACAACTGTAGCCGCGGTGGATCCGCGAACCTTCCTGATCTCATGCCTGAGATCTGATTGGCTGCCAACACTTCAAACCAAGAAATGTTGGCAGCCATTTTGTGACTCAGATGAACAGAGTCACAAGAAAAAACATTTACAAAAAGATAAGGGGGCAGGGTAGAAACACCCTAATCCCCTAGGCCTTTTGAGTGGATCCCAGAAGGACCCCCCCCGCCCCCCAGGGCCCAAACAGCATTTTTCTAAAACAAATTGGGTGGGAGTCGCATTGGATCCGTGAATTCTGCCGAAAGGTTTAATAAAATGAAGTGCGGGTTGCCGCGCTCCGTTTAATTAGGCCCCCGGGTGGGCCAGGTCCTGGGGGCAATTACATATAATGATAGGGGGACTCCGTCAGGCCCCCTGCAGCCCCTGGGACCACCAACTCCCTAAGGCTATGCTGAATATAAATGCATGGGGGGCACAGAAATTCTGGGGGCCAAGTGGCCCCCCACAGCCCCGGGGACCACCACCTCCCCGAGGCTTAATTGATGTCCTCGTGGAGCCCTACATGGCCCTGGGGACCACCACCCTCCAGGGCAGGCTCCAGCAATGTCCTGGGGTGCCCACCCCAGGGCATTGCAGTTTGCTATGGCTTGGCGGCAGCACCACTCCCGCCAAGCCACAGCAAACTCTGCTTCACTTCATGGAAGCTCTTGCTTCCATGAAGTGGAGCAAAGCTGCTTTTGGACAGAGGACTGCCGCATGTTTGCAGCTCCTTCTGTCCAAAAGCAATACCAGCTCCTGCAGAAGGTGGGGAGCCAGCAGCGACTGCTGGGGCCTTGAGGCTCCCCTGCATTCCCCAACGAGCTGGCCATGCCTCGAGGGGTTGGGGTCCCTGGGGCAATATCAGCCAGGGGAGGGGGCCTCACTGACCCCCTCCCCATTTAAAAAAGAATGATGAAGGCCTTGCCCCGGGGATGGGGTCCTCAGGCCAAAATAGGCCTGCGGAGAGGGGCCGCATAGCCTTCTCTGCATTTAAAAAAAAAGATAAATAAAGGCCTGGCCCTGGGGAATGGGATCCCTGTGGCCTAAATTGGCCTTAGAAGGCGGGCCCCTCCTATTTAAAAATAATAAATAAAATAAAGGGCAGGCCCCAGGGGATGGGGTCCCTGGGGCCAAAATTGGCCCATAGCATCCCTTCAGTAAAAAATAATATTTATTAAAAAATATCCCTTCCCCAGCTCTCTGCGAACATGCCTCCTGGCGCAGTGGTGGTTGGGGAATGAAATCCCCTTGAATGATGAGGGTCTTTTGGGGCCAACAATGCTTGAAGGCTATGCCCCCTTTCTCTACCACTCTCTACAAACGTGCGTCCTGGCACGCTTCTGGTTAGGGAATGAACTCCACTTTACTCCTGAGGTCCTTAGGAATAAAGTAGACTATTTCCCCTAACTAGAAGTGCATCAGGAGGCACAT
Organism: Calotriton arnoldi; assembly: GCA_963921515.1. NCBI lineage: Eukaryota > Metazoa > Chordata > Amphibia > Caudata > Salamandridae > Calotriton > Calotriton arnoldi. Next base: position 1,372,613 of record CAWUFW010004374.1, on the reverse strand, counting down.
TTGCAGAGTGGTAGAGAAGGGGGCATGGCCTCTGACAAACTCTCAGCAATCCAGCTGTGTGGGTATTACAGGAGGTGGCAGGAGGGGTAGTTGGCCCCCAAGGACCCTCAAGAGCCAAGGGGACTTCATCCCCAAATTAGTAGTGTGCTAGGAGACGTGTTTGCACAGTGGTGGAGGAAGGGGGTGTGGCCACAAAACACCTCTCAGTAAACCCACTGTGTGGGACTTACTGGAGTTAAAAGGAGGGGTAGTTGGCCCCCAAGGATACTCTGGAGCTAAGGGGACTTCATCCATCTACTAGTAGTGCACCAGAAGCCGCATTTGCACAGTGGTGGAGAAAGGGGACGTGGCGTCTGACAATCTATCAGCAATTCTGCTGTGTGGGACTTACTAGAGGTAACAGGAGGGGTAGTTGGCCCCCAAGGACTTCTTTGATGGCCAACTACCCCTCCTGTTACCTCCAGTAAGTCCCACACAGCAAGATTGCTAAGAGGTCTTTGGAGGCCACACCCTCTTTCTCCACCACTCTGTAAATGCGGCTCCCCTCGTGGTGCACTACGGCTGGAGGGATGAAGTTCACTTTAGTCTTCATGGACCTTGGGGTCCAAGAAGCCCTCCTGCTACCTCCTGTAAGTCCTACACAGTGTAATTCTGAGAGCTGTTCGGAGGCCCAGCCCCCTTTCTCCAGCACTCTGCAAACACTATTACTACTTAAAAAACCATAGAAATTCACTGCAAAAAACAAAGGTTACAGGGACGTTATAGTTAGAAATTAGCTTTTAAAAAACATTAGAAATTCACTGAAAAAACCAAAGGTTACAGGGACGGTATAGTTAGACTAACATTTCACTTGTTCAAAACCAGAGAAATTCAACTGTTATAGTCAGCTGAGGTAACTATAACTTTTACCCCGCAGTGCACTGCTTATGACCGCACATATTACACCACTCATGACATGGTCAGTGACATCACTGATGACATCACTGATAACATCACGATCATGATCATGATTATGAGGCTGCTCACACCCATGCAGCTTGGCTTTGCGTGGATTCATAAATCGAAATGAGAGCCCCGCATAATGCATGTACCACTTTACATGGTGCAAAGGTGATGCAGGGCTCTCATAAATAAGCCCTTTAGTGTATCATAGATGACAGATATAGTAGTGCAATCATTTTAGATCTCTCTGCCACATTTGGCACTGTTGATCATAGTGTCTTTGTTCACCTCAGAGTTCCATTATGGATTTGAGGCATAGTATTAGAATGGTTTCATTCTTTCTTCAAAGAACGACACCAAACCCTGTCATCATCATCAAATAATCTTTATTCGGTCAAAAGAACCATAAAAGCACAAGATAAAAACAAGTTACAAACAGATCACACACAATAAAATCAAAAAGATAAATTACTGAGGTGCACATCATTAATTGCCTTTCCGTGACGTTGCAACTTGGGTCATACTGCTTACCTTTTCCTTAAACTCTTCGCCTGGGTAAAAATTTCAAATCTGCATAACAGATTGTAGGAGACTCACGGCTTTGTAAAAACAGTAAGCCTCCTTGATGAGATTTAAAACATTTCCCTGCTAAAATTGGGCTTAAAAAACAGATTCTAAAATCTGAATATAAAGGGCAGAATAACAAAGGGGCAGATTTACGAGCCCCCTGCGCCACCAGTACATCACTTTTCGTGACGTACTGGTGACGCAGGGGGCTGCTCCATATTTACAAGGAGAGGAAAAGCCACCCTGCGTGACTTTTCCTCTCCTTGTAAATACGGCCCCTTCACACGCAGAACTTTGCGGTGAAGGGGCGTTCCATGGGTGTTGCTGTGGGTGTTCCCACACAACACTCATGGAACTAGACACATCTCCAGAATTACGAGAAATCGTAACTCTGGAGATGCGTCTGAGCTACGCCACCCTAGAGGTGGCGTAGCGAGAGCGCACCGAGGAGAAATGTTTTCATTTCTCCTCGTTTTTCCTCTTTCAATGCGTGCTGCATTCTGCAGCACACATTGAAAGAGGAAAATGGTTGTAGTGATTGTTTTTGTGCAGGAAGGTTCCCCTTCCTGCACAAAATCAATCTCCCACGACGCAGAGCATCCTTGCACCATGGTGCAAGGGTGCCTGCGCCAGTGCATGGCTGCAGTTTGTGCGCCAAGTTGATAAGGAGATATACGTGTGGACAGTTACCATGTCCAGAGCTTTCTCAAGTCTCATCTTATCTCTATGGACATGGTATGTGTCCTTTACCAGAGCCTTCGTGCATGAGCCAATCTCGCTAGTATTCTCAAAAACACTAGTTAGTCCTAAGTCATGAAGGCTGTTTCGTATGTACTTTTTTTTTTTTTTTTTTTTTTAAATTTTCAAAAACCTTTATTGGCATTTGGCATAGTACAGCGTCACAAAGTGTATGTACATTATATTGCATTTGTTATTGTCTCTGGTGTTGCTTCCAAGGCATGACAATCGGAACATATATATCTAACAATCCCTCCCTCTGCTGCCCTCCTCCCACCCAGCACCCGCTCCCGCCCAGGTATCCCAGCATATTCAGCATATGGTACTTTTTAAGCATCTTCCAGTGTCTTAAAGCAAGAAATCAGAATCATATTAATCGCCTGAGTCAGTCGTACATTGCTAATGTTACTTTCTGCTCTCATTGGGTTGTCCACTGCCACATTCTATGGTCCCTCTATTATGTCGCTCAGGTTCCTTAGCTCTATCCGCCCTGCTTTAAGGTGTTGCATCATTGTCGACGTATTCTTCCGATCTTTAAGTCGTTCCTCCCTCCCTTGTGTCCTCCTGTTCCCCCCGATCTCCCCCAGTGTCTGCCGTCTGCGCTAACAAGTAGGTGGTCAATGGCCCCCATATATCTTTAGGTCTGGATCTTATGGGCAGAAGGTCTGCATAATTGTGAAGCTGTTCCTGCCACGTGGTGAGGTCCCTCATCCAATCCTTGAATTTGGGTGCACGGCCCCTTCCCCACCTGCATGCCACCTGGCGCTTTGCTAGTAGTATGCCCATTGCTAAATACTTTTTGTGTACTGTTACTATAGGTGTAGTTAAGCCCAGGAGAGCTATTAATGGGGATGGAGTGATCTGCAGTCCTATCATGGCGGACATACCGGTGAATATGTCCTCCCAATATTGCGCCACCTGTGGGCATTGCCATGCCAGATGCATAAAGTCCGCCCCTCCCCTCCGCATCGTTCACACCTGTCATTATCTCTCAAGCGAAATTTAAGTAGCTTGGCCGGTGTATGGTACAGTCTATGTAGGAACTTGAAGTGGATTAGTCGTAATCTATTGCTGCCTGTCACTGCCTCTGTCTGCATGCAGCATTTTTCCCACTGTTCGTCCGTTAGAGCGATTCCTAAGTCCTTATCCCATTCCACTCTGGCCCTTAGGGGTTGGGAGGGGCACCCCTCGCACCTGTTTATATAGCTGGGATATAACATGTCTAGGTGCCTCAGCCTGTAGTAATGTATGTATGGGCGCAAATGTGTCTGGTTCACATGGAAATGCTGGGTTTATGGCCTTCATGCTCTGCCGGAGTCGGATATACATGAATACATCCATATGCGTGGGTGTGCAGTCTCCGAAAAATTGTTCCTGAGTTCGAAATTGTCCTTCGACAAAGAGGTCCCCCATTTGTTATAGTGGAGCTTGCCCATCAGTCTACGCCATAGTCCCTCATATGTAATCTGTAGCAATGGGGTATTCTTTAATGTCATATTGGGTGAATACATTAGTGGTGTTTTCATACTACGCGCCATCCATCTCCATGCAGCAACGGTACAGTCCACTGTAGTTGGATCCCGTCCCCGCTCTTTCACTGGCGTAAATATGTATCCCTCCGGATCTGTCGGAGTCATATACCCATCCTCCACTGCCAGATGCGGCATATAGGGAGGTGGATGGAACCAGTAAACAGCAAAGTGCGCCTGTGCACAATAGTAGTATTGCTCGAAATTAGGCACATCATATCCTCCCTGATGATATGGCAACATCAGCGTGGCTAGGTTGAGTCGTGCCTGTTTCCCCCCCCAGATGAGTCGTACTAGCTGCGTCCTAAGTGTATTGAAGAAGAATCTGCCTGGGTGATACGGTATATTAGTGAATAAGTATAAAAATTTTGGCAATATTGTCATCTTGATTAGTGATATTCGTCCCGCCATTGACAGAGGTAATCTTATCCACTTGGAAACGTTATCCGTCATTTTATCAATGGCCTTTCCATAATTTGTGCGCATTAATACCTCTTTGTCCCTAGTAATATGTATCCCTAAATATTTAAAATCATCTGCTTCCCAGGCCAGTGGGTAATCTAGTTGGTGCTGGGTGGTTGCACTCGTTAATGGGAACACTGCAGACTTATTCCAATTTATTTGTATTCCGGAGATGACACCGAATTTAGTGATCTCGCGCAGGGCAGGGTTGAGGTTGTCCTGAGGTTTTTTTATATATAATGTCATATCATCCGCGTATAGGGAGATGAGTAGTTGTCTAGACGGGTAAACCAGGGCGCTGTTTTTATGGTGTTGTCGCAGTTTCGCTGCTAAAGGTTCGATTGCTAAGGCAAATAAGATTGGAGACAGTGGGCAGCCTTGCCTGGTTCCTCTAGAGATGGAGAATTTGGCAGATCTGTCCCCATTTAACAATACTGTGGCGCGTGGTTGCCCATATAGCAACTTTACCCAATTCAAGAAGGTAGGTGGCATTCCCATGTGACCCAGGGTTCCTATCAGATAGTCCCACTCCACTGAATCAAACGCCTTGGTGGCGTCTAGGAAGACAGCCACCGCCGAACAGCTAGGATCTATGTCTTGCAGTACCGCCATCAATGTTCGGAGATTATGGGATGTCGCCCGGTTGGGGACAAAACCCGCCTGATCCGGCAACACTAGGCGCTCCATCAGGAGGTTAAGGCGGGTAGCTAGAACTTTTGCCAGGATTTTGGTATCACAATTGAGTAAAGATAGGGGTCGGTAGGACTCGCAGCTTGTCGGGGATTTGCCAGGTTTGAGTAAGGAGGTTATCTGGGCTTCTCTCATGGTTGTGGGTAGCCTACCCTCCTCTAAAGCCTCATAGAATACTGCTTTTAACATGGGAGCCAGTATCTGCACGTATGTTTTATAAAATTCCATCGGCAGCCCATCTGATCCCGGCGCCCGTCCCGATCGCATGTGCATTATTGCATCTGTAATCTCGTCCACCTCCAGGTCCAGACTCAAGAATTCACGTTGGTTATCCCCTAACCACGCCAGGGCCGCATCCTCGAAGTATTGCTGCAAGTCCAGAGGGGGACCCCTTTGGGAGGTGTATAACTTTTTGTAGTATTCTACAAACGTATGTATTTGGTCAGGTAAATTCCTATGCGTTTTCCCCTGTTCATCCTGTATTTCCGCAATATAATTAGCAAATTTAGGAGAGCGTACTGCATTCGCCAAGGCCTTCCCTGGTCTGTCTCCTTCTCCATATATTCGCGCCATATGGGGCTTCCCCGGAATCTACATTCTCGGTCCGCTGTGATCTCATATTCTGTCATTTTGTTGCGTAGTTCAGCTCTTATTGCCCCATCATCTGTGCCGGATGAGAGGTGTCTCTCAAGGGCCTTCATGTCCCCTTCTAATGTCTGTAGGTCCCTGCGCAGTTCTTTAAGAATGCCTCCCCCTTAGAGATGCACCAGCCCCTGGCAGTAACCTTGAATGCCTCCCACACTGTTGTTAAGCTCGATACAGAGTTTACATTTCGCTCAAAAAACTCTTGGATTTCCTGCTCTACTTCGGCTTTAAAAACTGGGTCTTGTAGCTGCAGGGGGTTAAGTCGCCAGTTCACATAGAGGCGATCGGGTAGCCGGGGTCTGAAGGGTCACCACAACAGGCGAGTGGTCAGAGTACGTACGGGCAAGGTGGGTCACTTTTTCCAGCCAGTGTGCCATCCCTATAGAGACTAACATATAGTCTAATCGGGCCCATGACGAGTGTACTGCTGAGTAGTGTGTCCCCTCCTGCATCATAGGGTGTTTATACCTCCATGCGTCTAGTAGGTAGTTAGAGTCTATCATGTCTTTCAGTGTCCGTTGCATAGTTGTGTAGTGTGTGGGTGAGGCTCGGGAACGATCTAGTTGCGGGTTCACTACTGTATTGAAATCCCCCCAGATGACATATGTAGTGCCTAATTCTTGAATTTTACTCCATACTAGGAGCAGGGCATGTGTGTCGTCGGTGTTGGGGCCGTAGTAGTTAGCTAGGGTTACATCATGCGAGTTCAATTTCCCCCAGATCAGGCAATATCTCCCAGCAGGGTCAGTGTCCGAGCCCCCATTACAAATTTCACCCCTCTTCTGATGAGGATGGCCACTCCTCTAGAATACCCCGAATACGATGAAAAACAACGGTAAGACGCCCATTTCGCCGCGAATTGGGGAGTAACTCTGGGGTCTAGATGGGTTTCTTGCAGCAGGGCCACCCCAATGCGATGTCTATCTAGGTAACCTAGCACCTGTCTTTTTTTCCGTGGGTTATTCAATCCCCGTATGTTCCAAGATAATATATTAAGTTTATCTGTGTCTTTCGTGTTGTCAGCCATTCCCTCTGTGTGTGCTTGTTGTTTGTACCCATATGCCTTTTTCATTGATCAGCTGTACATTAAATGGTAACTTCCCCGGCGGTCCCCCTCCCCCTCCCACTTTGGCATCCCCAACTTGCCCAGTATATGTACCCTCCCCCAACGATATACAACTTCATTAACCTATCAACCCTCAGTAGAAGGAAATAAGGGGCTCGCCCTCGTGCGGGGGTCACTAGGGGCTCACAACTTGCCCACTCTCCTCCTCTATTTCACCCACCCGCTGCCTTACCCAAACAGGTAGACCGCTTTAGTGGGATGGAGGCGAGTGTCCGGGCGGAACTGAGTACATACTTGTTATTTTTTAGAATACATCACCCCCTTGGAGTAGTCCGTATATAGTCAATCGGCCATAGCCGTCATTCGACCAGCAACTGGATGCAAACTTTTCACTCCGTGTTCGCTGTCGGAGATCGAGATCCGGGGCGTCCGCGCGCCTCAGCCTCAGTGGATATCGCCTGGCGGGTCTGACGAAGGTAATTTTCTGCCTGCTGTGGGTTTGTGAAAAAATGTTGTTTCCCGCTATGGGTTATCCTCAGTTTTGCAGGATACATCATGGCGTATGGTATGTTCTGTGTCTGGAGCTTTTTTTCACTGCTGCGAATTTGCGTCGTGCCTCCTGCACGGCCTGAGTAAAATCGGGAAAGAACGCCAGAGTGGCATTCTCATAGCGTATTTGTTGCTTCTCTCGGGCCAGTCGTAGCACCGCGTCCCTGTTGCGGTAGTTTAAGAATCGCATTATTACTGGTCGTGGCGGTGCTCCTGGTGGTGGGCGTGCAGCTAGCGACCTGTGGGCCCTTTCCACCGTCAAATGTGCTGAAAAGGAGTCCCTCCCAAAGAGTTCAATGACCAGCGTCTCCATGAAGTCCTCCATACGGCCTGTGTTGGTTGATTCCGCCAGGCCAAGAACTCGGACGTTATTTCTTCTGGAGCGGGCCTCCAAATCCTCGTTTTTATCCGCAATTATTTTGAGCAGTTTGTCCATTTGGAGTACATGCTCCCTATTTGCTACCGCTCCGTCTTCTAACTCCGACACCCTAGTTTCAGCTTCGTTGATCTTCTGATCGTGTTGCTCCAGTTTATTTACCACAGAGTCCATCCTGGCATTCATGGAATCCATTTTCGCATCAATGGATGTGAGGCTTTGTTTCATACTGAGGAGCAGTGTTTTCCAGTCCTCCTCTTGGCGATCTGCTGTCGCGTCTGTCTGCTCCGCTGACTGTGAGCGGGGTGGCCTGCGGGAGTCGAATGACAGTTTCGCCTGCTTGGCATCGGTGCGCCCCATATTAGCTGTTCCGTGTTGCGCTTGGGCAAGATGCAGGGTTATATCCGGCCTCCGTCTTCTATCGTGTATTTGCCCACCTCTAGCTTTTGTCAGTCGCGCGTGGGCTCTGTACTTGAGAAGGATTTCCGATCCGGTGCGCTCTATTGTAATGGGCAGGCTTTAGCACCGGAGTCTTGCACACTGGGTCTCTAATAATTCATGCACCGTAGTTGGAAGTAGAGGTCTGCGGGTTAGCACTATCTTTGGGTTCCACTGGATGCGTCTTTACGGTTCCGACCCCAATGCTGAGCATACCTTCTCTCCCTCTTACGTGGCTGCAGGTGCCGCTGTATGGGTGGGGGGCAGTGCTCAGGTGAGCGAAAGTCACCGAGTGTACAGTCAGCAGGCCTCTTGGCTGCCCTCCTCTTAGGCCCTGCGTATCAATGTTATGTCCGAGCAGTCCTGTGCTCTCAAAATGGCTGGCTAATTACGCAGGTAGCAGTAATGTCTCCTCGCTTCCTGGCTTCCTGGCTCGTCTTTCCCACGCCAGTGTTTCCTAGAGTCGGTATCTACTACCAGGCACTCCTCGTCCTAGGATTTAGGGATATTCCGGAGCGGGGGGCAGCCATCCGTCTCGTCTCCGCAGCTTCACTAAGGATCTAAGATGGCGGCCCTTCTTTACCGTCTCAGGGGTTACGGGGTCTATTCATATGGGCGCTCGCGTTTCTTTCCTCTTCTGCCTGCCCTGAGGATTTTCACTGCTCCCTGCTGTAGACTGCCGCAAGCCTGCCTTACTGGTGTTTCTTCATTCGCCTACGCCGCGAGTGCGGGGATCCGTGCCCCTCGAACCCCGGAGCCCGATCCCTCCACTCCTTCTGTTTTGTACCTTGCGTTGGTGCCGTGTCTCATCCGCTCCAGCTCCCCGTCGTTATCTTAGCGGCCTCAGGTATACGTTCCGGCTGCCCGCCAGCAGCCGCTCAATTCTCTCCCTCTCCGCCTCCGCAGCTCATGTAGGGCCCAGTCGTCCCCGGTCTTGCCTATCAGCGCGTCAGCGCCGCCTCGCACTCTGGACTCCGACTGTCTTTTCCTTCAGCGCTGATAGGCACCTCAGTGGGTTTTTTGGGGTCGCTGGAATCAGCTGTCATTCCGTTCCTCGTTGGGACGTATGTAGGGTTTTTTAAACAATGTAGGATGGGGGTTAAGGATATTTTTCCGCCCGGTCTGGCTGGAGCCTTACTAATGCACGTCCATCTTTGTCGTGCGCCACCTAGCGCCCCCCTCTGTTTCGTATGTACTTGATCCACAGGATGTCTAGCATATTAGTCTGTTTCAGACAATCCTCTAATATTCCCTGAGTTAAACTTAGCTCCGGAGTGGACCAGATTTTAACCCACAACAAAATCGGTGCTAAGCCTACCTTAACTTATGTAAAATCAAGGCCCATTTCTTTATGATTAATACATTTGATGTGGATCTGAGAATTCCTAAGAGCCTAGCTAAAAACAAGTAACTAAAATCTGTTGTTTTCTTTATCGGTGTATAGCCGCTAAAGAACGACTTTGAGCGGGTAGCCTTTGGTCCGCATGTTAAAATGTAGGATTTATTATTGTTTACCTTGAAGTTTCACCCCTGCATAAAACTATAAAACCCATCTAAAAGAGCTTGCAGACCATTTGCGGTACAGGGCCAGGAGGTCCACGTATAATAAAACAGGGACTAGGCGCAAACCAGATTTTGGGAAGTCAGGGGTGCAGTCTGTTAATAAGGAGTCAAGGGCATCAATATAAAAAGAAATAAAAAGGGTGCCAGGATGCAGCCTTGTGTCACCCCACGGGTAACTTGGATAAGGGCAGTCTGGTCGCCTGACTGCGAGTAGCGTACTCTCATGTTCGTATCTTGGTGAAGACTTTTTAGCACATGCAATAAGGATGAATCCACTCACGCAAGTCCCATGATGTCCCACAATTTATTTCTATCCACTAGGTCAAAGGCACAGGAGAGATCTCTAAAGGCCATATGTATGGCCCCTTTCCTGGCCTTGACGTATTTACCCAAGATTAGAGAGAGTTTCAGAGCTTGCTCTGTAGTACCTATTCCTGGGCAAAACCCAAATTGCACTTTGGTAAAAAAGGAGTTTTCACTTGCCCAAGCTTCCAACTTCCCTAAGATGACTCTACGAAAGATTTTTGCCAAAGAGTCAAGCAGTGCAATTGGGTGGTAGATGGATGGAGCATTCTTATCACCTTTTTTATATATGGGAACTGTAACTGACTGCCTCCATGGCTCAATTGGCCACCCAACTATTATAGATCTAAAAACATTTGGGAACAGCAGGGCCCAGAGATCTAGATTGTGCTTAAAAAACTCCACTGGTACCCAGTCTGACCTGTGTACCTCCAAGATGGCGGCGTAATATTGTGGAGACCGCGGCGGAGATCGAGAAGACCCGAGGCTGCTGGGTTGCACATCGAGGAGGAGGTCCTCCGAGCAGTCGTGCCGTCTGAGTTGCGGGAGGAGACCCGGAGGCCACCTGGTGTCACGGCATCGACACCAGAGCAGTGATCTCGTAGTGGTGAGGTCCACGCCTGGAGCACTCCCGGGACTGCAAAACTAGATGAGAGGCGGTAAGGAGTCGGGGCGGCCAGTCAGGCCCAGATCGGGACTGTGGGCACTGCGTATCATTCCGAACAGAGAGGGGAGCAGTCCTGGTACTATCTGTTGAGCCCGCTGAGCCCGAGTGAGCGGGGGCCATCCGAGACTTAATGTGCGGCCTGGCACCTTGGAGCTAATTCCTGTAGGAGGAGGCTGAACTGCCGGGGGAACAATGATTGCAGCCTAAGACTGGGCCCGAAGAGGTACTGTGGTATGAGAGAGGCACCCCGAGCGCAGTGAATGCTTCTGGAGGCTTGATCGGAACTAGGATCGCGACCGGTAGCGGTACAATAACTTTACAATGTACAATGACCTTAGCCTTGCGATGATCGGTAACTAAAGTGGCCTGACCCTAAGATGGCGGCTGAAATGTACGGGAAGTGCTTTTCCTTTCCCTACGGAGATGCGCTGAAAAAGATTGGCAACTCGTGCAAGTATTAATAGTATGGCTGTGTCCGCTGCCTATCAAGAACGTTTCTGCACACAATCGTTTCCACCAGCACGGCGATCTTCCTCAGAGCGGGCCTGGCCCTAAGATGGCGCCCATGGTCTAATATCGACAAAATCAATCGGAAATATAGCCATCTGAGTTTGCTGCAACGTTGAGCTCATTTCTACCCTTCCTTGCTGCACCAAGCCGGGGGACACTCTACCAATTATTACCAGCCGGTTACCAGCTTGTCCTGCAATCTGCTGGTACCCTTGACATCTTTCATGGAGCTCAGCTTTTAAGATCTCAGCTCCCATCTTTGGAAGTAATTAGCCAGGCATATGACAGCCATCCAAACACTTATGTGATTCCACTGCTTGACATCGGGTCATATACAGCTCTGTTTGCTTTGCGGCCGATACGCATGCGATTAGTCAAACATTCTGTGAGGTGAGTTTCACTCCCGCCAAGAGGGTTGAAGGCAAGAACGATGGGTTGTCACACAATCTGCAGACTTTGGAATCTGTCCCTTCCACCTCTCCTCTCACCACTCTAGACCTGGGGGCGAGCTGGAGGACGAAGCGGATGGCGCTTCCCAGCAATGCCAAGACCGGTGTTTTTCGATGGAACTATGACGATGCCCCCTGGGCGGTTACCATAACTGTCTGATCTTACCGCGGAGCCCGAGCAACCTTGGCCGAAGCCCGGTGGAGCTGTCCTATGCAGCTATAGAGGCGTTTGGCCCTGGTTCACCCCCTCGGCCTGCACCTACCCAGCCGGACATCTGACATTGTTTTCCTCGTCTCCCTGTTGTGTTTCCTTCCCTCTACCTTTCATTCCCCATAAGACTTGTGTCTTGGCTATGCTACGCTCTAATAACTCATATTATTGTGTAATCTCATGTTTTTCTCCTATGTCTATACTTGGAACCTGTAATTGAAGTAATTATGTGACCTGCAACTTGCTGATCCTCATGTAAAGCGCTCTGATACCTCCGGGTCTAGCCAGCGCTATATAAAACTTTGCAAATAAATAAATAAATAAACAAATAAAATAAATAAATAAAATGCTGCCTTTCCTGATGCTGAGCGGAGTATAGCTGTGCGTACATCCTCCACAGAAATGGATTTCCTAAACTCAGATAGTGCCGCACTGGTTGCAACGGGCTCAGCAGGTAGCCTTAGATTTGTTCCAGGCATTTCTGGGTTAAATATTTTTGCATAGGGAGCAACCCATTCTTGCTCCATTATATGGCAGGCGATGCCTGACTCTTGTTTTTTTGGTGAAAAATGGCCTATACGCTAAATCCCAGAAGGCTCAGTTTTCTGACAGGGCTGTTGCTTATTCCAGGTTGTCCCAAGCCTTCGTTCTTATTTCAGCCTTTCTTTTTTTCCCCGGTAGTTTGTTTGTAATTCCTACTGGCCTCCTTCACCTCCACTGGATCCTGCAGGATTTTGTGAGTTGCTTTTTTAAAGATCTATAGATGTTTGTACATTATGAGTTAAACCATGTGCAAAGAGGGTGTACCAATGGTAGGGTTTTTAATCAGTATTGAATCATAAATTGAATTACTAATCATCGTGACAATTTCACACGCAGTAGGAGGCTCGCAGTTTTTTCCCAAGCAACTTAAGATTATGTTATTTTTGCTCACCACTTCTAAGAGACTTTTTCTATGATCGACATGTTGCCATTTTCTGCTCACCCCCTTATTTTTGGTATATAACATAGGCTGTGCCAGGAATAGAGGAAGCTAAAGGCATACAGACAAGTATTACAGTGATGGGATAATGATTGCTAAAAGGGGAGGGACAGACCTTGCAATTTTTTATCAGCAGGCCAAGGTATCTGACACTAGGCTATGGTCAATGGTCATGCCTTTGCCTCTCCCCACAAAGGTTGGAATATCTATCCGGTTTTCCGCCATTAGATCCATTGCAAATGTCAGGTTATTCACTGGTATTAACCTTGCTAATGCACCAGACCCTGTAGATCTGACAATCCAAAGTTCCTCTGTGGGATGTCACATGACTCATCCATGTCTTGCACCCTTTTTAATGCATACATCCACTCTGTGTTCTCATCAGGTCATCTGAATGTATACCATTATATGAGTTGGGATATGTAGCTTGACCTCAGGCTAGATGGTAAATGGCCCATTGTCCACCACAAGAATATGGAGGCAGTTTATCTATGGACCTGGAATAAATTCTTGCAAGTAAGATGGAGGTAGTAGTTCAGTAGTGGTCCGTGATAGGAGTGCCGGCCGGGCGGTGACGTGGGGCGGGGGAGGGGCAGGGTGGTGGGTAGTAAACCATGGATTACGGCCGAATACAGGTAAGTAAACATTTAAATAAATAAAACGAATTTCGTTGTGAGCGCTGCATCGCCAAATGCGATGCAGTGCGCACAACGAAATTCGTTTTATTTATTTAAATGTTTACTTACCTGTATTCGGCCGTAATCCGTGGTTTACTACCCCCCACCCTGCCCCTCCCCCGCCCCATGCCACCGCCCGGCCGGCACTCCTACCACGGACCGCTACTGTAGTAGTTATCAGCAAAGAACATTGAACAATGAGATGTAGCTATACAGCCAACCTGTATAGGAATCCACTTTACCCCAACAGCTGATGTAATGTCCGTTGGTGCCATTATTTGATTAAGAGGCTTTGCTTGAAATCAAGTGAACTGTGAGGCCAGACCCTCTCCCTATCTTAACCCAAATGCTGAGAAATATTATTATTATTATTATTATTATTGATGATAATAATCATCATCATCATCATAATCATAATAATAGCAATAACAATAATAATATCAAATCATTGCTGTAAAAGTGGTCACTAACAGGTCTGGCAGCACTTTGCATATGCTGAACTCTCTTTAAAAAAGGAAACATATTATTATTATTATTATTTTTATTATTATTATTATTGTTATTATTAATAATAATAATAAGAATACAAAAATGGGCAGAGTGATGGGGAGCAATCGATGAGTATGGAAAGAGAAGGAAAAAATAGAGCACTGAATGATAGATAATAGAAAAAAGGTAATGAGGGAACAAAGAGGGTGGGAGTAAAAAAGCCAAAATAGAGAACAGGGGCAGGGGTACATGAGAAACAAGAAAACACATACACTGCCACGGAGTGCTGCAATGAATAAAAATGAAGAATCCATTTAAGTCAGTAGTGGAAGGATGCAAGCACTCAATCAGAACACCTTAAGAGTGAAATGCTCCAAGCAGCCCAACTAGACGAATAGGGAGGAAAACATTTGACTCAACAGCAAAGACCTGAGACACGCAACAAAGCTATCTATTCATGAGCAACGGGATAACTCAAAGCCCAATCTAAGTACAAGTAATGTATTTGAAACAATGTCTCCAACAGCTTTAGCTGTCTGTCGTCGGGACCTAAAAACGACAAAACATTATTCAGCGCTTTTGAGATCAGTTTGCTTTTGGTCTACTCTGCTTTAATGTGCCCAGAAGTGGAGGGAATGTGTTAAGTAATGTTATTTTAATTTATAATGCGCATGACTCACCCTAGAAGGGGTATCTCAGTGCCGCAGTGAACCATAGGCAGACAGCACTAATATCGGAATAGCTCAGTGCTGGAACAGGGGGTCTCTAGTTGGCTGAGGTATGTACCTTAGTCCAAATAGGGACCCTTGCTTCTAGTCAGGGTAAGGAGGGACACACCCTTTGATAACCCCCTGGTAGCTTGGCACGAGCAGCCAGGCTTATCTCCAAGGCAATGTGTAAAGTATTTGCAACCACACTCCCAGTAACACAGTGATAACACCACAAATGGACACCACACTGGTTTCATAAAAATAGCAGTATCTTTATAAAAAGGAATACGATGAGACCAAACGATAGAAAACCAACATATGCGTATTCGTAATAATTCACTTGGCCGGTTATTAGGCCAGCAATCACTTGTAGGTTCTTGTGGTATTAATGAGCAATTTACGATCTCTAATGCAGTCCTAATGCAATGCTATGCAGTTCATAATGCAGCTCGTAATGTAATACTAGGACAGTCCTTAATGCAAGAATCAGGCAGTTCGTAATGCAATAATAATGCGATTCGTAATGCAAGAATCAGGCAGTTCGTAATGCAATAATAATGCGGTTCGTGATGCAAGAATTAGGCAGTTCGTAATGCAATAATAATGCGGTTCATAATGCAAGAATCAGGCAGTTCGTAATGCAATAATAATGCGGTTCGTGAGGCAAGAATCAGGCAGTTCGTAATGCAATAATACTGCGGTTCGTAATGCAATCTGCGCGGTCAACTCGGGCACCACTAGGCCCCAACAGCAGAGACAACGGTCATAGGCTTACAGGGGCGGCCCCGGTCCTGCTGGGCAGGTCCGGGCCGCTCGGGGACTCAGAGCGTCTAACGCGGTGCAGCGGGAGAGAGCTCGGAGCACTCCTGTACTCCTCCTGCACGCCTCCCCAGGCCACACACGGTTGCGGCTCCTGAACAGAGTCCAAGCCTTACCTGGGCGGGTGGGCTGCCTCGCTCTCTCTCTCTCCCCGCTCGTCGGACATCCTGCTGGGCGATCCCGATCACTTTGCGGTTTTGTTGCTAGGCGACGCTGTAGCCAGACAGGTTACGGCGCGGCCTTCTCCGTCATTGATGATCTTGGGCAGATTCCTTTCGACGAACAACGATCACGATCCCTTTCACCTTGTAGCTTCCTTAGCTTCAAGAAATCCTTTAGCACATTGCGGCTCGGGCCAGCAGCGGTAATCCTTACTCACAGCCTCAGTTACGATGATGGCTCGGGCAACAAACAGCAATACAGCAGCGTGGACGATGTTTCACGCTGCGGGGGGCAATGCGATCACGGGGCACCTCGTAAACAGTACCACGGACCACACGGCAGTCTCAGGCGTGCAAGAGCACCACGCACACAGCGTCGCTGAGACACAGTCCTCAGTTTCAAGTGCCCCATTAGCACATTGCGGCTCGGGCCGGCGGCGGCGATCTTTACTCACAGCCTCAGTTACGATGACGGCTCAGGCCACAAACAGCAATACAGCAGCGTGGACGATGTTTCACGCTGCGGGGGCAATGCGATCACGGGGCACCTCGTAAACAGAACCACGGACCACACGGCAGTCTCTGGCGTGCAAAAGCACCGCGCACACAGCATCACAGTTTTTACTTTCACACAATCCTTTGGCACGTTGCGGCTCGGGCCGGCGGAGGTGATCCTTCCTCACAGCATCAGGTACGATGACGGCTCGGGACACAACAGCAAGGCAGCAGCGTGGACGATGTTTCACGCTGCGGGGGCAGTGCGATCACGGGGCACCTCGTAAACAGTACCATGGACCACACGGCAGTCTCAGGCGTGCAAGAGCACCACGCACACAGCGTCGCTGAGACACGGTTGGAAACTTTTGTGTTCCTGAGTTTCCACAACAGGGGACCAGCTCTTCTCGGGCCCTTGGAGACATGCTACTTCAGGACACAGCACACAGCAAAGTCCTCACAAGCAGGGGAACACAGCACACAGCAAAGTCCCTTGTCCTCTCCTTAGTCAAACCAGCAAACTGCAGGCCAGCCCCAGAACACACAGCAAGGGCAGTCCTTCTCTTCAGTCTCTTCAGCTGTTCTTCTTTGGCAGAGGTTCCTCTTGAGCACCAAGTAGGTTCAATCCTTTTTCAATATGGATTTCAGTCTTGCGTTCAGGGGTTTCAGCTCTTACATTTATACCCCTAAATGCCTTTGAAGTCTTTGTGTTCAGGGGCCTCTGACCTCGGTCCAAAACCAGACCTGGGTGGCTTCCTGCCAGTGCACACCCGCCTCCTTTGATAGTCAGGGTCTGGGGCCCAGACACTCAGCAAGAGGTGGAGCCATCCTTTTGTGGCAGCAACACAGCCCTCTTCACATCCAGGGGGCTACTCCTCCCCCTCACATCAAATGCAGGCCAGCCTGTTGTTGTCTCACCTTCTCCTCCCTGGGGTCAGGACACTTCCCAGACCCTGTCACGTTTAAGCCCAGGCAGGCAATATACAACCAGGCAGAGGCACACAGGATGGTTTAAGACAAGAAACCAGCCACTTCTGAAAGCGTGGTTTCTAAACACACAATTCAAAAACCATCTTCACAAAAAGATGTGTTATTAAATTCTGAGTTCAGGCACACTAAACTCCATCTCTCCATCTTATGCCTATGGGAAGATATGCTGGAAACATGGGACACAGCATTCCCCATTCTGTCCTATGGGCAAGATGCCCTTGCAACAGTGAAAAACGAATTTGGCAGTACTTCACTGTCAGGACATGGTACACACCTCAGTACATGTCCTACCTTTCACATACACTGCACCCTGCCCAGGAGGGTACCTCGGCCTACTATAGGGGTGTCTGATGTGCATAAAAAGGGAAGGTAAGGCCTGGCAAGTGGGTGCACTTATCAGGACAACAAGGCAGTTAACAAACTGCGCGCAGGCACTGAAGTGGCAGGCCTGAGATCTCTCTTTAGGGCTACTTGTGTGGGTGGCACAATTAGTGCTGCAGGCCCACTAGTAGCATTTGCATTACCAGCCCTGGCACACATAGTGCACTTTACTAGGGACTTCACTAGTAAGGCAAGCATACCAATTATGGAAACCAATTACCATAACACTTTATACAGAGAGCATATGCACGTTAGCACTGATCAGCAGTAGTAAAGTGCCCAGAGTCCTAAAACAAACAAAAACAGGTCAGAAACAATACAGGAGGAAGGCAAAAAGTTCAGGGATGACCCTGCAAAAAGGGCCAAGTCCAACACTCAGTTTTGAGAAGCTTTCTGAAATGTAGGTGGTCCATGCACTTCCGTAAGTGGGAGGGTAGTTGATTCCAATAGTAGGGAGCCAGGTAAGAAAAAGCTCTACCCCCAGAGTTTGTTTGCCTAATTCGGGGCATAGTGAGAAGTGATTTAACCGAGGATCTCAAAGGTCTGTTCAGCTGTTATGGAATAAGTTTCTCTTCCAGGTATCTGGGTCCTTTGCCATTCAGTGATTCAGTGATTTGTGCACTATGCAGCAGCTCTTGAATATAATTCTCTTGCATACGGGAAGCCAGTGGAGTGAGCATAAGAGGGGAAGAGAGGCTGTTCTGGCCAGCATACTATGAATGAGGTGGGCCGCCATGTTTTGGACCACTTGGAGTTTGTTAAGTAGAGACTCATTAGTAGCGGCTAAATGGGCATCACAATACTCCAGGCGGCTGATCACTAGTGCCTGTACTAAGGTCTTCCAGACCGAAAGTGGGAGTAGTGGAAAGACTCTGCACAACAGACTTATTGGATGAAAGAAGGTGCCAGTGGTAGCCACTACCTGATCTTTCATAGTAACAATATGGTCCAGGCGAACGCTCAGATTTTTATCTGTCGATTTGGGGGCAGGTGCTACGCCCAAGTCTGTTGGCCTCCAGTCCGGGGACCAGAGCAGTTGGGCTTTGCCAAAGAGCATAATCTCTGTTTTGCTAGCATTCAACCGGAGAAAGTTCTCTGTCATCGAAGCCGAGATGGCTTTTATCCCATTTGAAAAACGTGCTTTTGTAGTGTGTAGGTCATTATTAAAGGAGATGAGAAGTTGGGTGTCGTCCGCATATGAGAATGGGGTGAATCCATAAACTCTGATGGTTTTGGCAAGGGCGCCACATAGATGTTAAACATTGTGGGGCTAAGACATGAGCCCTGAGGCACCCCCTTCTTGAGCTCTGTGGTGCGGGATCTAAACGGGCCTAGATTGATGGTCAGAGTTTGATGAGTTAGAAAACTCGAGAACCATTGTAGAGCTAGGCCCCGGATACCTATTTCTTCTAATTTCTGGAGCAGTCTAAAATGAGACACTGTGTTGAAGGCTGCTGATAAATCAAGCAGCACTAGCAGTGAAGGCTGATTTGCATCCTGGAGCTTCTGATATAGTCTGTTACCGCTAGGAGAGCAGTTTCAGTGCTATGCATGGGTCTGAAGGCGGATTGGGAAGAAATCAGGATACTGTTGAATTCTAAGAGCTCCATAAGTTGTCTATTAATATGTCCTTCCAATAATTTACTCATCAAAGGGAGAAGCGAGATAGGACGGTAGTTTGACAGGTCTGAGGCAGGGGGGTCTCCTTTTAATGAATGGGAATAACCTGTGCGGCCTTCCGGTCTAGTGGAAGCCTTCCTGAGCTCATCGAGCAATTTAGTAGAGAGCAGATGGCAGGGGGAGCTGAGTTTCCAGAATTGGTGAGATCTTGGCTGGAACTATGTCTAGAGGAGACCCTAATTTCCCAGCCTTCCGCATTTCACAGATGGAGTCAGATCTGAGGGGTAGAAATCTCTCTAGGATACCAGTACTTTCAACATTAGAGGGGGTGAAGTTGGATTCTACTCCCAATTGATCCCATGATCTAGAAAAGTTATTGTGAATCAGATAAACTTATTCTTCAAAGTGATTTGCAATGGCATCACATAAAGCTTGTGAAGGAGGGGTATCAGTTGAGCATGCGATCGGATTTATAAAGGATTTGAGAACTTTGTATAACTCTTTGGAAGAGTTCCCAGCCTGGCTAAGTTGTAATGCCATGTGTACCTTACGCACTTTTTTAATGTTCCTATGGTAGAGCGCAAAGGTTTTTTTATAGGCTTCTCTGTCATTGGGGTTGTAGGTTTGACGCCAACGCCTCTCCAGTTTTTTACACCAGGCTTGTGCTGTTCTGGAGTGTACCAAGGGGTGTGTGGACCATGTTGGACTACATGTTAATGTTTCATAGGGGCTAAGTTGTCTATTGCTGTTTTTAGGGATTCATGATAATCTGCTAGAGCCTTGTTCCCTTCTCCCATCTCCCCTATAGTTGGAGAAATAAACTCCTTAGTGAAGGCGTCCGGAGTGATTTTACACCATTTTCTCATAAGAAGTTGTGTAGAATTGTTTGGGGGTGTAGGTGCGTGGGTAGAAGTGACCCGAAATCCAATTATTGAGTGGTCTGTTCAAGGGAGGGGGCAAGGGGGCTCCGCAGATATAGAGGGAGAGGGAATAGGGACATATTAAGGGACAAGAATGACAATATTTTGAAGAGGGGTTCATGAGAGCAATCTTCACAGCTATGGGTGTAAATTTGTTGTGCATGGCCGTATCATTTATAATGCTGCCCTAGAGGTCTGCAAATTTGCTCCCCACACCTTATTGGGACGCTGCTTATTTAAATACATTATACACTGTATCTGAAAGCTCGGTATAAAATGTGGCATGAGTTGGTCCAACTCTACGATACATCTCACTGTACTGTACAACCATGTGCAGCAGGGAGTGATAGAGTGTCAAATGTTATTTAACATTACACTTTCAAAATCTTTTACAGTGCTATCGATCGGCATTCATTTCAATCAGATATTTATTCAAAATCAAGTGTTTGACTGCCTGTGCCTTCCTCTGCTGTTAAATCAAAACTAATAAAGTGTTTAAAAATAACAGAGGAATTCCATGATGTAAGGATGGAACAAGGCCGAAGGCGGTATACCATGTGCCAATTTAAATAGGAGATGTTCTATTATTGTTTCATACCAGTGATCTTTGAATATACTTTTTTTTCAAACTCATGTTTTACCCTCTGCAATGATGCAGTCTTTCACTGCACACTAAGCTCTCCTTTCGTTTTCTTTTTAGCAATGCTCAACAGAGCTTCATCATTTCAAATTACAGTGTCAATACTGTGGTGTGTCACGAAAGCCCAGGGGCTGCTGATTCCAGTCCATTCATAATCGTTCCAGACGTCAGGCCTGTCAGAAGTGCTTCCCGCCCTTAATCTAGAGATTTGCGGAATTCACAGGAGAACAAACAGAATCTGACAGAAGAATATGGATCCAGTCCATGTGTTCTTTTTATCGAGAAGTCAACATAATGTTGCATTCTTGTGCGAAGTATTTACAACAAAACATAGACAAATATTCACAAACCAGGTTCAACTACCACAATTCCTCGCCTAGATTCAAATGAGCTTACTGTTATATAATATTACCTCAGACACTGCATGTTGCCTGACAGACCATTTAAAATCTATACAGCAAGAAGCAGCTAATTTGAAAACACATTAACCACTTTATTCCCCTGGCAAGCATAAAAAGCGACTACAATTATACCTAATCCTACAACTACAGCCGGCTGCACAGAAATTCTGCTTTTATAGAGGGTCCAACAATTTGGCCTGAAACACATCGGATTTACACATGGGAACGTGTTTTGCACATTTAGTGAATGGCGGGTCGTATTTCAGGAGAGGTTGCATATCCAGGCAGATTCTGTTTTCAGCTCGTTCATTATCTAAAGCTTAGGACCAAATCACTCTCATGGGAAAAACAGGCAGAAACAGAGTGATACGTAAAATTATTTAGAGTGCATGAAAAACCAAGAAAGAACACAAAAAAGACTCTAGGTGCATTCATGAGGGAGAAATATCTATCCGCTAGTCCAAATAAAGCAAGTTCCACTGCTTTGCAGAGAGACAAAAATCCAATACAACTATACAAATTTCCGTCGCTTGTGGGCTTGCAAGTGTTGCAAAGATTTATAGGGACAAACAGATTGCAACAGTTCTAGAAACCAATTTTTTTTATCTCAGATGATGTCTCAAGAAGACAGATAGACTATAGGATTTTCTGCCAGTTCGGGGATTTCTCCAAGCAGATTGCAACTCTTGTACTAATCTTTAAGCCCTGTGAATCTGTGATCCTACTGAAGATAACCATAGGAGCCATAGCAGGCCACATGTAGCCCTGAATCAGGCTGGCACAAGATGTCTGAAATAGTATATGGTTTAAATATTTGGGGGCATATTCTCAAGGACTCATCGCCGATTTAACGGCACTTTACCGCCACGAAAGTGTCGATAGATTTATCGCCCTATTCACAAGCCTGCGCTAACAGCCCATATCGTCAGTTTTCCTGCGATAGCTGGCACTAAAAACATCGCCAAGGCTGACAGCGACAACTAACGCTAATCATATGCAGAGTAGGCGTTCCTGTGCAAAAACTCATGATAACACTACTTCGCGATATTCACAACGACCAACCAGATTGGCGATGCGGGCCTAAAACATGCGATAAGGCGCGTTAGCAGCAGGAACTTAAGAGCTGCTTTTTTCTGGTCTTAAGTAGGACGAAAAGCTGCAGTAGAAAGGGAGCCCAGCCCAGAGCCACATCTGAAGACCAACACATGCCATGGAGCTACTAATCACGCAGCTTGGAGACCCAAGAGGGCCACAACACCCAACGCCACCACCACCAGGACCACCCCCACCCCCCGGACCACCCCCCCCCGGACTACCACCGAGGCAGCGCAGAACAAGACAGCGGACCTTCCGATAATGCACCAGCCTCAGAGACTTAACGCCAGAGGAAGTCATTGCCCACTACAGGCTCAAAAGGACAACCATCCTCCGCATCCTGATCCACATTGCCCACAGGCTGACGGTACCAACACAGCGGACAACCAACATCCCTCCGCAGACAAAGCTGCTGGCTGTGCTGCACTTGTTGGCCTCTGGTACCTTCCAACCAACAACTGCCAGAGTCGGAGGAGTCTCACAGCCAGCCCTATCAAAGTTCCTCACACCTGTCTTGGATGCCATCATCAGCTTGATACCCCAGCACCTTCACTTCCCCCAAACTGCGCAGGAACAGCTGGGGACCAAGCAAGGCTTCTACGCCATAGCTGGTTTCCCGCACGTGTTGGGGGCAATTGACTGCACACATGTCCTACTTGTGCCCCCTGCCGACACTGCACACAATTACCGCAACAGAAAGCACACACATTCCATCAATGTGCAGGCAATAGTGGACCACCGGGGACTGTTCACCAATGTCGTTGCAAACTTCCCAGGCAGTGTGCATGATTCCTACATCTTCCGACATCATCAACCAGCGCTTTCAGGATGGCACCTATGGAAATGGACTGCTTGTTGGTAAGTACCAACGGAACACACCACACACCTCAACTCCACAATCATACAACTCACAACTGTGGGAATGCACACGTAACAAAATCACATACAACATGCCAACCAACATGCCCACCTACCAGACACGACAACACAAGTAACTGTGGTAATAGGGGCCAGACATGTAGACAAACCACCCACAAAGGCATAGCCCCTCTGCCACACAATTGCAGTATGTGGGGAGAGGTGGGACCCAAGAATGTGCGAAGGAGGCAAGTGACCCATAAATTAGAATGTACACAATGCCAAGTGTGGCGGTGATGTGCTGGACAGTCATGAGTATGCAGAGCACAGACATGTCCATGTGGACATATACAGCTAGTGTGTGTAGTGTCGTGGACAGTGGACACAACCATGTTACCTCAGGCAGTGGGGAAGACCTCGGACATGTAGCTATGTCGCCCCCCTGTAAGCGTAAGCGTAGTGGGCTGGGCCGGCGTACGGCAGTCCAGCGTAGGAGTGTGAATAAATAGCCCGGGGCTCTGGGCGCGGTTCACTTCCGGGATGGCCACCAAAGTAACTACTGCGTGTGTGTCTGTGTCCGCCTTATCCTGACCATAGGCCTACACACATGTGGCCGACCACCTTCATCGGCCAAATTAACACCGGTGACGAGGAGCCTACGTCACACGCCACCCAGCGCACAACTTGTCATCGCCTGCAGGGGCGTGTCTGCCAGGGCGGTGCCCCTCACCCTGCCACGAGGCCGCCGCCATGACCGGTGGTGCCTGTGCGCCTGCTGCACCCCAGCCCGCTGGTCCCCAGACCCGTCCGGCGCCGAGCGGTGATTGCCCGCCCCTGCACACCCAGGCCTCACTGCTCACCTGCCGCCACCGGCGTGTCTCCAAGAGGGCCCACCATGTTCTGGTGCAATCTTCAGGGCCGAGGCCCACGAGCTTGGCAGCCTCCTCTGCCTATCGCTGGCTTCTGCGCAACAGGCCCCCAGCGCACCCTGCGGCACCGCACAGCGGAGTTCTGTGTGTGCTGACTGCTCCCTTCGGCCTCCACTGCGGTCCAGCAGGCTAACAGACAAATCCTTTCCAGTCCGGCCCTCCAGGTGCACTGCATCATCGCAGACTGCACACCCGCTCAGCTCATCCGGTGGGCCTACCTCAGTGCATCGCAAGTCACTGTCCAGCCTCCAGGCCACAACATCATCGCAGGCTGCACACCCGCTCAGCTCTTCAGATGCCACTAACTCAGTGCACCGCAAGTCACCGTCCAGCCTCCAGGCCACAACATCATCGCAGGCTGCACACCCACTCAGCTCTTCAGGTGGGCCTACCTCAGTGCACCGCAAGTCATCGCCACGTGGCGGTAGGCCCCTGCCGGACGCAGTGCCTCAGGTGCCACTAACTCAGTGCACCACAAGTCATCGTCCCGTGGGGCTACCCCACAAGTCCGCCTCCAGCAGCCAACAGCATGTCCTCGGTAACGACACTGGAGCCCCTCACAGTCACGGGGCCACCCCCGTCCCAGGCAGCCCTCTGGAAAGCCGGGGTGGAACGTCTGGAGACGTACTCCGAAGCGCACGACATCCCAGCGCCGCAGCGGGGGCGCACGCGTAGGCGTGTGAGGAGTGTGAAGAAATGGCCCGGGGCTCTGGGCGTGGTTCAGTCCTGGGCTCTGGGCATGGTTCAGTTCCGGGCTGGGCACAAAAGTAACTATGGCGTGTGTCTCTGTTGTGGTGTCTGCGCCACCCGGCCCTTAATCGACAAACTTGCAATGTAGCATGCACCCAGATGGCGGGCTCGCCGGAATGGATAAATAAAGGAGCGCAAGACCGCTCGGGGTCTTGGCTCATACATGCCAACTGTTGTGTGTGTACCTTCATTGCCGCAGCATAAGCCAAAGGCCTAGCCTCAATCGCAGCGCGAGTTCAGCCATGCCTGAACTCCACATCTGTGTCCGCCCTATCCTTACCATAGGCCTACACACACATGGCCGCCCACCTTCAACGGCCAAAATTACAGTGTTGTTGACAGGCTTGCGGACATGCGCAGACAGGCATGACAATGGTGTGCCGTAGGAGTGCAAGTGATGCAACCGCACAGCGCACACAAGTAAATAGGCTCGGGGGGAGGGAGGAGCAGCTGTGAGGCTACGTAATACACATTGACCCCACACATTCGCCAGAAGCAATACATGGCAAACATGAATCCCAAAGTCACACAAATCACACACCACAAAACTTGTAAGTCTGCCAACACAGCATGCAGAACCACCAGTTTACACTAATCTCACTTACCTCTCACAGGTGATCAAGGATATGCACTCTGCCCGTGGATGATGACACCCCTTAGAGCCCAGAACACCCCGGCCCAGAGGCAGTACAATGTGGCCCACAAACGCACCAGGGGCATTGTTGAGCGCACATTTGGCGTGTTAAAGTCATGTTTCATGTGCCTGGACATCACAGGTGGAAGACTCCTGCATGGCCCAGAAATAGTGTGCAAGATGATCATTGCATGTTGTGTATTGCACAACATATGTGTATGCACCAATGCCCTATGGATCCAAGTGCCAGATGCACCGGTCGATGATGAGGAAGATGAGGCAGGTGGACCACACCCCACTGCAGCTGCAGCAGGAATAGCCCGAAGGAACACAATCATTGCCAATTTCTTCGCATGAGCACGTCACATTGTGACAGTCCTTAGCAATCATGGAACAGTACGAAATGACCACATGAACAGCATGTGCAAAAAAGATTCATTGCAACACACATTCCCTGTGTGCATGTTAGTCCTCTGCATTAGCACATCACTCTGACAGGTGTAAGTGCAACATTAAGTGCTAACAATCTCACAAATAGCAAATAGATGGTGGGTATGTCACCTCTGTACAGAGAGGCTGTTCAGGGTGTCAAGTATTTGGAATGCCATCACAGGGTGTCAAATGTAGTACGTAATCCCACTCATCAGCGTATCACATGTGTACAAAAACATGACATGAAGGCTGTCATTGGTGTTCAAAAAAAGACAACAGGCTGTCATTTGTGGTCAAATTTGAAATTGCGGGTGTCATTTGGGGTCAAATATGAAATTGCGGGTATCATTTGGGGTCAAATATGAAATTGCGGGTGTCATTTGGGGTCAAATATGAAATTGCGGGTGTCATTTGTGGTCAAATATGAACCACCCTGATGCAGAGATGCACCCTGTGACTCAAGTCCCACAACATGAGCAACATGGACGTAAGGGGGATGGGGGCACAGTGAACACCTCAGCAACATGGGAGATGCACACCAGCCAAAAAGCCAGCAGGAATACCTTGCGTAGAACACACCAAGGTGTCCCCTGGACATATGTGCCATGTACAGATCACATGTGTACACGGACGTCATCCATCAATAGTAGTAAACAGTGTCAGCTAATAGGTGCAAGGTGAGATGTCACGCGCCTCCTCACAGCTACCTGTACCCATCACTGTCAGACTGAAGCAAAACAACACTGCTACATCAGAGCATGCAAATTTGACCGTGAGGGCATGTACATGGCTGGTAAGGGTTCAACCGTGCCGGAAGGCAAAGCAGTGACATCCCCCCCCCCCAATCCACATCACATTTCCAGAATGCAAGCAGATGACAAACTAACATTAGGGATGAAAGCTCCTTTGTCTGGGCTAGAAGGCAGTGACACATCTGCACCTCCGAGCTTGGAATTGCATGCGCCCGGCACCCCCTGAGAGATACCATAGCAGCTGATGACGACTCCCACACTACGCACAGCGCTAACCAAAGTCCAACGTATACACACCCCACACACAGAAGTCCTTGCTAGCAGTTCTCTTGCATGGAATGACCTTCACACTTACGCACAGACCATCCCAGGAGTCCAACCGCTGCACACTCAAACAAATCATTGCTCCGAGCTGTGGCATCCACATAACTTTGACTTTGAATTTTTAACACACATCCCTATTTCTAAGCCTGGGCGGTGAACTACGCTACACTCGCGGAGCTTGCGTAGTCTCGGTAACTTCGCGATTCGCGTAGAACGCGAAGTTACCGTACACTACGCAATTTGCGGCGTAGCGTAGCTGTTTTTCTTCTTCGCGCGCTGAATATACGTTCTCGCGCGCGCAGTAACGACCTACCGTGATTCTGCGTTCGCCGACGCGACTTCCTATCCGTTCGCGGGCGCCACGAGATTTGGAATCCGGCTGCACGATCCCGTGAGAGTGTGCGAACGCGAACACGTCATTCGGACGCGCGATCTAACTTCCGGCGGCAGTGTTGGTAAGATCGCGATCCCGAACACGAAGAAACTACAATCTGGCGAAGAATATCTCTCGAGCATCATAAAACATTCTCGAAAATGATGATTTTGCTCCAAAAACTCCTCAGATTGTGATTTGGCTGTAGTTTTTGTGCAAGGAGTCCTTTTTTTTTTTTTTACTTTTTTTCCAAGAGGAAGGAAGTGCCCCTGATTCTCAAACTTCCTGTTCCTGTCCAGCAGGCTCCTCCCAGTGCTTTGTCCATGTGCTGTTCACTTTCATTTGGATTTGGAGCTGGAAGGATCACTTTTTGTGTCTGTCTGCTGCATCATATCATTGGATTGGATTTGAGGACTCTTGGATTTGAGATTTTACAAGTAAGTTGGAGAATTGGTGTACTTGTTTGTTTGATTGGGGCTTGTTTGTACCTACATTTTTTGGGGGATTTCCATCTTTTTTTAAATTTATTGTTGTGGCCTGTAGTTTCGGCAGGGGCCTAGTTGTTTTTCTTTGATTGGAATTTCAGCCAGTAGGCCCAGACTAGAGCCAGAGGTACCCATGGGTGCATGTTTCTGTGGTGTCTGTTGAATTTAAACATCATGTAGGGCATGCATGGATGGCATTGGATTGATTTGCAAAATGTGGGTTTTGGGGTGGTATTTCAGTTTTTGGGTGTTTGTTAAATAAATAGGCCTTTTCAGCCAGTAGGTAACCCTGGGCATTCAGCTCGCGGACTTTGGGCAACTCCGCACTGCGCGACAACGCGGACTTACACTTTTTATCTTCTTTGCGCGCTCAATATACATTTTCGCGCGCGCGATACCGACTTTTTGTGATGAACGCGATGCCGAACACGCAGAATTTACAATCTGGCAAAGAATATCTCTCGAGCATCATAAAACCTTCTTGAAAATGTTGATTTAGTTCATTTTGCACAAAAACTCCTCAGGTTGTCATTTAGATGTAGTTTGGTGAGAAAGGAGTCACTTTTTTTTGTTTTACAATTTTTTTCAAGAGGAAGGAAGTTGCCCAGAGTCTCCAACTGCCTGGTCCTGTCCTTTGTCTTCACTTTTTTGTTATTTTGGGTGGCCTGGCCATGTGGGTGGCGGCCATTTTGTAAAGCCAGGCATTGTGCTTTTGCCATAGGCCTGCATTGTCTGTCTTGTGTTCCTTTTCTTGTTGTTGTGGGTGGCCTGGCCATGTGGTGGCGGCCATTTTGTGGGACCAGCCACTGTGCTTTTGCCATAGGCCTCCAAGCTTGCGGCCTAGTCTGCCAGTAGGCCCGGAGGTAGTCATCCTCATGGGTGCATAAAAACTGTTTCTGTGTTGTCTGTTGAATTGTAACATAATTTAGGCCATGGATGGCATTGGATTGATTTGCAAAATGTGGGTTTTGGGGTGGTATTTCAGTTTTTGGGTGTTTGTTAAATAAATAGGCCTTTTCAGCCAGTAGGTAACCCTGGGCATTCAGCTCGCGGACTTTGGGCAACTCCGCACTGCGCGACAACGCGGACTTACACTTTTTATCTTCTTCGCGCGCTCAATATACGTTTCGCGCGCGATACCGACTTTTTGTGACGATCGCGATGCCGAACACGCAGAATTTACAATCTGGCGAAGAATATCTCTCGGGCATCATAAAACCTTCTCAAAAATGTTGATTTAGTTCATTTTGCACAAAAAACTCCTCAGGTTGTCATTTAGATGTAGTTTGGTGAGCAAGGAGTCACTTATTTTTAGTTTTACAATTTTTTTAACGAGGAAGGAAGTTGTTGGGTGGCCTGGCCATGTGGTGGAGGCCATTTTGTGGGACAAGCCACTGTGCTTTTGCCATAGGCCTCCAAGCTTGCGGCCTAGTCTGCCAGTAGGCCCAGAGGTAGTCACCATGGGTGCATAAAAACTGTTTCTGTGTAGTCTGTGGAATTTTGACATCATTTAGGCCATGGATGGCATTGAATTGAATTGCGAAATGTGTTTTTTTTTGGAGGGTCTGACTATTTCACTTTTTGGGTGTGTTAAATAAATGCCTTTTTGCGTGTGTACTGTGTAATTATAATTGTGTTGTTGTAGTGGTTGTCTAACTTTCAAAAGTGTTTTTAGCCATGTGGATTTTAGTTTTTGCATTAAAGCTGTGTGTGTTTTATAAGGCATCCTTTGTCTGCCCATATATAGGCCTGCTTGAGTTCATTGTTTGCCGTGCTTTGTGCCTGTGAGTCACCATGTTGCTGGGGGCCATTTTGTTGTGGTAGTTAGTAGTGTGCTGTTTTTGCCACATAGGCCTGCGTGTCTTTCCATTGTTCCTCTTGTCTTACTGCTTCCAAATCCATCCCCATTACCAGCTGCAGCTCCCTGATGCTGCTATATAATACATCCCACGTGATGCACAAATTTAGGCCAAACATGCTCCACTACATTTTAGTTTTTGTTCTTTACTATTCTTATTCTTCCAGAGTGTACACTAGCACTACACAGTAGCCAGGAAAGCCCTGGCCTTGTTGTCAACGTCTCATAAATGGCTACACTGTGTGTTGTTGTTCACAGAGTTTCTGAAATTTAATAATTGAGGCCACCACACACTAAGTTCTATATTATATTTGTTTGATTTGTGCTATGTTTGACTGATGTTCTGGCTTTTTTGCTTTTAGGTGCACAAAGACTGAGGAGGAGGTGTGTCATCATTGCCTGTTGCACTGCCAGACAGACATCCTGCTGCTGTACACACAACGTGACGTGTGACCTGACCAGACATCTCTGCAACTGAGTGCTGCTGACATCTGAAGAAGATGGGCCCAAAGAAAGCAGGTACCAGGTCCTCCAGTACAAAGAAAGTTGCTATTGAGAAGAAGGAACAGAAGAATGAAGTGACACTTAAGTCTGGTGTGCCGGCCAATACCTTTTTTGGTCAAAAACAATTTACGCCTGCAACAGCGGTGTCCGGGGGGCAAGCTGGGGGCAGCACCTCCGCATCAGCGGGCACAACCCACCAACCTAGGGCCAAGCACATGAGTGTGGAAGAGGTAGCCAGCCTAATGGTGGAAAGCAGTGATGCTGAGCCAGAGATAAACTTATCGCTATCTCAAAGTAGTACCCAATCAATGCAGGAGGAAACACAGCAGATAAGTGGTCAAGAACAACAGCCGCAACCACCGCCCGCAATAGTAGTTGTTGTTCCTCCTGAAGTAGGGGCAGTTCAGGAAATTGAGCCTCATGCAGAGGTAGAAGAAGAAGCCACTCATTCAGAAGATCCATTGTCTTCCAAATCTCCAGCAAGGAAAAGGAGGGGTAGTCCAAGTTCTTCGCCAAGCCCCCCTTCTGATGAGCTAGATGCCACTTGGAAGCCACAAACTGAGTCTGAGAGGGAGCCACGTTCCAAGACCAAGCTAGTGAAAAGGAAGGTTCCAGAAAGCCTTACACTTATGGAGGTCGATGTAGAACAGCAGGATGATGATGATGAGCCAGTCATCACGAACATCACTCCTGGCCCGAGGAGATGGAGACGAACATTATTACCCTATCCAAAATGGCTGCGAGGGATGTAGCACGCATACCTCCACAGGTAACACCAACACAACCTACAGCTTCCATATTTGCATTAGCAAAGGCCCGGCAGCGACCTACATCCAGCACAACCACCACCTCAGTAGGAGTAGGTAGTGGTACAGCAGCACAGAGTCAAATTCAACACACACCCTCCAGTTCATCCGGCATTGGAAGTGGCACCTCCAGCAGGAGGCCAAAGTTAAGCTCCCCAGTTTGGGACTTCTTTACGGTTAGCGAAAAGGAGGAGAACATTGCTATATGCTCCATTTCTAATAGCTCTGTTAGTCGTGGTAAGTTTGGTACAAACTATGGTACCGGAGGCCAAATGACCCATCTGAAAAAACACCACTTGATCAGCTGGGAGGACCACCTTTGCGGCAGAATAAAAAACTGCAACCATTGGTGTTGGTGGGGATAAAGGAGTCGAGGATCCGATCACGGTGGAAGAGGAAGGACAGGGAGACATTCTCTCTGGTAGTGGTACACAAGGTGTCCCTGACCCCAGCAGTGCAGTCTTAACGTCGCACACATCTTCAGCAACATCTCAGTGGCACAAGAGTAAGAGTCAGCCGGAGACACCAAGAAGTACCAGGTCCGCACTACCAAAAAGTGCGTTGTTGAGCCTAAGAGAAAGGAAAACCATGCAGCCTACCATTATCAGCATGTTTGGGGGTGAGGGGCAGTACGAACGCAACCACCCAATAGCACGTTTGTACAATGCGAAGCTGGCTAAAATGTTAGCACTGGACCTTCTCCCTTTTTCTTTTGTTGAAGGGGTGGGTTTTCTGGAATTTGTGTCAACCATCTGCCCAAAATGGCATGTTCCCAGCCGCTACTATTTTGCCAGAGTTGCAGTTCCAGCACTACATCACGACGTGCTGGAATTGCTAGAAAAGGCCTTGAAGCAGAGTGCTGTTCACAGTATCCACCTGACAACAGACATGTGGACCAGTTGCCAAGCCACAGATTACATGTGCATCACTGCACACTGGATCTGTTTTGCGGGGGTTAGAGAACAGATATCTGCTGGTGTTGATACTGCAGAGATTTTTCATGCCACTCGCAAACATGCAACTGTAGCCATGTTTGCCATGGAGAAATCTCATACTGCTGCAAACATTTTGGAAGAGTTTAACACCAAGGTCTTTGAGTGGCTGCGCCCAAGAGGGCTTAGGATTGGTTTTGTTGCCACGGACAACGGCAGTAATGTAGTTTTGGCCATGCGCAATGGTGGCTATTTCAGGGTCCCGTGTTTGGCACACTGCATTTACATTGTTGTTCAAGACTTTTTGAAAAATGAATCCAAAGTCAGCAACTTACTGGTCACCTGCAGAAGAATATGCACACATTTCAGCCATTCTTTTAAAGCCCGGAAGCAGCTGAGGGTCATTCAATGTGAGCATAAAATGCCAGTCAAAGCGCTCATCCAGGAGGTGCCAACACGTTGGAACTCAACTTATTACATGCTTGATCGTCTGTTTGAACTGTACATACCACTCAATGCTTATGTCATGCAAAGATTAGGGGAACCTACTGTGAGAGGCATGACCACTGAGATGGGTCAATGGGACCTCATTAAATGCCTGACTGAGATGCTACTTCCTTTTGAGATCTTCACACGTGAAGTCAGCAGGGAGGACTGTACTATGGGCCAAGCTATCCCATTGTTGCACATGCTAGAGCAACAGCTGAAGGAGGTGTCTGAAACGTACGCAGGTGTGGATGACAAACAAGACGCATATCATTTGGCGGAGACCTTAGCCGCTCGCTTATCGGAAAATACAAGGATTAAAAATAAAATGTTGTCACAACCACATTACATTAGTGCCACAATTTTGGATCCACGGTACAAAGTATTTCTGAACAGCAAGGCAGTAATTCCTTTTTCGGAAGTGGATGTTGCCAACTACAAAACTTTGATAGCTAAGGAAGCCACTATTTTCGAAAACGAACGGCTGTTAATTACAGGCCCCCCACCCCAGGCCATAACCAGTACTACCGGGCATCCAGAGTCAAGTTCTACTTCGGAGCCTGAGGGCAGTGCGTTTGCCTCCCAGCAGTCACCTACACCAACAATAACATCAACAACAGCAAGAACAGGATCATCCACAGCACAATGTGCAACTGATTGGTTTCTACGGCAGGGGTATGGTAAGTCCAGTGCTGATGCAAAGGCAAAAGAGGCCGAGCACATCGGAGCACCCCTGAACATTGAGCGGACGGTTCAGGCCTATCTGGATGACCCAACAGAGGTCTTCATGGATCGAAACCCATTGGTGTATTGGTAAGGGAAAAGAAGCCAATGGACAGTGCTCAGCAGGCTGGCGATAAAGTATCTGGCTTCCCCTATCGCAAGTGTCTCTTCTGAGCGTGTTTTCAGTGCTGCTGGTGCCATTGTAACTTCGAAAAGGACCAGTCTCTCGACCAAAAGCGTGGAGGGGTTAACCATGATCAAAATGAATCAGCACTTTATACCACCGGATTACAAAATACGTGAATCACAGCAGGAAGAGGAGAGCGACTTGGATGACGTAAATAGTGCGTTACAGGACCTACTTCTGTCCGAACCACCAGAGTTTGAGGACGAGCTCCTCTTCCCTGACAACTAGGCTTTCAAATTGTTACTTTCTTCCTTCCTTTATGTGTCTGTGTATCTGTCTTTCTGGTTCAAATCAAATCACAATAAATCCATCACCACCGTCTTCTCTTTTTATTTCCCTATTGGAGTTGCACGTCTGTGCATTTAACTGTCCACTCTTCAGAGTCCTGCTTCATCTTCCTGTCTCGCCCTAGTACATTTCCATCAAGCCAGACATTAGTACAAGAAATGTTGCCTTTACCAGTCCCTCCATAAGAAGTGAAACGTGACTATAGCTATCCTCCGTTTTGTTTTCGAGCCGAAACTCATCAGTGTCCGAAGGCTACCGCCTCTGCAGGCGTCCACAACTCTTCACTGTCAGAACTTGGGCAGGCATCCAAAAGTGAACTCATCACTGTCCGAAGGCTACAGCCTCAGCAGGCATCCAAAGGTCCTCACTGTCAGGACAGAAGGTACTTGGCAGAGAAAGACAAGTGACTCTTCGAAGAAACTTGCTGACATTTGTGCAAACTCAAATGACCAGCAATGAGCGCTACCCAGGCCCCGGCCCATCATCACAGTGCTGACCATGTGAAGCAACTTAAACTGTGACAAAGTGCCACAGATGAATAAGACGAAAACCGAAACAGCGACTAACACTCAAAATTAATGTGGACTGGAGTAATGATGAGGTCACTGCCCCGTAAAAAAAAAAACACACACCTGTCAGAACTAGCCATCTGATGATCTGACAGCCAAAGAGAAGAGCAAGACAGGTAATGATGGAATGCATTGGATGCTTGCAGACTCTGAGCGATTGCTGTTGTTTGTTGTTGATGTTGTGCATGAAGTCGAACTCTACTCTACTAGTTAATCTACAAAGTGACTCAAGTCAGTGACAGTCAATGTTTCCCTTCTTGTTGTTTAATAACCAAATTGTACTCCTACTACTGCAGGTGCAGGCCAATATCTGTTGCAATTTTTAATATGGAATATGGACTTAATCGGAGTCACTACAGACTGAGTTGTGGTTGGACAACACGTACCACACCATGATGATGACCATACTATCTTTGCACACAGTCAGTCACTTGGATCGGAGATGATTCAAGGAATAACTGCATTTCATGAAGTGGCATAAGGTAAACATAAACACAACAATTCAACAAGAAAGTAAACACAGCAGACCTACATGTCCATGTAGTGGTGTAGTCGAGTGTAGTCATGATGACTGACAGCGGCGCATTGATTTTGTCACTTAATTTGGAAAATGCTAAGTTGCTGTGTATGCCTTTTGTCTGGCTCTGTCAAAAATTAAGGTAAATGGAGGTTGGGTCACGGGCTGGTGCTGTGGTGGGCCTGTTCTGTCCTGTTGTTGTTGTAGCTTAATGCTGTAAACAGAATTTACACGATATATCCAAGCCGCCTCAGTCTGAAAGTGTTCTCTCTTCTCTTCTTGGACTCCACCGTAATTGATGTTTTTTTTTATTCATTGATTTTTCAATACCCCTTTTCTTTTTCCATCTAGACGTTACAGGCCGGCCTTTATCCTGTGCTAATAACCCTGGGCGTAGTTCGCGAAGTAGCGCTACGCGAAGCTAGGCGAAGTGCACTTCGCACTACGCGAGCTACTCGTAGCACAACGCGAACTGCGCAGTGCGCTGTTCGCGATGATTGCACAGTGCCGGATGCTTGTCCGCACTGTGCAATCATTGAAAACGGCATCTTGCACAGTGCGAGCTGTCTTTTACTGCCGCTCGAGTAGATTTTTACTCGAGCGGCAGCTTTCTCAACGCGGACTGGTAGTTTCTCATCGCGAGCGGTCGCGAGCATATGCGACCACTCACAATGAGAAACCTAACCTCCCCGCGTTGAGAATCTCGACGGGAGGTTTATTTTCCACGCTCGCGATCGACAACTTGATGTTGCTGATCGCGAACGAGGTAAAAGTCTCGCCGGGATGTCATTTTGCTTGCTTGCGGTCGCCAACTTGACGTTGAGGACCGCGACCAAGCAAAAAATGACCGCTGCACTACGCTACGCGTGTTTGCACTGTGCTACGTGCAATTCGCGTAGTGTGAAGTAGCGCAAACATCGCAAACTACGCGAGCGTAGCGTAGTGCTTTGCCCAGGGTTAATTGCTATACTGGGAGACACAACTCACATTTACCTTACCAATCGGCATCAGGAAGGCCACCAAGATTGATGTGCGGAGCGTCCATGGAAGATAGGACCAGAGGAAGGACGAGATTCAACTCCACAATTTGACCATGCTAATACAGTAACTTTAGTATCATTCATCATTCATCTTTTAATTAATTTGAATCCTTTTTTCTCTTCAATCATTAGGACTGTGTGTTGTTTGTTGTTGTTTGTTTGCTAATTGATCCCTACAACTGTTTTTTAATTGTCTTTGCTATCTTTACAAGTAAGCCCAGTACAACATGGAATTTGGGTCTCTGAGGGCTTATTACAGGCAAGGCAAATTCCATAGAATATACTGCTGCCCTGTACTGTCTAATTGTCTAGTAGGAGTTATTAAGTACTACTCATTAACCATCAAGTTATCTTCATCATCATGCATGCATTTCCCTTTTCTCCCTTTATAGATTTTTTGGATAAGATCATGGTCGTCTGCCAAGATTGCGCTTTGCTTTTGTTGTCCATGCGTACTGTTTTTCATTCTCAAACCTTTCCCCAAACCCCCCTTCCCATCCATCCATTCATCAAACCCTAACCCTCTTCCCCCGGGCTGTGATTTATATTGAGGTGTGATGTGACTACATAAAATGTACACCAATTGATCACACGCTTGCTGGGGCAGATGTGGTGAAAGCAACACTAATTCAATTGCAAGGCAGGGCGAGGAGCTTCTTCTGCTTGCCCACCCATGCTCAGTCTATGTGCAAGCCGTCACCGGCTAATAGTAGTACATCATAATTAATTGCCGGCATTGATTGGATTAATCATCAAACTCCTACCACACAGCAGTAAAGGTTACGAATTACGATTGTGTTAAGTTAAGTGACTCACTCGACACAACTACAGTTTGTAACTTCTTGTACTAGGCTGTCCCCGCCACCATTATGTTTAGTTTGACTTTAGCAGTTGCAACTGCAATATTGTTTGTTTGGCAGTCTTCTTCTGTACTGTATTTTACTTCGTTCTACTACTCCTCCCACAGTTGCTCTCAGGCAAGTGACTGTCTCTTTTTTATTTTTTTAGCAAATGCTACTGCCAGTGTCTACTCTACTACTACCACCACAACCATGGCATCTTCTACATTCTCTCTGGAAACCATGCAGCCATCGCTGTGCCGAACGTAATCATCATCAATCACAGGTAAGATACGTTTGGTGGGAGGTATAATGGACTAGGAGGAGAGACTGACAGTACTAGTAGGACAAATAACTCAGTGAGGGGTACTGCATCTATCTGTTTGTGTTACATCATGGGCAGATTATTTAAATC
The DNA here is from genome assembly GCA_963921515.1 of Calotriton arnoldi. Lineage (NCBI taxonomy): Eukaryota > Metazoa > Chordata > Amphibia > Caudata > Salamandridae > Calotriton > Calotriton arnoldi. The sequence goes on along the minus strand of CAWUFW010004374.1, from coordinate 1,335,827 downwards.
AAACACTGGCTGCGGCCCTGCAGCAGCAAGGAAACCAATGTGACGTTAATTCGTAAAACAGTAACCCCCCACAAAACATTAACATTGTATGTTTAAGTATAAATATAATGTATTACCCTAACAAAAATAAACTATCCCACACCTGACCCACCCCTCTCCCTAACCCCAACCAATGTCAAAAACGAAAAAAGTCCAAAGAATGTCCCGAAACCCCAACGCCCAATTCCCACCCACCAAAAAAAGGAATAAAAAGGGGCAATGCAACAGGGTCCTAGATGTTATATTCGGCGGGCTTTGAGGTGTTTCTCCACCAGTATTTTTACCCGCTTCTCCAGTTGCTCCTCTAGCCGTGACATCCGGAGTAGAATCTTTCTGCGAAATGCCCTGCAGTGGCATCCAGGATGGGGGACAGCAGTGCTGGCTGCTAGCAAATTGCGGCGGCGGGCGGCTACCAGACCGCGGCGCCGTACCACTCGAGTTGGGGCCTGGCTGTTGCCCGGGGCATCGGACGAGGCTGCAGCTACTGCCGCCTCCTCCTCCTCCTCCGCCTGAGCCACCAGCCGCCGGTACTCCTGACATATGGCCTCCAGTTTCCGGCGCCGGGCCCTGGCTGCCAACTCCTTCCGGGATGGTTTGTCTTGGGAAGGAGTACTATCTATATCAAGAAAGAAAAAAATATTGTTGTAACCAGTACTCTTAGCAAAACAGTAACACAAAATTAATTCAACACATAATGGCACAGTAGCACTAGCAAGAAGCAAAGTACATAACATTTGTGGTAATAATCTATCTATCCTCCCACTTCCTCGGCCTCTAAAATTTTGGGAGTTTCAGGCATTATACTAGCACTATGGATTCCAACCAGTACACAGTACACCAGTCTTCTTCTTATCTCTAGTTTAGCGAAATGACATAACCTGGTTGTAGCCGGCATTGCCAGCTCGGTCATCTATGCTTGCACCCAAGACAAACATATGAGTCATGACGCAGACTCACGTTAGTTTGATTTACTACTGTCTGCAGGTGGGGAAGCTGGTATTTTTCTATTACGGGTGGCACTGGCCATACTCTCTGTTACATGGAGGGCAATTGCTCAATTTCACAGTGCCCTGGCTACTACAAAAGGCAGATTATATATCTGATCCAATGATCATTGCTTTTATATGGGACAACGACATAAGGTCAGTAGCGGTCGGTGGTGGGACTCGGGGAGTTCTGCCGGGCGGTGACGTGGGGAGGGGCAGGGTGGGGGGTAGTAAACTATGGATTACGGACAATTATAGGTAAGTAAACATATAAATAAATAAAACTAATGTTGTTAGCGCGCACTGCATCGCATTTGGCGGTGCAGTGCGCACAATGAAATTCGCTTTATTTATTTGTATGTTTACAGTAAAGTTACCTGTATTTGGCCGCGTAATACATTGTTTACTACTACCCCCACCCTGCCCCTCCCCACATCGGCTTTGCTACTCTGGCGCGGTTTCTTTTACATTCCCTTAAAACTAAAACTGTGCATCCCGTGACAGTCTCCACCTATGCTGTCTATGATGAATACATACAGGCATCCATCCATTCTAAGTAAATGTCAATCATTCTTCTTAATCTCTCCACAAACCTTACTTTGTTTCACCAACAACAACGCATGCGTCCACTCACTCCGTTGCTTGCCTTGGCTTTGAGTTTCACCCAAACACCGCTGATGATTCTTGCTATCCACAGTATCCACCCATACTGTGTCGCCCACCCAGGCAGGCATCCATTCTTCTTTCACCTTCCACCCATCCTTCAACAACACATGCATCTGATTCCTATCAGCCACCTATCCATGCTTCCAACGTATCCTTCTCTGCCAGTCATCATATTAAATCTCGCCCGCCCTTCCTCCTTCCACCCTTCTTTCCCTTTTTGTTCAACACATCCATCAACGTCATCTGATCTGACTTTTAGTCTCATCCATAAAACTTTCACAGCTGAGTTGGAGTCAGATATAAGAGGCCATTGGTTAATCAAGTCACGCTGGTAATGCTATTGCTACTGCATTGCTCATGCTAAGTAAAGGGTATCTTCTTTAACCGTTGTATAATGTTCACTACAACTTCATACCTAATAAGTCTCAACAACAGTACAGTGAGTGAAGTCCACACACCCTTCCAGCTAGTGCAATGTCAATAAGTCATGAATATAACTTACCACCACCCGGCACTGCTGCTGGCTCCCCCCCTGTAGCTCCTGCAGGTGCCGCATCCTCTCCTGCCCCCTCCGGAATGCTAGAATCGCCGGTGGCCCCGCCGCCACTGGTGGTCGCTAGTACACCTAGATAAAAACATGACACATTTTTAGATGCCTGTACATTTCCCCCTATTTATTCTTTTTCACTAGCAAGATTGAAAAAAAAGTTAATACATACATATTATTATAAATCACATTCAATAGTCCAAATCGGGTACTAGAGTACAGTCAGTAGACACTAGTAGTGTTATGGTCCCTAGGGTCATTATTATACTATACTCTACTCTTTGCAAAGTTAGCCTGAGCCATGCAACCATTTTTCGCTTCATGTCTTTTGCGCATGTTACCTCGCAGCTTGTTGTGCAGTAACAGTAAGACGCCTTTTGAGCCCACATGAGCACATACAGCTACTGTCTGAGCGTTGCGTACAAGAGGTCGAAAAACAAGCCACTTTGTTATGGAGTTCGGTCAGTCCGTATTGCTTAGCCATAGGTAACATGTTACACTTTTTTGGCAGGACTGAGAAATGCTTGCATTATACTATATAACACGCACCATTTTTCTCAGGCAGAGGATTCCCTTCTACGAACCAGAGATTTGCAGAGCTTATGAATGATGCATGTAACCAGTAATTCTACGTTCTACGGTGAGGATTCTCCCAGAATTCGCACAGATCTTTTGTCTTATATCATCATGCACTTGTTGTAACAATGTTTATTGTTTTAATCTTATGCATTTTGCTGTTGGAGCTGGCTGGAGTACACTGAATTTTATAGAACAACATACAGAGCTTGTTAGTTGAAAATAAACCTTTTGAACTTACACATAGACTCTGTGGTAATTGGTGTGGTGGTGGTGGTGGACTTACACGAGTGAGTGAGCGAAAGGGTGTTATCTGTTCTGGGTTGTGTAATCATTGGGTATCTTCGGGTGGGGGTTCGGGGACCTAATGAGACACTATAGCTAGTCGTTCAGGGGATTGTGGGTTCACTTCTGACTGAGGTGTGAGGAAGGTCCAAGTTCCAAACTCCCATCACCAACATCCTATTTTCTTGTGCATAGTTCTGCATGGGGCTGTGCAGAATCCCATTCCCCACATCAGTAGTAGTATGTACTATATCCTATCAAAAATAGTCAAATATCTGGTTGGGCATTTGGTTTGTGGTAATTGTCAAAGCCTCCAGATTAAGAAGCCTAGAAGAGGACAACCGAAAGGACTGGACTCAGCTATTGGTCAATCTGAGTTTTATTCAAAACCGTACAATAAAGAGTGGCAATGCAAACTGGGCAAGCTTAGCGACAGACTTATAGTAGTAGTACAGACATTCATAGCAGAGGCAGTTAGAACTTACAGGCAGGGATAAACAGAATTTAGAAACAGATAGTCAAGTCAAGATCAAAGAATCTTTTGTAAAAAATAGAATTAGGGAGTGGAACCATAATTAATAGTTCTGAAAAAATAAGGTGCAGTAAAAGTTAGGGCAATATAAATGTTAATATTAACCACTGGAGGACTTACTGGGACCAGCAGCAGGGCCCTCGGTAGAGGAGCGGTCCTCTGGTGGTTGTCCCGCCGAATCGGACCCCGTATTCTTGCCCCTGGGTGCTGCAGATCAGTGATCATGTAAGAGATAATAAAGAAAGACACAAACATTAATGATTGCTGTGAAACAAATAAATTATGTAAAAACGCTCAAAAAAATGTTTTAGGAAACAAAAATTGCAATACAATTGACCTATGTAATCCGATCAACTACTGGCTTGCGGGATTCACGGACAGTCTACTTATTTGGGAACACTAATTCAGTGTTCCATTCTGATTGATCCAAATAAAATCCAGAACACTAACTAAGCCTAAGTACCACCTGACCTAGCCCACCTATTCCAGGCGGGCCAATTGTTCATTAAGTCTGCATTTCCATTTTTTTTAGCCCTCAAAAATGCATAGATGAGAAGGAGGACACATGCATAAATTGGTGCATAATGCATACACCAAATTGTTGGTTGGTTAAGTCTGATGTTCTGCAGCTGACTGACACTGCTAAGCTTACCACTAACTAAACAAACTACAAAAGGTTCTACTAAGGACTGGGGTAAGCAGCACTCAGTGACAGAGGATGCGTCACGCAGACCGCTCAAAAATTATCAACTAATAGTAACTAAACCTAGTATCAAACTATCAATCCATCCACCACTATTTGACAGGAGGACAAAGGAAGGACTAGAGTCTCTCTAGCAATAGCATTACCTAACTGAAGTTCTCTAAAGTAAACTCTTACATAATAATAAGGACAAGCGAGCGCAAAGTTGCAAACAAGTAAGAGTAGCGCCCAGCACCTGTGTCCTACAATCACAGAAGATTTTGAAACGTAATTTACCTGCAATGTAACAGCAGTATTCTTGTTATTTGTAAAACATTTATACACAAATCACAATACTTATACTACTATATATATTAGCTACTCACCAAGCCCCACGACCTCGACACCTAGCAGGTCCAACAGGTCCTGCTCCCGGTCGAGGATGTCTGACCACCGGTGGGCCAGCTGGTTATGGGTGCGCTGGACCCCTGAGCAGCGAAACACTGCCCGGCGCACCTTTGCCCACCGGCGGTGACGCTCCTGGGTCGGGTACCCGGAGCCTGGCCTGCCGCCTGCTGCCAAGGTCAAGGGGAGGTGGCGCTGAACAAAAAAAAACAAGGGCGGCCACCTCCGCCTCAGTAAAAAGCTGGCGGGCTTGCACCCCTGCAGGGCGCAGACTGCCGCAAGGCAGGCGGCGATTGGGCACACGCGCCTTGCCCTTCGAGCCGTTACTGCTACCCTTCACCATGGTTCTGGGGTGGGAGGACGAGGCGGAAAAGAAAAGTTAGAAGGGAAAAATAAAGTTAGGGGAAGAAGTAGGAGCTTAAAGAAGAAAGTTATATAAAACAGTCGAAAAGTAAAAAAAACACAGTAAAAAGTAGAAAAAGATGCAAAATATAGACTTAGGCAGAGAGACAGATAGATAAGAAATAAAGAAAAATTGAAAAACAGTGTAATAAACTAACGATTCCAAAGATTGAGGGAGGATAGAAAAGCAGGCCCAGAACCATAGCATAGAGTGAAAAAACAAGATGGCCGCGCCCATCGCGACCGCGTGGGTAAGTTTGCGCGATATTTCTCCCCGAGCACGCCAAAAACATCGCGAACACGTACAACGCGATCCCGAACATGGAATGCGCATCGCGAGCACGCTATAAGCGACCCGGAACAGGAAATAAGGGATCGCGAACGGGCGGGACAAGTGAAAAACAAAATGGCCGCGCCCATAGGGGACCGCATGGGTAAGTTCGCGCCCCCGAGCATGCAAACAGCGTCCCGAACACGCACAACCCGTTCCCGAAGAAGAAAAACGCATCGCGAACTGGCGCGACAAGCAGCTACGCACGCTCGCGTAGCTACGCGTAGCTCGCGTAGCACCCCGACGTCTTCGCGTAGCTTCGCGTAGCGCGGCTACGCAAACTACGCCCAGGGTACATTGGCATGGGGCTAAGTTGGGAAATTGCGAGATTGTTGTTTAGGAGCAATGAGGCCACAGCTAGTTCAAACATTCCCAGTCATCACACTGCCTGTCTGGGTCACGGTCAAACATGCGCAATGATATCAGTTCCCAGGGAGTACCTTATTTTTGGAATCACTGCCCCTATATTCATCCATACTTTCATGCTTGCTTGATCATTGACATGACACATTTGTGTGAATTAGAATGTTTTAATCACATTTGGTGGAGTGTTGAAGCTGGACCAGTACATGGCCATGCAAACCCCACTTGACATTGTTGCCCCGTGGAGGGCCAGCCAGAGTCCTTTAGGAATTGACAAGTTCATCGGAAGAGGAAGAGTGCAGTCCGCAGTCTGATTTCTGTGTCATTGGTAACCAAAACAAATATGGCAGTCCTTGTCGAGGGCCAAGGTGAGTGTCGCAGAGTGTCCCGGGGGACAGTGAAAGGTGTTGTTCCAGGGAATGATGCAGAGGGCAGAACCAAGCTGAAACAGGCTATATGGCAGAGATGAATGCTACCGCTTCCTTCTTACCACAAAGGCAGAATCATCCACATCATCGTCCTCTGATGTGTGATGTGCCTCACATGTGGGTGGTGGTGTTTTGTCAGCAGCACTGTGTGGCACTGACACATCAGGGGCCGGAGCTGGAATGTCTGCCGCACTGTGTGGCAGTGACACATCAGGGGCCGGAGGTGGATTGTCTGCCACACTGTCAGGCACTGACACGTCAGGGGGCGGAGATGTGGATGGAGTAGTAGCAGCAGCATTCATCTGCACCAGGCCTTGTGGCAGCAATGCCATGATGAGGATCTGCAGGGCATGGAAGATCCCAGCTACATCTCGCTGGTGTGCAGCCATGGTAGCCATTCTTTCCGCCTGCATCCGCTCCATGTTCTCCATGATCCTCCGCATGCGTCCCAACTCCCGGCTGTCATCGCTGGAGCCACTCTGACTAGACAGTTGTTCTTGTCTCAGAGTCATGACTCCAGCGATGTCAGCCATGGCTTGTTGGAGAGCATGGGGCGGACTGTGGGTGTCCGTTAGGGACTGTAAGTGGTCCCTGATGGGACTTAGACACCCACGTATGGCATCTAGTTTGGCTGCCATGAGGTCGAACCCCACCCGCACCTGATCAGCCATCTCCTTCTGGCCCTCTAACACACAGCGTTGGAATGCCATGTGTTGGTCGTGGGGGTCCTGGGAGACAGCCGTGGTGGGGGTGCCTCCTGCTGTGTGGACTGTGCAGGGGGTAGGGTCTCCTCGATGCAGCTGGGCTGCCCTGCTCCTGGGGGTGGGGTGCTGAGGGTGTCCATGAGCTGTTGGAGGGCATCGATGTCAATGGTTTGGAGGTCCTCTTCATCATCAGTGAAGAGATGTACGGTCTGCTCTGCAGGAGGTGTTGATTCTCGCTCTGCAATGTGAAGGGGAGATGCAGTTTAACAGTGTGTTCCATGTATGTTCACGCATTGGACAAGTTTACATACAGACTGCATGACAATGTACATTGTGACTGTTTGGGAGGAGATGCCTATTAGATGCGGGACAGTGGACATTTCTACACCATCAGGGATGTGGGGTTGTACTTGTACATTATCATCTCACAATTTCCTGCTATGCCAAATGTGATTGGCCAGTTTCTACACACAAGCGGCAGCAGTTGTGTCCTCTGTTCTGTTCTGAAAGTGTTGCAGTCTGTACCACATTGTTGTCAATGTTGATGTGCTCTGTTTCTTATGTGTGTGTGCTGCATTGTGGGAGAGTCGCCCCTGCAGCTCTGATTTTGCTGGCCCTTATCACTTTCAGGCGGTGTGCCTTTCACTTCTGTGCTTATGCAGTGCTGAGATGTTGCAGACTTGGGTAAATTGGGCTCTTGGTGGGAGTTGGGACTCTTGGGCATGGTTTGTCCGCAGATGTCTTGTTGACGTCAGGGGTTGTTTGTGCATGTGGATGTGTCAGAGTGTGACCTGCTCCTTTATGGATGTGGTCCACACTCAGCCACCTCAGTGTTGTGGCGTGCACCATGTCATGATAATTGGACTGCAGCCATGCTAATCGTCATGCAGTGTCACTTGCTTTGTCAGTGTGGGTCACGGACCCGCAGCTTTGCTGGGTTCAGCACATGTGCATGGGTTTGTTGTGAGATTAGTGATGTGTGGTGAGGGCCCCCTCTGGGCACATTGTCAACGGGGGCCTACTTGCTGTTTCTATGTGTGCTGCAGTGTGCCAAGGAGATCAGGGACATGATCCAGAGTAATTGTGGGTGTGCACTGTGCTATACTTAATTGTGCATGTGTGCCATTGTGCCCATCTCCCACCGTCCCCCCAGTCCCTGGTCATTACTCACCCTGTTGCTGTTGGGTCAGGTCATGTTGAGCAGTGTCCGGTCCCCTAACTCCTGCCACCGTCTCCCCACTGATGACTGTGGACACCATTTCCTCCATCTCATCCAGCTCCTGCTGTGGCGCTGGACTCCCACCTCCAGTCTGCATTGCTGCTTTCCGGTTGTTGGCGAGTTTCAGCTTGGTTTTGCGCTTCACATCATCCCAGCACTTCTTGCAGTCGTCCACTTCCCTTCTCTTCACTCCGACTGCATTCACCTTGGCCAAGATGGACTGCCATATTGCATTTTTAGTTGCCAATGACACAGTGGAGGTGATGAACAGTTGTTGGTGGTGTTCTATCACCTCCGTAATCAGGATCTTGTTTTCCTGCGGACTGAATCGCGGGTTCCTCTTCTTCTTCTCCTTGCCCTTCTCCTTCCCCGAGGTCCCTGGCTGGTCCTCCGGGGGGTTTGTGGGGTTCTGGTTGGCCTCTGTACTTGCTCCAGCTTCCTCCGTGGTGCTTCTCAGTAGTTTGTGGGTTTTTTGGCAGTTTTTATGGTGATTTTTCCCGCCTGACGTGGGAATGGCAAGCCTGGCGCTGCTTATCACTGATGTTTTTATTGCTGTTGGGCCCATCGCCACTTTTTTCACGTTCGAGTTTCCTTTTTTATCGCTGTCCCGGTAATTTTTACGCTGACATTTGACGCGTTATCGGGATACTATCGCCTGTTGCCGGCGTGTTGAGAATACGCCGTTAACACGGCGTTAGTTTCCCGCGATAGACGGCGTTATGTAAAGTTGCGTTAACCTAGGTTGGCGATAATTATCGCCCGTTCTTGAGAATATGCCCCTCGGTGTCCTATTCGTCAGACACAGTTCAAGAACTTACATACAGACACTGAAATCTTATCCAACAGTGAACATAGCCCAATCACTAATGGAGCCAACTCGAACACATTCCATTAGAAAATGTATCAAAAAGAATTCCATAGATATCCAAGATACTAACTACCCTTTACGTAAAACATATTTGTACTTTTTGATAGTTTAAAGTGGGAATACAGCTTCGGCACCCTATAAAAATTTGGTGAATAGCAGCTTTACTTCCTTCGTCATAACATTTAAAAAGCAGCTCCATTATAGAGGTGGAATCAAATACAAAAATTTGCTGTATTATGGTAGAGTAAAATGTGAGACAGTAGCACACAAATGTCACTGTGTGTGGTTGTGTGCTAGCATTTGATGCAACAGGAAGCAATGCCTAAGAGTGTTGCCTGATGGCCCATTGAGACGTGAATTGGATGCTGTTGGGTAAATCACCAACAGCAGCTGATAAATCGGCCTTATGAAGCTGACATAAACACTGAAAGTGCACCAATGGAACATTATATGATATCACTAAATGTTACTGTTCATTTAGGATCCTGCGTCCAAGCAGGGAGCTTCTTTAAATGCTTCCAGAGAAAAGTAATGCAAAGAGGTTTCACTGCTCTCAAGATTTCTGGTTCTTGCGTTTTTCATTCTAATATCACATTTAGTTATAATAATGTAAATATCATAATAGAAAACATTAGTTTAACAGTAATGTGACATATGTTACTACCTTGAGGTTCACTATCTCGACATACCACTATACATGTAGCATATAATACTATTTAATTGGACCACACTACGTCAACTCTACATCTACATTGACTATATCATTAAACCTAACATTAACACTACATTAAATTAATTAAGTAACCTTAATTTAAGTCGAGGGGTAATTTAAGATGCATTGCATTTAATGAATATGTTAAATAGTATTAAATTAAAATGAATGTAATTCAATAAACAGATATCCTTAACCTAACATTAATACAAATTGTAGAAAATCTGCCTTTTCTGCAGGGTCACACATTATTTTTCACCATTTCCTAGACTCTGTTTTTGCTGACTTTAGGACTATGTGCACTAAACAGCAGTAACATGCCTGTACTTCCCCTCTAAAACATATACTACACATTGGAATCTCCTATTTGTCATATTTAACTTTCCCATATCCATGGTAAATGGTGCCTAAGGTGCACCAGTGGCATGAACAGTTAAATGTCATGTGTGGGCTGCAGTATGTATTAACACACCACCCACATATATGCCAACAACATACATCTGCCAGGAGCACCACTGTGCTCTGGCTGGGCAACAGTTTAAATGCACTGTAGTGACAGATGGCAGGGAAAAAGCCTTAGACACATAGGGAAGTCTACTTTATATATTTATGAGTCACCCCTAAAGTGTGCCTTGTAAGCCTACACAGACGGGTGCTACTATAACTAAAATCAGGGCACACTACATGTTGGGATTAGTGTGCCCTCACAGTGAAAGAAAAATCAAAAGCTATTTCCCTGTAAGGCCATGCTAGATTTGTCACTAAGTAAACCAAGATGGGATTAATTGTAATTCCCATCTCCACTTAGGAAAAGGCTCAAAAAAGTTTTTCCTTGTTTGAATTTTTAAATTCCAGTTTAATGGTGAAATCTGATTTTTGATAACTTAAGAATACAATTAATGTTATGAATTGTAATTTAGGCTGCCTGAGCCAGTACAGATTAAAATCAGTTCTGCCTCTCAAATATACCTCCAGAGCTGGAACACTGTCATGTCTGCAGCAATAATAAATGAGCACACAGCTAAACACTATGCATTGAAGTGCAATGTAACCATAATCACTACATCAAACAACTGGACCCAGATAATGAAAGCCCTGAAGTTGGGCCTTGCTGACCAGACTCCTTCCAACCCACCCTATGCTTGAGCAGAAGTATCCCAGAAAATATGCACCACAGTCAATTGCTATTATGCTAAAAGGGTCCTCAGAGTCCAATTCATAACCTACCCAGTGAATTGGCCTAATTATACATTATGAGATGAAGTGTTTGTCATGGGAGTGCAACAGTATGGTAGGAAGGTTTTGTTATTTCAGCACAGATATGAAGAACTCTGGGAAGTTTCTGGAAATCCAAGAAGCTATTCTCACAAGATCTTTAAATCTTGTCGGCCATTTTAGATGGCTGGCTATAAATAGCCCACCCAGTGCAACAATGATTTGATTGGCAATCATTGTTCCAGATAGGGAGGACTTACTTTTTCCACACCAAGCAGTAACCTGCAGCGGATGACTTTGAGACTCAACAGCAGTCATTGGCATCCTCAAGTTCAACTCCACAAGCCCAAGTAAAGAAAACAGAAACGTAACTGGAGAAATCCTGCAGAGAAAGAAACAAGAAACAAGTAAGACAAGATAAGTGACTCTAATTTGGTGAACTCTTGTTTTTAGAGCATATCTTATCAGTCAGTGGTAAAAAGGCTATATTCAGAGAATTGCAGGACTCAGCAAGGTTAGGGATAATTTGAAACACATGGGAGCTATTTCAGTTCTTAAATAGATTTTTTAAGCAATTACAAGAAACCAAACTTCGTGAGATGCTTGAAAGAAAGCCAAAACTGTGTCTTAAGAAGAGAAGTAATTTACCATAAGGATTACACTCAAGTGAGTGAGAGATTTGACCCAAAGTGACCCAGTAGTGAAATCTCACGTATTCATTAAATGAAGCTGATTATGTATTGTTTAAGAAACATATGAAACGTTCTGGAAGTTGGTCATATGAAGGCTGTTAGAACTTTCTCTCTCTCACAAGATGAAAGAAGGAATTCATCGCTCCTGTTGGGCAATCTGCATTCAAGTTAGTCAGTACGATATTACACATTTTCTGACAAATAAATATCATTGGCTGGTAGAATTAACGACCCTGGGTCGGATAACGATGGCCAGTCTCTGACCCCAGGAAAGGCCAATGGTTGTTAAATGCTAATCACTTAACTGGAATTAGCTGTCTGTGAATGGACACGAGCAAATGGGTGAACATAGAGCAGCTTTACCATTACCTATTTTGATTTGGCGATGCCAAGGAGGAATTCTCCTATTTATTCCCAGGACCCGGACCCTTCCAAACAGCCGTGCTCTAGTCAAAGTAGGAGAGAAAATCCATTTTAACCCTCACAGGTGAAAGAAGAGTTCATCTTAATAGGGAAGTGGCTACGGGCCTGAGGACTGGTCTACCTCCTCACAGCTGCATTTTGCCATCTTGAAACAGTGGCTCCTGAGTAATTTTAAAGTAAGGAAAAGTGGATTTGCTGCAAAAGGGGATTGGGCTTTGATAAACTCATTAAGATTGGATGGTAGAATTTGAATAAGAAATACATTCAAGAATTTGAATAAAAATAAATTTGACACCTCCACCACAACCTTTTTCAAACTATTCCTTAAATTGGGATCCTTAAATTGGGAGGACTCCATCTGAAGATGAAGATCCTTCTCGAAGACAACTCTTCACTCCTGAGTACTGTTTGAAGAAGTGGACTAACACAAGAACTCAAGGACTCCTAAGTCCTGCTGGCTCCCAGGGACTGGAACTGTTCTCCAATTGTTATGTGGTTGGCGTCCAGTTTTCCTGCTTAAGTGACACAAGTATAAGTACTCTTGATCCAAGAGGGCCCAGGTGAACTGGCCCCTGCAGTGGACTTGGATGGAGAGAGACCTGGAGCCTAGAACCCTGCCCTGGTGATCTGGGGCATGCAGGACTGACCAGGAGGAACTCTCCAGGAACTTTAAAAGTAAGACCTAGTCATTTTTGCACGTCTGGTGGACTGGGACAAGATACTGAGTTGTCTTGCTCTGTTGTGCAGCATCAGATAATGCTAAATTTGTCCCTGGATGCCTGCAGGCCCAACTGTGACCGTAGCCCTTTGAGATGATTGGTGGTGCAGCTGCTAGTGATACGGTGCAGTTGTTGAGAGGCTGCTGGAAGAGGCCTACGTCGACCTGTGCCCACAGCAGCCTCAACAGTTGTTATATTTCATATAGGTACCCCGATATAGGTCTAGGTATCATCATAACCCTTCACCTACATTCTCTCCTATACTACATACATAACAGATTTGGAGGACTGACCTTTTACCCAGTTACAATACTACACATAAGTACGTAGGGTTTTTCCCTGGACACTGGCTTCATAAATTATGCATGAGGATTCTAAGGGGCATATTAGCAAGGGCGGTATCGCCGCTTTAGCGGCACTTTTTGCCGCTAAAGCGGCGATATTTCTATCGCCCTATTAGCAAGCTGTCGCTAACAGCTGTTAGCGACAGCTTTATGGCGAAAGCGACCGTTTTGGTGCCGCTTTGCATGTCAGCGATAATTATCGCTAATGACATGCAAAGTAGGCGTTCCCAACTAAAAGCGACTGGAAACAGTCGCAAATACAACTTCCCCCTATTAGCAAAGCCCGTGAAGCGATAAAAAAAGTCACGCTAACCGCGATTATCTCTGGAATTTAACACCTGCTAAAAACTTGACTTAACCATTCTTGTCAATGGGAGGTGGATTGTAAGGTTAAGTCCTCACCTGCCTATTAGCAAGCTTTTCATTAGCGCAGTGATTTTATCGCTGGATTTCTCGCGCTATTGCTGGGTTTCGCCGCTATCGCTGGATTTTTTAACGCCTTGGAGATAAGCGTTGATAATAACGCGTTATCTCCGCGATGAAATCCAGCGATAGCCGGCGATAAAAAAACCAGCGCTAAACGCGCTTTGCGATAATTATCGCAAATCCTAGGTAATATGCCCCTTAGTTTCTTGGAATCACAGCATGACCATCATCTCCTGCATAATAATGGTGTATAAAGTTCATTCCCGACGTCATCCTAAGTCCGACACTGGCACAGCAAGGTTGAACCCCTGGGGATACCTTAGGGTATATAAACACCACATCTTGCTGAGATAGAGAGAGGAGATCATGACTTCCAGGCCGACACACTGACGCGAGACGCTGAGGTTCCTGCATGCAGATACTCCAGCTCACAGTGGTCTGACATCCCTTGCGGGGTGTTCAGCTCGAGACCAGAACGGGGTCTCGCAGTCTCACATCAGGTAATGGGGTTGGCTTTATCCTAGAGGGATTCTTGGCTTTACACCTACTCACATGCACAAGAACAGGCAAAGCAAACACCAGTTTCTTCAAAGAAGAAATGGGACAATAATAAACAACAAAATAACAGATCTCTCTCCAGGGGAAGGTCTCCTCAGCAGGAGCCCCCAGAAAGGAGATATAATCTTAGGAATAGAGATAGCATTAAAAAACCTGACAGGTATCAGGACACTGGCACACGTTCCTCTAGTTCCTTTCAGGGTTCATCAAAAAACTCAGAGAGGAAAGGACGGTCAGAACAAAGACAAGAAGAGCGTACAAAGTCCAGAGACAAGCAACGCACTTCAGACTACGCTTCAAAGAAAGAAGAAAAACCTAAAGCAAAACCTCAATTTAAAAAGAAGAAGGTAGCAGGTCTCAAAGTTAGACCTGCCCAGAATTCTGAGGACTCAGCTACTGAACGGGGAATGGGCTCTGACGATGCTAGACAGCGCAGCAGAAGTAACAATAGCTCGCCGGAACCTGATGGAATTTCTGGTGACAGCGGAGTTGAGTGAGTATATCACGGTGGAAAGACCTGATACTAGGGTGAATGTCCCACACAAGTTTCATGAAATACCACTCCAAATGAAGGGGGACAAGCCCAGACAAGTTAAGGGTCTCTTCTGGGAGAACCTGACTTCTGGCTATGACATCCTATTAGCGGAAAAAGATTGGCTGCCTACTATTGTTATGGAATGCCCAAAGAGGGAAACTGTAATTTTTCCAGCTTTCTCCGACCTAGTCCCTGCACACCTAAGACATACATATGCACAGGAGTGGGCGGTAGCCCTTGCTCCAGCGTTATACCGCAACCATGTTGGGTGGGATGAGAAGTCTCCCCACCACATTATTCAAATAAAAACAAACCCAACTCCACAAAGACAGTATCCCATAAAACAGGAAGCTAAAAAACAGGTCAGGGAGATCTTGAATCAACTTGAATACCAAGGTGTAATTGAACCATGCACCTCATCAATGAATAATCCTTTGTTTCCCGTAATGAAACCTGACAATTCGTATCGTCTAGTTTTAGACTATAGACACCTGAACTCATGTACAAAGACATTTGCGGTTCAGAATGCACACAGTGCCGCATTAATGAATAACATTGTGCGGAAAAAATACAAAACAACATTAGATATCTCAAATGGATTTTTCTGCCAAAACATAGCGCCTGAAAGCAGATATTTAACAGCCTTCTCAGCGCTAGGGTCCCAGCGTCAATTTTGTCGACTCCCCCAAGGGTATAAGAGCAGCCCGGGGTTATTCTCAAGGAGGGTAACAGAGTTACTACAGAATTTGGATGAAGAATCATTATCCTATGTAGATGATATTTATCTGATAGATGATGACTTAGAGGAACACTTGCCCAAGGTGAGCACCATAATTTTGGGTTTCGCCTCTGAGGGCTACAAATTTAATTTAAAAAAATCAAAAATAGCCCACCTCACTGTCCTATTTTTGGGATATGAGCTTTCAAGTGAAGGCAAAAGCCTGGCAGCCCACTTTTTAGAAAAGTGCACACTGCTACAACCTCCAAAATCATAAAAAAATTTACAGTCCATACTGGGATTTTTGAATTTTGACAGAACATACATTTTGGATTATGCAGAAAGAGTAAAACCTTTCTACGACCTAATAAGACCTGACTTTTCAGTTAAACAATGGTCACAGGACCACACAAATATACTTCGTTCCCTACAAGCTGATATGATATCATCAAAACACTTACAGACACGCGTAAAGGTACGCAACCTGGTGATCCGTGTAGTCGCAGGTCAATCGTGGTACACTTACTTAACCTTTAATGAAGGTGAAACGGTACCAATTGCATACAAATCGCATTTGTACACTAAGGCTGAAATGCGTTTTGCACTCACAGAAATAATTCTGACAGAAGTACAGACTGCTGTAGTAAGAGAAAGATGGTGGATTCAACCCAGATCTGTGACAGGGGGTGAGTGTCTGAAAAGTTTCAGTGCTCCGTTCATCATCTCCTTGTGTTTGCTTTGTTCGCCCTAAGTTGGCAGGGTATGGCGTGGGTCCCTTGCTCACTTTGCCACTGGATTCAAGCTAGCCTGGCTGATGAAGGGTGTTACTCAGAAACCGGTCCCAGGATGCTTGTTTCCGGTTCCGGGAAGACCTGTCTTGGCAGTTCGGGCTGGACTGTTCCCATGAGGCACAGGGTCAAGACTGATTTGCATATAGCTGGGTCTGAACTGAGGTGGCGAATTGAGCTAAAGAATGATGGTGGATTCAACCCAGATCTGTGACTGGGGGTGAGTGTCTGAAAAGTTTCAGTGCTCCATCCATCATCTGCTTGTGTTTGCGTAGTGAGAGAAAGAGCACTGGCTCAGGAGAAATGAATAATTGTCGTGACCACTGTACCGGCCTTAGATGCTGCCACAAAGGCAAGTGTCCCAAATGCAAAAGCGTTAGATCCATGATAGATACAATGGGCTAATTCTCTCACTTCAACAGATGTAGAATACAGATATGACCCTAGTCTAAAAACACAAGCATTCCTGCAATATGAACATGAATATCCTCTCCCAAATGAAATAATGCCTCTAGATCAGTATGAATACATTATTTATACTGACGGATCTCCTCAACCGGCCATAGGGAGTAAGCAACAATACAGTGCAGCATGCGCTATTGTAAAAGGTAGGATGCAGGACGGCAAGTTCCGTCCAAGCTGTACAAAAACGCAGTCTCTCGGAGACTGCACGGCTCACTTGGCAGAATTAAAAGCACTACTACTGGCACTGATAAATACGGATCCAGAATTCCCCACACTAATAGTGTGTGATTCCTTTTACTGTGTCCAGTCGTACAATGAATACCTCCACTATTGGGGACAAAAAGGGTTCAGAGATTCAAAAGTTGGCACAATCAAACATAGGAAACTATGGGAACAGGTAGCAGAGTTAAAGAACGAACTACCAAGGGCTCGCGTGATACACACGCTGAGTCATCAATGTGAAGGCCTTCACATTGAAGGGAATTCATTGGCTGATGAAGCCGCAAAGGGGGCAGTATGCACTGTGTCCGTAGCTGCAATCACCCGTTAAAAAACGAGGGTAGACGGTAGCACAATGCTAGCTGTGATTGCTTCACGCAAGAACACCAAAGCACTACCTAAAGGTTTTCCACTCAAGTACTCCTACAAGTTAGATGCAAACAACGTTCCATTTGCTCAGATTCCTGGAGTGGGGGAAAGAGTAATACCAAACATGGATCGCAGGTTAGGTTTAATCTTGGCTGCACACGAGGGTCTGGGTTCTGCACACGCAGGAGTTACGGCAACGGTTTCTCCACTGAAACAACGCTATTGGTGGCCAGGGTTAACAAAGCAGACCAAAGACTTCGTCTTAAAGTGCGATATCTGTCAGCAGATAAAAGGGTCCAACGTAGCTCGCCCAGCGCAGACACCATTGTTAATATCAGACAGACCGCTCACGTTCATTTACCTGGACCACTGCGGCCCCTTACAATCTGACGGGGCTTATAAGTATATCATGGTGGCAGTGGATTCCTGTTCAAAATTCTTATGGGTATGGCCTCAGCGCTCTGCTGATGCTCGAACTGTTATAAAAGATTTGGGAGCCTTCATAGGGACATACACAGTTGGCACATTACATTCTGACCTTGGCCCCGCGTTCAGCTCTAGGGATTACAAGGAAGCCATGGGAAGTTTGGGTGTAGCATTGCGGTACTTCTCTCCTTACCATCCTAAGGGAAATTCGGTTGTGGAGAGGAAAAACCGGAACTTAAAGCAATCTTTAACAGCTAGGGTATTAAGCTCGGGTGGTAGTTGGGTCAATCATCTATATGGGGTCCAGCGAGCCCTTAATAACCAGCCAAGAAGCTCTCTAGGGGGTGCCACTCCTTAGGAGGTCCTGTTTGGGGCAAGAATGTGGGTACCTGATCTCGATTGTGAAGGCACAGTGGCGGAAGAAAAACCGTTTGACATCACTAAACGTTTGGCTGTTTTACAGAATCTGTATGAATCCAGAGCCTCCTTAAGTAACGTCGAGACAAAGAAAACCACCACTGGGGAAGTCACGTCAGCCACGGCAAGACCCGCATGGATTCCTAAAGTTGGGGATCTGGTCAGAGAAAAGATTGTGGACAAGAAAGAATTCGGGCCATCCTATCGAAAGCCTGTACCTGTCCTGGCAGTTGAAGGATCAAGAACTGTACTTCTACCGCCTCTTGCCGGGAAAAAAAAGAGATTCATCTCAATCGATCTGATCAAACCACACTATGTGGCCGATACTAAATAGTAGGCCTCATAGACTCTTGAGTAGCCGACGTCCTCCTCTCGCTACAATACAGGAAGTTCAAACAGAAAGACTCATAACATTTGAAGAGTCACCTTTACAAAGCAATGGAATCAATAGCAATGCAATGGAACTAGTTCCCTTGACACAAACTCTCAAAATCAAAGTGAAAGACAAATTTCAATTCAAGCTAATAAAGATGTCTACGTCAACATGCCTCAAGAAGAGCAATCCACAAGTTCAACAAAACCTGCGGAGCTACCAAAGATAGATCAAACTGCATCTGGCTATTTCATCGACTTCGATACCTTTTCATTGGATCCAAGTGAACCTGAAACGATGCCAGCCCAAATTTCTCACAAACAACGGATCAAAGACTTTTTTAACTTTCTTAGAAAAACTTATTTAGTATCACCTTGGCTAGAACTTTGAATAATCACCGGTATTTTCTTTTTTCTTTTCTGGTTAGGATTAGTAATAACTTTCCACTTGCTCATCAATGGAACTTATCTTCAACAGAGCTCTGCAACGTCAAAAGTAAACTTAATTTTAAAACCTCATGTTTCATCTCATCGTGAACAAAGAGACTTGTCCTTCGTGAACATTTCAGCAGTTCCTATACCGGATGGTATAGTGTGGGACAAATAATTTTTATATATTTGGACTGACCGAGATTTTAAAAATTCCACATTTGTTTAAAATTTCATTGAACGATATCATTACCTCCAGTACATTTTCTGATGATTGGGATTTTGAAAATGTTAATAACTTATTGTCTGATTAAGAACAATCTGCCGCATTTTCTAGCACTGAAAAGTTAGAGGATAGATCAGATTTTGACAAAATGTATTGTTACCAACATTAAGGTCATCATTTCTTGCATAAATCTAGCAAACCCAGAAATGTTTTCACATACCACCGGTGGGAACATTGCCCTACACCACCGAAAGGTAGTTCAAAAACATTTGCACAGAAATTCTCATATTTTTCAGGGTTTAACACATTCTGACCCAACCTCGTACTATTATAAGGTTGCACTCATATCTGCACAGAAAAATATGTTAACAAACACCAAACAAATTTACTCTGCTTCCTTTATTTCCCAGCTGTCTGAACAGGGTTTTGACTTATGGATGGACACTGTGATCTTGAAATCAATCTGGGGTTCTAGGGACTGGCAAGTCCAGGGGACAGATGCACTATTTAGAGAATGCCTCATTCCATAGCAGATGATTTTTCTGAATGACACTGTGCGACAGACTTCCTGTCTTGGAATAGCCAAGAATAAGGATTTTAACACGCCTCAAATTCCATCACCTTTAAACACCGAGGGGAATTTTACATCAGAAAGAGGGGCTAAGTTGGATAACATATTGCAATACAATAGATCAGACCCCAATTGGAAGGGATGGTTGGTTTGGCCCACTGACACAAACAGATGTCAAGAAAGATTCAGGGGTACCACCAAAGGGTTTAGTATCCACAGGCCAGACCCACGTTATGTACAAAGAGAACATCCGGGGGTAGTGACATCATACAGTGTTGGGAAGTTGTGCCTTGATTGGATAAAGACCTCAACACTACCTCAGGTGAAGCAACACTTGTCCTTACTCACAGAGGATGTGGAACTACGGGATTTTTTATTAGGTCCCAGAAAACCACGTCAGAAGCGCTTTTTGTATGCTGTCTATAACGAAATCTGGAAAATCTCCCAACAAGAAGCTGCAGAGAGATTAAGAGAAATAGTTAGAGTTAACCTAGAAAAGGCGTTAGCCGTAGTTGACAATGGTATGACTACATTAACATCCAGGATATATTCACTGGGCAACATTGTATCTTCTGCTATCGATGTAATAGAACAGGATTTGTCCATATTGCAACACGGACAGTCGCAGTTACGTTCTATTATTTTGTTAAGCTGGACGCTGCAGTCATCGCGCGCCGGTTATGTGCCTTGGCGTTTTATCAACATTACGTCATTATTTTCTGCATACAATATAGCAGAAAAGCAGATGAAAACGGCACAGAGGGGAGCAAAATATACAAAGCTGCGCATTGAGAAACTGGATAGGTTACCCTTTAGTGTTGCTGATTCACCGTCCACAGAGTGGTTAATCCACGGCCATATAACATTACCGGTCGCAACTTTTCAGTTTCAATATTGCCTGGAACAACAACAGGCAGGCAGATATGAGAAGATGGGTAAGGAATTTATCAGGGAATCCTGGGATTTACCATACAGATTTCGATGCAGGAGTGGGGATCTGCAAGTGTTTCTAAGCGGAACTAACTGCGAGAACGCTTTAAGTGGATCTCTCATATGCCAGGATATTATGCTGCACGGGGCTTGTAATGGGTCTGTGGCGAACTTGTCCTGTCACTTGAGGGGTACCCCAGCAGCTGTGATTAATCCGGTATTCAAGCTTCTCTCGAATGGGAGATACTTGATGCTGAATGATCAAGGTTGTTGTGGGATGCTTCCGGGTATCGCATATCTAGTCACCGTGAGCTCCAGGGTTACTTGCTGTATGCAAGTATTGTCCACCAACACATACAGTCAGGGAGGAGCTGTTATGGCCTTCGCTAAATGTTTCCTTTATACGGTTTGATACTCTGAGCAGAATGAAAGCCATGCTTTTACAATGAACCGTGCCCTTAACCTCCGCCCGGGAGACTTTTGATCTCCAGATCGCAAGGTCCTCGGCTGAGATACAGGCACTTATACGTACAAACTGCCCTTTCCATTTTACAGAAATGGTAAGTCGTATCTTTAACATGTCCGATACGACAGGTGGTGCACACCTATTTAAGACCATATGTTCTGGACTGTTAAGCACCTTTCAGGCGGTCCTCGGAGTTATACCAAACTTTATACACTCCGTCTTTGGAATCATTTTTGGAGGGCTTCCGCTGATCCTGTTTCTAATAGCAGGAATCCTGATTGTTACCTTTCTGCTACGCAATGGACGTCCCAGCCACCAAGAAAGTAGCAATGGCTCTCCTGGAGCGTAAATACCGTGATCGCATGGTACACCATCTAGGCACACCTCACCTACGGGAACTGAGTACCTCTTGGTTCCTGTCATTTAGATCAGTCTGGATGGACTGTGTCCTACCTGTTCTCCGATGCCTGTTCTGCGGAGAAGAATGCGTGTTGGACCTTTGTCTGACACTTCCATCGGCTGCGCCACCGGACGTTGATGCTTTACTGGACCCAATAACGGCCCATGTTCTGCAGTGTCCTCAGCGCATTCCCATGTTGTTGGCAGCATTCTTAGAGCCACCACAGGTAGTTTCTGCTCCTGTTGGTATGGACACCCGCTCCTCCAACACTCAGGCCTTGGGTGTGGCACAGGCTGCCCCGGCATCTGCTGCAGGCAGTACGGAAGATCATCTGTGCTCAATTGACATTCTTTGTGAGGTGTTACAGGGATCGTCAGCTGCATATGCAGACAGCAGCAATGTTGCGTCTACCAGCAAGGACACATAAACATTTGACATGTCGCACGCTGGGAAGATTTGGCTTTTTAACTTTTTCGAAAATCTAAATTGAAACTTTTTGACCTACATGGCTTTCAGATGCTTGTAGTTGTTCGGACTATATAAACGGACACTTTAGAGCCACTAATTGAATGATTTTTTGTAGAACCCTTTTTAAAGGGTTTTTTAACGCTTTTTAACTTCTCTTAAAAATATTTTTATTATTTGTTGCGTACAAGCCTCTAGACGCCTTGGTAGTACGCTAGAATTTAGTAATGTCATCCAGGCAGATGAGGAGTGGGTGTTATATTTCATATAGGTAACCCGATATAGGTCTAGGTATCATCATAACCCTTCACCTACATTCTCTCCTATACTACTTACATAACGGATTTGGAGGACTGACCTTTTATCCAGTTACAATACTACACATAAGTACGTAGGGTTTTTCCCTGGACACAGGCCTCATACATTATGCATGAGGATTCTTAGTTTCTTGGAATAACAGCAGGACCATCATCTCCTGCATAATAACTGTGTATAAAGTTAATTCCCGACGTCACCCTAAGTCCGACACTGGCACCGCAAGGTAGAACCCCTGGGGATACCTTAGGGTATATAAACACCACATCTCGCTGAGATAGAGAGAGGAGATCATGACCTCCATGGCGACACACTGACACGAGAAGCTGAGGTTCCTGCATGCAGATACTCCAGCTTGCAGTGGTCTGACATCCGTTGCGGGGTGTTCAGCTCCAGACCAGAACGGTGTCCCACAGTCTCACATCAGGCAATGGGGTTGGCTTTATCCTAGAGGGATTCTTGGCTTTACACCTACTCACATGCTAGGTACACTTAGGTACATCTAGTTAGGGTGCATGGTAGGAGTACGCATTTTATTGCCATGTATTTTATATACTTGCCTATATTTATGATTTCAGAAAAATGGTAGAAACCTACCATCTGTTTATTTTCTTAGTGCTGCTACTCATTTATATATGCTACTGTCTACTGGTGATTTCAGTGCACTTATTTTACGCTCGAATAACGACTGTTCAATAAATACTTATTGAAAACGTCCCAACCGTTTATTCTGTGTATCTCTCTGAGAACAAGTGAGCACGAGTGACTGAGCAAAAAATAAGTTACTGTTTCCATGGTCCTGAGGGATCAGGGTTGTCATGTTCGATAGTTGCCAAGAACTATTCTCTCCTTGGTAAGAGGAGGTTATAGTGCCATTGCGAGCTAGCTGGTACACAGTCCAACATACCCGGTGGGGGTGTCTGGAATCAGTCTGAACACCAGTCCAGCAGTGTATGTTGTCTAAACGCGCAGATCCTATATTTATTTATTTATTTGAAGGTTTTATATAACGCAAACAAGACCCTTCCGGGTATCAGAGCACTTTACACGGTGGATGTCAGACACAGGTACAAGCATAGAGAAAGATTAAAAATAAAAATATAGGTAATTCAAATACAAAGTGATAACTAGTACAATCTAGTAATTATATTATATTGTTAAGTAAGTAATTCAAGTAAATTTAGCCATGAGAATCGATTTCACTTCTTTTTTTAAGTAGGCAGTGGAAGGGTTCAGTCTTGTTTCTGTGGGCAAAGCATTCCAGATCCTGGGAGCCATTCCTGAGAAGGTCCGGTTGTAAGTTTTCTTCTTGGCGAATCGTTGTGGTTTCAGTAGAAGATTCCTGGAGCTCCTAGATGATCTATTACCACAAGAGAGTACCAGTTTCTGAGCTAGATAACTCGGAGTATTGTGATGTAATGCCTTGTGTGTCATACAAGCGATTTTCAGATGAATTCTAGCCTCAAAAGGTAGCCAGTTGAGGGTTCTAAGGTCTGGGGAGATGTGACAGTTTCTTTTTATAGGTCTTATAGGAACTACACGACACAGTTAGCCTTCTCAGCGCTCCCCAGCCCTGGAGCTTTAGATACATGAAGCTGCTGAGGTGGGAGAGTGCCCCCCTCCTCACTGGTTCCTGATCCGACACCTTATTCCTGCTTTTTGGGGACATCTTGCATCATAGAACGGGGAGGTGATGGGCCACATATCTGCTGCGTGGTGACGTACCACTGCGGGTGTGCTTGTCTCCTGTTGAACACCATGTATATCAGCATTCTGACATCTTCTAGGGAACACTTGACTTATGGTGGTGGGAAGGAGACACACTGTACCCCTCTCTGCAACCAATCAGTCACTAGCCTGCAGCATTTGACCGAGATCCTCATCAGCTTTTCAGAGACTATTTATGGCCATTGACTGGCCTCCCTCCTGACCTCCCACCACTCCCACTGAGGAGCCCTTGGATTGCCCCCAGAGCACCTGGCTGGGAGGATAAACCCTAGACATGAGTGACAACCTGCAGAACTCAGTTCTGCTATAGCATCTTTTACCACCAGACGCCTTTCTCGGTGGGAGTGACTTAGGGCCTCATTACGATAGCGGTCAGATTGCCACCAACAGGCCATCGGTGGCAGTCTGACTGCTGACAGCCCTTCGGACTGACCACCGACAGCCCTTCGGTCCAACTGCAGCATTACAATGGCGGAAGTCGGACCTACATCTGTGGGACCACTGACCGTCGCCTCCACCAGGGTCAGAGATCCCTACAGGGTGGCAGTTGGAGCAGCATCCAATAATGGCGGCAGTGCCAAGGCAGGCAGCGACGTTGGGATTTGGTTATCCCTTTCCGACAGCCTTTTCATGGCAGGAACACAGCCAAGTAAAGGTTGGCAGAAAGGGATATTGTCCATCGTCGGCCACTGTAAAGTGGACCTGGAGGCACATATAGTGCCCCCACTAACCTCTGTGCACCATGTGACATGCGCATTATGGCGCATGGCACACAGTGCACAGACGTGCAGGATGTGGTTTCATGGCGTCTGCATGTGCTGCGCCCTTTCCCAAGGCCGCAGCATGCCCCCACCATTTTCTCAACAACCAGCCCGATGGACACATCCTCATAGGGCTGTCGAACCGCCCACATGCATGTTGGTGGGCTCCTGAACGCTGCAATAGCGGTTGGCGGTCCGACCGTCCGGCATCAAAATGATGGGCAGGAGATTCTGGCTGCACATGTTAACTGCTCCTACCTTCCTTGGATGCGCTGCATTTGGCACAGTGCAGTGGGCTTATTCTTTTCCCTCTTGGGTACAACCTATTCACGGACATGGCCAGCGGCAAAGCCAAGAGGCAGCTGCTTTTTATGGAAGTTGTTGGGGTAGCCAAATCACTGGGTATCGCACATACAACATCACAGGAGACCTCTATGGAACTCATTCTGAAGAAGATCTCTCTAGGATGTTAAAGATTTCAGATCTAGTGACAGAAATTAAGACCTAAAATGCAGATATGGCCTCTTTAGTCTCTTCACACCAAGGTGGACAAGTTGAGCAAATGGAACGGATAGCCAATACAGCCTCCTTGGGCCCAAACATCTGGCATCTAAAAAAAAAGGTGATCAACTTGAAGGACAGGGTGGGGAGGGATAACATCTGATTCTACTGAATTCCTGAAAAGACGGAATGAAAAATGATGTACGGAGCCTGTTGATGGCCCTGTTTCAGCTTCTACTAGGCTGAACTTTCACTCACCCTCTTGAACTGCAATTGGCCTACAGAGCACCACTGAGGGATTCCACAATCACATCTACATCAATCATGGCTTGATTCCTATGCCACCAACAGGCCTGTATGGTTCTGACAGTGGCCTGGAAACATAGGGCCGATTCACAGAACTAGTCTGAGATAAAATCCTAAACTTACTACTTTTGGTATTCACAGAAGGCATTTAGTAGTAGTAAAGTTCGGACTCCTAACTTTACTACTACTAAATTCCTTCTGTGAATACCAAAAGTAGTAAGTTTAGGATTTTATCTCATATTAGTTCTGTGAATCGGCCTCATAGTGCTTATGAGTTGGTTTGCCATAAAATTCAGATTGCTGTGGATTTTTCAGTTGAGACCATTGTCAAACAGAAGGCCTTTCTACATCTCCTACCACAACTCTAAAAATGGTAAATTAAACATGGTCTCCTGGAACCTGCTAAGATGTAGATCACGATGGATGGGAAATCCCAAAACTACACTGAACTTGAGGATTTGAGTTGCTTTCTGGACAGCCTGGAAGAGCAGAAAAGGGACCTCTCCTTACTGTCACCTTATGCTGGTTACTCATCGTCCAACAGGACTCTACCACAAAAAAGTTCACCCACCTTCCACATGGGCAGATTGTGAGACTGCTATTTCAAACCAAAGACTGTCAGTGGTAGGGACAGGATAATCTGCTATGTGGAGACGCTCATCCTGGACAATCCTAGGGAAAAAATTTAGATCACCACTAAAGCTGACACCAATGCCCACCTGAGACACTGGCGAGTAGGCAATGACAGTTGGTCATCGGCAGATGAGAATCCCCAGAACTTATGTTGCTGATACCCTCTCATTGTGGTCATTGTTTTGCCTGGCCTATAACACCACCACCTCCATGCCTACGCCCCCTTGCCGCAACTAAGTTTGGTTGTTTTCCTCCCTTTGATAGATCCCTCCCCACCTCCTCACCGGCACTCTCTTCCCTCATACACTTCATGGTCCCCTGGGCACAGTTGTGCCCATCTCAATCCCTACCCAGTGCTCGCCCTCCCTTTATAATCTAGGAATGGGTGCCACTTTCTTCCCTGTAGATCCTGAACTCAGGCTGGAGATATAGACCTGGCGACAATTGTTCCATACACTTCGGGGTCTCATTACTCTTCATCACCGTTTTGTCTCAAAGATACGCTTGCCCTCCCTACGCTCACCCTCCCTAGTGACTGGAGTCCACCATCGACCATGATAAATTGTCCCCCCTTCACATGTGCAGGATTAACACACCCCTAACTCCCCAGCATGTCTATCTCTGTTCCCCATGCATCACCGCCCCATTGCCCAGCCCTCTCTTACACATGGTCTCCCTCAATGTAATGGTTTGATGAACTATAGTAAACAAAAAAAAGTTACCTACCGAGCCTCCACCTGGGCAGATAGTGCCCGTATTCAAGAGACCCACTCCAGGAAAATAGGGTGGCTATACTGCTCTAGAAATCATTATAATGTAAAATCTTAAGGTCCTGAGAGGATGCTGAAGGGTGATTTATATTTTATAAACTGCAGATGGGTGACAAGGTTATCAGGGTGGGCTATCTTTAAGCCCCACAGGGAACAAGTAACCCTTCCTCCTTCAACTTAACAGAGCACTGACGGAGTTGGGAACCTCCCAGTTAATCCTGTGGGGGTGACTGGAACCTAGCTCCAGACACCATCCTTGACAGGACCGGCCACCTAGACATAAAGCAGGGTAAAGACGTGTCCATATTACAAGACATAAAGGATGATCATGGCCTGACCAACATTTGGTGCCTACTGCACCCCTTCGACAATGGTTTCACATAAGACTCCCAAGTAAAAGATCCCCACTCCAAGATAGATTATTTCCTTATCTCTTATGCTGTCACTGCCACATGTATTGGACAGTGATATTTTGGAGAGTGGGGTCTTGGATCATGTCCCATCTGCCATCAGCTGGACTGGGGCTTGAGGCAATCTCATAGGAAACCGTGGTGCCTGAAATTATCTTGCCACAATGTGGCCACGGAGAGAAAGCACTTGAAATTACATATAAGCACCTGTCTGAATGAAAATGAGGGCTCAGTACACTCCCCCAAAATCTTATGGCTGGTGCCGAAAGCCACCATCAGGGGTCAAACCATGAGTGATTCGGCGTTGATCAATAGATGCAGGGCAGAACAGCAGTTGGCCTTAGAACAAGATATAGAACTGTTGCATGGGCCTACTTTGCCCACACGACAGAACATTCCAGGCATAGACTAGAAAAAGCCAAAATGACCTCACCATCCTGTACACCGTGAAATCAGAATATATGCTATACTAGTTTAAGGCTTGTCATTATGAGTAAGGGGAGAAAGCTGGCTGCTTGTTAGAAGCACAATTAAAATGAAGAGAAGCACTGATGGCCGTCCATGTCGTATACAATTCTAGAGGGCACCTGCTTATAGACCTTATGGCAATCACCAATATGTTTGCAGGTTTCTATATAAAATTATATAGCTCAGAAGTGGAACACAATGACTCCAAAAAACATGCGTTCTTTGACGATGTAAAGCTCTCTAACCTCAATAGCAGTAGACAAGGACTATGTCAGCAATCCTCCTGGACTATAAATTTCAATGGAAAATAGACGGCCTAAAGTGTCTGTGGGTGCATGCCAACAGAGGCCTGGAAAAGATGGTGTTGGACAACATTGGCCAACTTATAACCAAGATTAAGATGGAATATGCCAAATGGTCCCATCTAAAACTCTCAATATAGGGATGAGTGCTGGTGGTGAAATTGGTGATAGTTTCTCAGTTCACCTATGTCCTGGGCATGCTCCCGGTCAAAACTTCAACCTTGAGGAAATTTAACAATGTTGTAAAATACTTCGTCTGAGGTTCTCTGTGGCCCAGATTGAAACTAATAAAACTAATTGCCCAAAGGTGATGCGGTGAGTGTAAGCAGAATGTCATCTGCATATAGGAGAATTTTGGAGGCACCCAAAGCCGTGAGAATAAATGCAACCTGTGGGTGATGTAGTGGTCTTACCCTGCCATTGATGGAGCTCTATCACACGGCACTCCATCTGTTACAGTTGGTGTATATGTTGCCTAGATGGGATGTTGCCCCACTGTGGGTCTCTATTGAAAGGGAGATCAAATGCTGTACCGTCATGTTTTGTATCGGACTCACCGGTATTACAATACTTGATACACTGGGGCATGTTTAATAGGGTGAGCTAATGATCTCATAGTTCAGCACCCCCACTCACGGCCTCTATTGGCACAATTGTGCACCAAATGACCCGGTTACTACAACTAGACTACGCAGAAGATGACTGGGCTGCAGTGAAGATATGGACAAAAGGGTCAGAGATGCCAGGATGAAATTTACCCTCTTAAAAGACTTCATAACTGGTAATGGACTCCACAAAAACTCCACACAGTGAGCCTACTGCATCACGCTTCCTATTGGCGCTGCACGTAGGAGAGCTGTAACATACTCCACATTTTCTACCATTGGCCAAATCCGAGGTACTACTGTTCCTCTGTACTTACCTTTCTAACAGAGATACTACACATGGCCATTCACCTGTCATCCAAGCTAGTGTTCCTACACAACACAACTGACCTACCAACCCTGTCAAGTCACATGAGATGCCTGATAGCCATGACGCTCACAATGGCTAAAATATGCATACTTCGTCACACCACAACAACCCCCCCCAATGACAAATGGGTGGTTGAAATTTACAGAACAGAAACATATGAACTACTTATTTACAGGCTGCAAGACAACACAGAGATATACATGAAAGTATGAGATTGCTTCTTGGCTGATTACATCCACAGTTACACAGCTGCCCAAGTTCCGATGCATGGTATTGAGGTATGATAACCCTCTGCTTCCTCCCCCTCTCATCCTTATACCTGCCTACACTATGTTCAGCACTTAGAGTGGATTTGAGATATTGGGGGGGGGGACATCATTAACCATTATCAACACTCTCCTTGTCAATATGACCAGTGCCTAACTTGTCCTGCTTGAACGAATCCAATCCACACCACTCCGTCACTGGTGATCTGGACCCTTTAAAGGACTTATGGTCCCACCATGGGCCTTTGGACCAGCTATACGTTCTTCTGTTTCCTTTCTTCAACTGCCTAACCCCAAACCCAGTGATGGCGACTCCCCCTCTATCCCCTGTTCACCCTTCCTCCCTTTGTTTATCTCCCGCTCATTTTTTCTTCTTTCCCGCATGGATAGGGAGTGACCAACTAATGTTAGAAAGGACATAGGAAAAGTCGACTGTGCAGAAGGTATGCCTGTGAACATTTGCAATTGTTACTGCTCCGTGGTACTATTTTTTTATCCACTCACCCTGCAGAAGTTGAGTTTCAACAGTATTTTCTTTAAATTGTGGGGTTGTTTTTCCTCACTATTGTATTGAAGTGTGTTCTATTTCTGTTTTCTTTTGGCCAGCTTTATCTCACTTCTGAATTTGGTATGGTCCTAGATCATCAATGAAAATCAGATAATCGAATTTCAGCAGTCACCAATGTTCCCGTAAATTGCACATTCTGCATCATGTTTCAGATTCTGTGTTTCCTTGAGAAAATATTAGTAGAAAATGCATTTATTCAATCCTGTTTCAAGTGTGGAAGCGCAGGTTATCTTGGATGTCTAAGAAAAGCATTCATCCTTTGCAAAAAATCTAGAATGCATTGACTAGAAATGTGTTTTCAGTGAAACAATGTGACCAAGTAACCAAGTACTCATGTCAACTACATTAGCTTCCAGTGCATAAAAGAATTATCTTTAAGTCATTGAATGTGATGCCCAGAATCTTCAATAATGCAGGTCCCACATTTCTAACGGCAAATTAAATATGTGCCATTGTGAAACTTGTGATCTAACTCCTAGTTTTTTTTAAGATTCCCCAAATCAAGTATAATAGTGGGTTGGTAGAGCCTTTTGTGTCCAAGTTTCAGAAGTCTGGAACATTTTACCACTGAAATTGCATTCCAAGACCTGTTTGCTGAAATTCAGAAAATCTTGGAATTTTAACATCTAGCTATATGTATTTTCCCAACACTTTGAGTTTGCTTACTTGAATAGTTTGTGTCTGTTGGCAGCAATAGGGAAATCTGCATTTCACAAACACCCCCCGAATTGTGATGATGATGAATAATAATAATAATAAGAATAATCATAACAAGAATAAGAATAATAAAAATGATAAAAATACTCACTTTATACACGTATTTAAATAAATTATTAAAATATGAGAATAGTATACATGGGCTTAAGTTTGCCCTTTAATACTAAGACTGCAACAAAAACAAGGTGATGAAAGAAATGCTTGAAATAATCTCAGAGAATGGCAATCACTCAAGCTGCACCTCAGTCCATCATTTTTCATCCACCATGTCACTCTAGACAAAGGCCAGCCTTCAGCAAGTCAGTATCAACCCTGCTCCTCATGGGAGCAATCTGTCCTGAGCTGCCAGGTGAGCCCCCCACAGATGTGACTACAAGCACCCCAGACCATTTTTTTTTTTTCATTCTTGGGGCTCGTCAGTAGCCTGTAGCTTGTATCCTATGCCACAGTGAGCATGGGACCCATGTCTGGGCATACCCGTTGCACTTAGGATGTCAACTGCAACAACAACAAGGTGATGACTGAAGTGCTTTAACTAGTATCAGCTGCTGGCAATCACTTGGGCCGCATTCCAGTCCATCACTATTAGCCTACCATGCCCCTTAAGACAATGGCCCACCTTATGCAAATCAGTACCAACCTTGCTCCACATGGGAAAAGTCTGTCCCAAATTGCCAGGTGAGGCCCCCTCCAAAAGTGACCACAAGCCACACCAGACCTGTTTCACCCTCCTGGGGCTCATGAGTAGGATGTGCCTTGGGTCCTGTGACATAGCATGAATTTGACCCATTTCTGGACATACCTGTCACACTTAGGGTGTCAACTGCAACAACTATAAGGTGATAGATAGAATACTTGAATTTATCACAGCCACATGCAGTCACATGGGGCTAAGACCAACACCAACATTGCTTTATCAAATGAAATATAATTATTGGCATTGACATTACATTACTTAATATTGTTAAAGAGCCCCACATTTAAATTAAAAATTAAATGAAATTAAAATAAATGAACATCTTTGCTAATGTTAATGCAGAGCCACACCTAAGTTACATGAAATACAATCACAATAATTTAAAACAAAAAGTAACCTTAATCTAGATCCAAAGCTATTGCTACTTTAACTTAAATGCAGTTAAAATACAAAAAAACGTAAAATCAATATGTAACCTTTACTTAACCTGAATTTAACCTGTATCCTAAATAAATGAAAAATTATAAATGATATGTAAATAACTTTAATTGAATTGTATGAGTTAAAACAAATTTCAATTAAATTCAGTTAGTAAATTGTATGTAACCCTAAGATTTACCTTGTTCTAACGTAGATTAATGTAGAGTAAGTAAAGTGGCTAACATGGAAAATAATTTGAATATTATTAAATCTAACAAATAACCTTAATTTGAGTCGGAGGCTGAAACTAATATCCGATAAATTTAATTAAAAGAAAATATAATAAACATGTGCTAATGAAAATTGAATTAAAATAAATTTAAAAAAATTGATGTTTTCTACCAATAGGGCATATCATACCCAAATCTAATCTACATATTAATTTAAGTACTTAAAATTAATATAAATAAATCTCCTTAACTCTAGCCCCAATTTCAGTAGAGTAATTTTTCCAATAAATTCAAAACAATAAATAACACAAATCTAACCTTCATATTTACACTTTTCCAGTGTAACTATAGTTAAAGAATTGCAATTGAATAATATTAAATTAAAATATTAGATTAATTTTACGCAGTCATGTTTTTCCTAACCTTAAAAATATACCTATCTAGATCCTCTTCCTAACATTAGTGATGTGGCAGATGATTAAATCATGTTAAATTAAATATGTATCCTTAATGTATTAGAGAAGTTAGTTAAGCCTATTTACTTAAATCAGTGATACTCAAAGTATGGCCCCAGGGCTGCAAGGCCCTCCTGACCTTTACATGTGGCCCCCTGGTCAACAGCAGCACTCAGCTGCTGTTTACTTGACTCAGCACTATGATTAAAAGCTGTTAAAGAAAGAGGCAGGCCTTTTTTTAATGTTAATTGAAGTTAAAGAACTGAAGTAACTAGGTTATCCTGCACTGCTTAACTTGAGAAACACCTTCATTCTTAAAGACATGTTGCAACCTAAGTGAAAAAATATGATAAGGTCTCTTCAAAAATCAAAAAGTATATTTCATTAACATGCAGAACCATTTCACATTAGTACATCAGATTATATCAGTGTATTGAGATGTATTTTCCTTGCAAGTGACAGTTTCCAAACATAATTCAGAAACTTTCAATCTTCCCCCCACCCTGGGGGGAATAAATAATACCTATTCCGTCGTCTGTCTGCTTCCCCCCTGTCGTGCCCTGCCCCTCCCCACCACCCCACCGCGCTTACCTGTGCCGGCCGCAGCTGATGTGCACTCTATGGGTGACCTGGGTGCCTATTATACATGAACAGAATCATAGTTTATTACATCAAATACAGAAGAAGGTTTTGTACAGTGCAGATCCTGAAGTCATGCATTTTGAGGTTCTCTGATATGCGATAATAAAGAAAAAAGAGGGAAAGTGAAATAAAACAATTGCCTAAAATCACACAATTTGGTAAAATGGGGAAGCCGGGATTAATCACAGCTTTTCCGGTTTCACATTGTTCAATTTAGCTACTAGATGTACATGCTTCATTTCCCCTACACCCACCTTACTGCCACAATCCCCTCTCCAAAAATGCTCTTTTCATGACCGCCACTGTGCTAGCATTAATGTGACCCTCGCTCACACCACAAACCAAACTTTGTGGCCCCTGCAAAAATGTTTGCGAGTACCCATGACGTTAATGAATTGCAATAAGTGAATACAACCTAAGAATAACTAAAAGGAGCTTAAATTGAATATTTTCTCATAAACTAAAAATAATTTTAACCCTAATCTTGAATTCATTTTCATTTGATTACATTTTTATGACAATATCCTTTACCACACCCTAATATTAACACTAACCCAATTTGTCTTTTAAAATACCACAAATAATAATACATTATAATTAAAACTATTGAGTAACACTAAAACTAAGCTTAACCCTAATTTACAATGACTAGTTAGGCAGACTTCGCTTTACTATTTTTCACCCTCAAAGTTACCTTATTCAATTAAGTTGCATCCTCACTTATGTCATTCTCAGTAGTGATATTATTTTTGTAGTGGCTACAAGCTATTAACTCTTCAATGCAGCGGTTTTGAGGAAGTGAGTGAACACCTGATAAAACCCTTCAGTCTTTGACTTTGCAATTTATGAAAACAGCAGTGTTATTATCCTCTCATCATGATTTTATTATTATAGTATACACTTTCTTTCAAAAAACATATGTCTGCTCTATACTATGCTTTTCAACCTCACCTGGGGAGATAGACTGAACAAGTTGCCTAAATCTCCTTGTGGTCCGAGTGTTTCCTAGCTGGAGATAACATTATTAAATGTAATATTGTATGCCACTGCTTTTCTATGGAACAGCCATCCCTGCTACAGTAAGCATAGCTTTTGGGGTCTTTTCACTATAAGGACATGTTTAACAATAACCTTTTACATGTCCTACTTTTAAATACCATGCACCCTGCCATATGGGCAGTAAGGCCTACTTTAGTGGTGCCTTATGAATAGTGTATCGCCTAACAAGGGGTGTTATTTTGATAGGTCAAGTTTGCAATTTTAAAACTACTCAGCCAGGCTACATATGATAGGCCTGCAGTTCTGTTGCACTGTCATTGCAGTTGGTGGCACAATGGGTGCTGCAGGCATTTAAATTTGCATTTAACTTACTGGACACATTTTGTATCATATACTAGGGACATATAGGTAAGTTAAATATACTAATAGGTATAATAAGTATACGCCAATTTCATCAGGTTGAAAAGGGAGTACAGGCACTTTACCACTGATTAATGGTAGTAAATTGTACAGAGTTCTATAACCATCAAAAACACTCAAGGCAACAATCTGGGGGTATACCACACAAAAGTTGGTTATTTCCAACATTTGCCACACCAATCCATCCTTTAATTTTCTTAACCTCACCCATTTATTAGCAATTTTTCCCTTTTTCTCACCACTTCTACTCGTCTGTTCCACTTTTCCTACTAAAATGTGCAACTCATTGTACAGAGATATCCGCACCCATGGTGGAGGTTTGTGAATTGAAGATTGGATCTTCAAAATGGCTTTTGTGAATAAGACCGTACATTTCAATAATCGTTTGACAATATTGTAGCCTATTGACAAAGGCATTTTGTAGTATGTAAAAATGTACTTCTTTAGTACTCTTTCATTCACTCTCACATTTTTTCAAATCAAGTTTGACAAGTTCAACTACCTTTCAGTAAAAGTGCAAAGAGGGCATAGCCCTTTCAGTGTGTACTAGCTGTGTATGAATAGTCCCTGAATGTTGTAAATACCACAGAAGTAAGTTTTTGGATACTCCAAAATGTCTTTATGAATGGTCCCAATAGTTATTTAGAAGATAAACAGTGTATATAAGAATCAGTCACAAGCCTAGATTAATTAAAGATAGAATAGGTATCCATGAGAGAAACTAATAGTAACATGCAGATGTTGTCACTTACCAAAGATCAAGCTCTTTAACATTTTCCATCTGCTGCTGTCAGTCAAGTAGGGGCAAATATTCCCTGAGGTGAAATCATGCTTGGATGGAGTTCATCTTATTTCACCTGTTTCCACAGCCTGTGGAGGTCCATTTCTCTTCAGCAACTACCTAATCAAGCTTTTGAAGTGAAAAACCGTCACCAACAATAAATGGTGTATGTTTTCTTCACAACAAAACACCACTGCCATCTTAGAACTTAAGGGAAGGTGAATGATCTTCCTGAAACTGACTGCCTCACAATCCTTTGATGTTATGCTCTCAGCAACTTCTGTTTAGTATACTTACAGCTTAAGATTTGCACCAATGTGGAAGAGTCTTTTCTTAGTCTTTTCCAAGTTTTTGAGGTATAATATACCAGACTCCACTGCTCTAAATGAAGAGGCAAGTTTGTTAACCTAACAGAACAGCCTCCGACTAGCTCAATGACTGATTCCCAGGCCCAGTGAATTGCAAATTAGCACCTGAGACAGAACCATCTCAAATTGATTGTTTAAGAGAATTTAATCAATCAATCAAACCAGATTTGTAAAGTGCTGCTATTCACCCACAAGGGTATCCAGGTGCTGGGAGCTGTGCTGCTTGGGAGGAATCAGTTGAACAACCAGGTACTGAGTTATTTTCTGAATTCCTGAAGAGAGGGTGAAGTCCAGAGATGGCGGCGGAGGCTGTTCCAGGACTTTGTGGTGACATAGGAGAAGGAGCATCTTTCAATGTTGCTTCAGCAGATGCAAGGGGTGTGAGGAAGGCAGAGCACTGGTGTCTGGAGGGTTGGTGGAACCTTAGGAAGAGGGTGATGTAAGCTGGTCCTTGATAGTGCAGGGCGTTGTAGGTGTGGGTCAGCATCTTGAATTGATATCTCTTGTGGACGGGGAGCGAGTGGAGTTTCTTGAGGTGAGGGGTGATGTGGGATCATCTGGGGAGGCTGAGGATGAGCCTGGCCACAGAGGTCTGTATTGTCGCAGTCTCTTCAGAAGATGTGTGCCAATTCCTATAGTGTGTTGCCCTAGTCCAGGCGGCTAATGACAAGGGCTTGAGTGACGGTGCATCTAGTGCTGACTGGGAGCCATATGAAGATCTTTCAGAGCATGCGAAGAGGGAGGAAGCAGGCGGAGGAAACTGCATTGATCTGGTATTTCATGGAGAGTTTTCAGTCCAAGATAATGCTGAGGTTCTGGATGAGGCCTGTTAGGGTGGGTAAGGGTCCTACTTCCACCGGCCACCAGAAATCATCTCACAGGGAGGTGTTGTTTCTGAAGATTAGAACTTCTGTTTTGTCTGTGTTGAGTTTGAGGTAATTGTTTTGCATCCAGGTGGCGATGCTGGTCATGCATAATTGGAAGAAGGCCCTTGTGGTAGATGGGTCTTCAGATAGAGAGAGGATGAGCTATGTGTCATCTGCATAGGATATGATGTTCAGTCCATGGGTTCTCACGATGTTGGCCAGGGGGGTATGTAGGCATTGAACAGAGTAGTGCTAAGGGATAAGCCTTGCGGGATGCCGCAGATGATGTTCTCGGGATTCGAGGTGAAGGGTGGAATGTGGATTCTTTGGGTTCTTCCGGTGAGGAAGGATACAATGCATTTTAGAGTGTCCTCTAGTATTACAATCCAATGAAGCCTCTTGATCAGGGTGTCAGAGGCTACCTGAGAGGTCAAGGAGCATTAGGGCAGCCATTTCTCCCAGGTCTAGGAAAGTTCTGGTGTCATTGGTGGCTACTATTAGGGTAGTTTCGGTGCTGTGGTTCATGCAGAATCCGGATTGTGATG
This sequence comes from Calotriton arnoldi, assembly GCA_963921515.1. Classification (NCBI taxonomy): domain Eukaryota; kingdom Metazoa; phylum Chordata; class Amphibia; order Caudata; family Salamandridae; genus Calotriton; species Calotriton arnoldi. The sequence continues at coordinate 1,298,766 of CAWUFW010004374.1, read as the reverse complement.
AGTCCAGCAGATCATTGTTGTTCTTCAGGTATTCCATGAGTTGGCGGTCGATACCCTTTTCAAGGACATTGGCATTAGAGGAGAGCAGAGAGATGGGCCAGTAGTTATTGAGCTCATTGAGTCGGCGGAAGGTTTCTTGAGGAGGGGTTTGACTTCAGCATGTTTCCTTCTTCTGGGAAGGTGGCAGAGGTCATGAATGCATTGAAGATGGCTATGAGCTCATTGCTGATGGTCCTGTTTTCCAGGATCAACAGGGGTTCGTGGGGGCTCCTGAGTGGACAGAGTGTATGATGGCTGTGTAGCTCTTAGTGGTGAGTTGTCCCAATCGGTGATCTGATGGTCGGAGTCAGGGTCTGTGGGAGTGAGCAGACTGAGGATGTTAGAATCGGTGGGTTGCAGTTCGAAGTGTTTGTAGATGGTGGAGATCTTGTCATGTAAGAAGTTCGCCAGGGTGTCGCAGAGTTCTTGGTATGGTATGGTGCAATGTTGTTTTATGTGGCTGAAAGGTTGGAGAACTTGTTGATGATGCTGAAGAATTCTTTTCTGTGGTTAGAGCTAGCCGATCAATGAGGTCGACTAGGGCATTCTTTTTCATCTCATTCAGAAGTTGGTGGTACTGATTGAATGATGTCTTGAAGATGGTGCGGTCATTGGGCTCTTTGCTGGTGCACCATTTCTGTTCTAGTTGCTTGCAGTTGCGTTTCGAGATACTCAGTTCTGAGATGTACCAGCTGGAATGCTTTGTGGGTCTCTTGAGTTTGGTGGGTTTGATGGGGGCGACTGTGTTGGCACAGTCAGTGACCCAGGTGATGAAATTCTTGACGACCTTGTCCAGGTTGATAGTGGTGTCAGGGTGGGCGGTGTAGAGGGTGGATACTTTGTTCCAGCTGTGGTGCAAGATACTGGGCAGCTTGGTGGTGGTGCTGTGGGCTCCTGTGATGGTGAAGTGGACGATGGAGTGTTACTACCAGGTGAGCTCGTTGACATGACTGTACTTGACTATGTAGCTGGCTGTGAAGATAGGGTCAAGCATACGTCCTGCATTGTGTGTGGGGTTGGTGACTAGTTGGGTGTGGCCGATGCTGTTCATGCTTTCAAGGAGGTTTTCTGTGTTGGCGTTGTTGGGGTTGTCAAAGTAAAAATTGGGGTCGCAGATTAAAATGTAGTGTTCGGTGTTGATGGCTTGTGGTGTGATGAATTGGGGGATGGCGTCACAGAAGCCAGGGCTTGGTCCTGGAGATCTGTAGGCAAGGGTGCCTCGAATGGTGGGTTTGCCATTTGTTTTGAGTTGGAAGTTGAGGTGTCCCATGATCAGGGTGGTGTATCTGTGCCTGTGGTGCAGTGGATGGATCCTTTGTAGATGATAGCAATTCCATCACTGTGTTTGTTAATGCAGTCCTGGTGTGCTATCTTGTAGCCATTGGGCGTGGCCATGGTGATGTTGGGTTCAGCCAAGTCTCGGTGAGGAAGACAACGATGGGGGTGAGGGAGGTGATGGTGTCCCAGATCTAGGAGGCGTGTTTGCAAAGTGAGCAGGCACTGAGCAGGAGGCAGGGGATTTGTTCAGATGCAGTCGTGGTTGGCATGATGGTGACGGTTGTGTGTGTGGGTGCTCCGGTGTTACAGGAGAAGAGACAGTGGCAGCAAGTGAAAGGTCTTACCGTTGACTGTGGAGAGGTGCGGCAGCAGCTCCTGTTGATGCATCTGAGGTCCATATCTGTGAGCTCAGCACCGGTGTAGCTGTGGGTGATGGGAGATCCAAGGTGCCTGGTGCTGGGTGCAGTCCAGGCATGGACGGGCTGCAGGTGGGCTTGCCTTTGGCACTCCTTTGGTGCGCATTTGGTGCAGTTGCCTTCATTCAGTAGGTCCTGAGAGGGGTGCTGTGAGGCAAGAAGCTGGGGGCGGGAAAAGTGAACGGCGGGATCTAAAGCAAGCACAAACAGAAACAATAATGGCAAAAACGCTGACACAGAATCAAATTAACAATCAAAACATAGCTCATAATATGACAAGGCACATAATCTACCATACAGGCAACAAAATAAGAAGCACAGAGAATCAAAGGTGATGGGACATGGAAGCGGAGCAGTGGGAAAAGTGAGCAGTGGGATCAGAGACACGCACAAGCAACAAGGATAACAGAAATGCCAAGATACAGACGGAGGATCAAACCAAGCACAAAAGTAGATAACAAGGTACAGAATCAACTATACCAGCAACAGAATATCAGGGACAGAAACAGTGATGAGGCACGGAGGGCAAAGCAGAGAAGGACAGAGGGAGAACAACTGAAAAGCCCTAGGCTTATGGCAGTGCAGGGGAGTTGACCTCCTTCCCTAGAGTTATTCCCTAGGTGTGCTCACTAGGATAGATGCAGAGGCAGAAAGGACACTGGTTGCTAGTGACTGACTGCTGCTGACTCACTATCAATATCTGGGTGAGCTGACTTATAAGAACATGACTGCTTTAAACATACTGCGTTTTTCTGAGGAGGCTGGGTAAAAATATTCTGCACTCATTGAATTAATTTCAATCAACACTGCAACATATTTTTTTTTCTTACCTGCATCATCTTATTTGTGGTATGAGTGGGTGTGCCTGTAGTCACTGCTTGACATGTCTTAATGATTCCCCTCTCTATAGTGCACTGAATTCCTGCAATGCTTCCCACTTCTGCTGTATCATTTTACCTTCCACCTTATGTAGCTCACCTAGCACATGTGTCTGCACTTCTTACTGTATCAATCTGTGAAACTAGACTCACTTTCTTCTGATGATTATTGGTTTTTCATAGCTGGCAATGATCCCCTAAACCTTGTCAGTGTTGGATATTTCTACCATGTCACTTGGACCACCTTGAGAAAATTTACTCAGTGAAACACCACCATTCCATCAACCTCAGTTCCAGTATACTTGAGTCCTGTACCCCACTATCAGGGTTAGTTCTCCAAACATCCTTATGAATTTCCCTTCTGAAATTATGTTCTGAGATGTGGTTGTTTATGTTCTACCTTCATTTGGCATGGTGTTCAGGAAAGTAGTACTCATGACGAAGACAAGTTTGAATCATTGCAATTGTTAGAATGTGAAACCTACCAGTGGAAATATGGAAATGTTTGAGGTACTGAGGTGAATATGTGCATTGATTATTAATTGCTGTAATCAGGGAAATGTGAAGTAATGCATCCTTGGTTTTTGGGACAGATAGAACACACCTGTTACGGTTGATGAAGTCCTTAATTAAATTGACCATATCCTCTTCTGTGGCTCTATCATTCAACAGTGATTGCTGTAGGCCTGAGGGGCTAATCATTTTCATACTACCTCCTCCTAATCTCAAAGCCATGTCATGCAATGAAAAAGCCTGCAAGTAAAAACAGACTCTGAATCACCAATTATGTGAGAGTATGAATTTAGACAGTTTTCCCTATGGCTTCTTGATATCACTCGCTATATTGCAAGAGACTTGGGCTTTGGAAGACTTTCATATCAAAGGCTTTTCCTCTTTTTGCAACCCTGCTTTGCCAGCTGTTTATGGGATGCAAGTGGGTGACTGGCTATTTTCATTTCTATTCAGTACTCAGGCATAAAGTTGAAATCTGTTCGCTCTTCCCTGGTACCAATTAATAATGTCATCGGGATTGGGTACAGCGGATCTCTTGGTTGTAAATTGGTATCATAACATATTGGACCACTGCTATACAAATGTTGTGAATATGTTGAATGATGTGATTGCAAACATGAGTTTTAAAAATCTTCCATATTGTTTGCTCTGGATGGATGACTTTAATTGTATGGTATGTGAATTTTGTGGCCAACGAGTTTGTGGTCTGGAAAATATGGATGACCAGGTGATGACATACTTTAGATATTCTTACTATGGGGAGGCTTTGAACAACATCTTATACTCTGCGGATTTGTATTTGAGTGATTGTGGCAGGGCCACTCCCAAGCCATATCCAACCTTCATAGGAGGGAATAAATCCAGCACTATTGATTTTATTTTAATTTCAAGTGGTTTCAACCTTCTAGTCGATGATTTTAAAATCTCCACCATTTGTGCTAATGACAATAACCCACTGGTATTGTCTCTTAAAATGTACTATGGGGGAGATTTACAATAACTGGCGCATCCCTGCATATTAGCAGGGATGCACCAGTTATTGTGCGTGATGGAAAAATAGCCTTGTGCCACCATGGATGCGCCGCATTTACAATGCGGCGCACCGTGGCGCAAGGATAGACAGATGCGTGACGCATCTGTCGGCGTAAAAGTGACGCAGTGCTGGAGTCGTGTCGCAAGCGTGACGCAACTCCATCACTGCTCAGGGGTGGCCTATACTTGCTGTGCTGCGTCACTCCTTACACCTGCTACAAGCAGGCGTAAGATTTTGACGCAGCGGGGTGGTAAAAGTGACTCAGTGAAATCTTGTAGATTTCACTGCGTCAATTTTACGAAACTTCCTTGCGACGGAACGCCCACCCTGCATACATTACACCTGACGCAGGTATAATTTAGCGCAGGGCTTTACAACGTGACGCATCTCCCTAGATGCGTCAAGTTGTAAATATGTCGCATAGTGGCGCATTGTTTACGACGCCGCTGCGTCACAGAAGTGCTGCAACGGTGTCGTAAAGATGTCGCAAGGGGCTTGTAAATCTGCCCCTATGTGTTAGCATAGCCTAGGCAGCTTGTGTTGCATCTTACTTTTGGCACCACTAAAGGGCACAGATAGAGATGGGAGCAGGTTGAGGTAGGACATAGGCCAGTGAGTGAAATTATCACTTTATATAAAGCTAAGGGGCATATTTACAAGCCTCTATTGCCTCCAGAATGTCACTTTTTTTGACGTTGTAGTGGCAATATGGGCTTCGATTTATTTACAAGGCAGTGTTAAGACACTTAACGTGGCAGCTACATTTAGCACCAGCGCAGGGAGAAACATAGGCTGCACCACATTGTTGCAAATATGGTGCAGCCATGCTTTCAGAAGTGGCGGAACACGGCATTAAGCCAAGAAGGATAACGCTGCGCTCCGCCACTTCTTTGTAAATATCCCCCTAAGTGTCTTTCAATAGATATGTATGGAGCAGGAGTTTGAGGGCTGTGTGAAAGCTCAAGACTACAAACAGCAGAGAACAGCTTTCCCCGAAGACTCTTGATGGTACCACAGGGTGCACCAACCTTCTTTTGTCATTCGGAAGTGGGATTACATTTTGTGGGGTGTATTTTGGGTCTGGCACCACTGTCATTATGGTTAAAAATATGGCAAAGTCCGGAGCTAGGATTCACTAAATACATTCTTCAGGATTGCCTGGCTGAGTCTGTACCTTGGCTAGGATACCTTAAGTACACTTTCAGTAGGCTGGGAGCCTCAGAGCTATTTAATAACCCCGCCTAAATTGGCTACTCTGCTAGAGATCAGATAAAATATGCAGTTTATGACCAGACACAGCATATGTGTAGGCAACAAGACACTCAGCTTCCCTCTCTGGCCAAGTACCTTGTTTTATCAACTGGCCATGAGCAGGAATTATACCTCTCCTATATGGGAAATGCCCAATATAGACTTTATTTAACTAGGCTCCGTTTGGGGTCATTGCATTTTCTTTCAGCTTTCCCACAACAAGGGGCATGGTTTGAGAATCTCCTGCTCTGCCTCGTGATCATTTTCAAGGCAAAGATTGTTTTAGATTTTTTCAGCACCTGGACTCGCCTGAGATTTGCCATGCAGTCACTCAACATCAGGAAAATATATTGTTAATTGGGGACGATTTTGGTCTTGGCTTTGGGATTTTCTATTGTCATTGATATTTTTAACCCATGTTTTATATGGTGAGATTTTAAATGTTTTACCTGTTTGCCTTATTAAATGAACTGTGTGTGTAATATGTCTGTAATTTATCCTTTTATGGCTCTTCTATGTCAAATAAAGTTTGGTGACTGTCTGACTGACACTGACTATATGCTTGACGAGTTTCTTAATCCTAACAATGGGACAGTTGTATCAAAAGACTGGGTGCAAAAAGCAGTAACAAATTGCAGACCAACTTCTTGAGACCAGTCTTTAATCTTGCAATGCATCCTTTGAACTAATAGGTTGTATTGCAAAATGTCCTGTCAAATGGAGTTTCAGATCGGCCTGCCCAATGAATATTTATTAGGCAGGTCACTATTTGCGACACCCTGTCATTGGCTACAAACTCCTGGATGGCTGCCTGCCTCGAACAGCAGACCACAACCTCCTATGTTTGTATTCCCAAAATAGTTCTTTTTCTCTGTTCTTTAAAGGATCTAGTAGTACTTCTTTAAAATAAATGTTCCAATTTTGGAAACTTTTGGGAGGAACATGCAGTGGTACTCTGGGCTACTGCCAATACCATTTACAAAGGGAAAGGAGTCGCAAATGGGACAACTTCCCCTTTGCAAATCCACCAGCATCTCTTTAGATGTTAGAATTTGATCAATTGTTTGCATGTGCATTGATACATACAACAACACATCTCAACTAGGAAGAAAGGCCCCTTTCAAATCCCATCGATTGCACACTGTGACTTTATTAGCACTCACAAACTCCTTTTCAGGTCCTTCCCAACTTAGAAACGGTTAGAGATGTATAACAGCAAATAGCCACGGTAACACATTCAGCCTTCTTGGGGGCTGAGTGAAAGAGGTTCCTGCGTGGTGAAAAAAGGTTTGTTGTGGTGAAAAGTTTTTTTCCCATGAAGGACAAAAACATTTTGTCTACCTTAACACAGTGTGTGAGCTTACACCATTTACAGTCACGCCTTGGTTCCCTCCGAGAATCACATGACTCGCTCTGTAATATCCCTGGAAAGCTACAACTGTTGGTGTTTTTCTGGAATACTGGTGATTATGTTGTTGAATGGGCAAAGCTATAAATCTGCACTCGTGAGCAACAGTGCTTCTGTTAGTGCGGATGTCTCATTTTCTTTGTGAAAAGGTCATAAAGTGGGTGCTAAAGTTGCAAATGAAGGTCAGTTTACTACGTTTTGTGTAGATTACACACCTATCCATTTTTGTGAATTTTTCTTTTTTTACCCACACTTACATCTACTTTTAAAGCCATAGTTTAATTTTCGCAAGCAAAAGCTTTGTGAATCAACACCACAGAATGACAAGGGATGAAATAAAATGACTTGTGTGATTGTTGATGCATACACCAAACAAATTTTTGAGTTTGGGAAATTCACAATAATTGAAACAGACTCTGTGCTCGCATCAAAAATTGTGCAAGGAGATAAGTGTCAGAGAGAGATTTTTTTGGGCCACAACGTTTGTTAATACTTGACAGAACATTTGAGTCTATGAAAAGAAGAAATTAATTGGACCTATTTTGAAAAAGAACAACGTGCGATACTGAATTGTGGCATGAAAGCAACCACAGCCGTAAAAATGCATCACCTGCTGAATTTTCCATCTGTGTTCAGGAAATGTGCTTTTTGAAATCAGCAGCACACACTTCAAAAATAATAGATCTGAAGATGTTCGAAAAAAGCTGCCTAAAAAAAACTTGAAGCACAAAGTTCTATTAGAATATTCGTTTGTTACTAATAATTAAAAGGTGCTTCCGAGAGCTGCTCATACTTTTGCTTTAAAAAGAGATCTTGCTTGTTTAAACGGAAGTTTCCTGATGATGAGGGTATCTAAATAGAAGCCATTACATCACTAACAATCAATTCCCTGGCCCTGAATACAAATTGCATTTTTGTAGTGACTTACACTTTTGTAGTAAGTCCCTACCTCCATTATTATTTATGGGAGGGTGTTCAGTACCAGTGGTTGGCCATGGGCAGTGCTGGACTTACTCCAAATATGTAAATTACTACCAAAGTGCAGTTTGGGAAGACCAAAAGGTAGTAAACTTACTCAAACCTGTAAGTTACCTTTGCGGGTCCAGCCCACAATGTTTCAGCCTTTCGTGCAATACAGCTGTTTATGTGTTTAATAACTAATTTTTTGGTCCGAGCTGACAAATTAAACTGGTTTCCAGACTATGGTAAGCACAAAATTATAAGTGAATAAAACATTATTACTTATACATAAAGGAGTTGGCGGTCATCCCATTTCACCCATTTCTCAGCTGCTCACATTTAGGATCAGCGCACACGTAGAACAGCGCAAGGAGTCAGCACCCTTTTCAGTCATTGGCTTTACTGCCAGCATCATTTACAGGTGATTCAGCACAAGAGCTATTGACAGTTTGACGTATCAGGTAGTGTGGGTGTCTACTTTAGGAAGGTGACAGATCCTAAAGCACTCTTCCTGCAGGCACTGCCAAGGCTACCACACATGAAGGTAAAGCATTTCCTGAGCCAGCAGGTGGAGCTGGGCTCACCAAAACAACACCACTGTTAGTGGAAACCTTGCAAGCAGAAGCCATGAGACGTCTCCAAGAGGCACAGGATAGGAGCTCCTGTGCAACTTTTGACTTAGAACTGTTGCCTCTGGGCGTGATCGCTTCATGGCTATGTCTGTGCTGCTCAATCCACCGTGGAGATTTTCTCCATATGGTTTGTGACTGCCTGGCCCTTACTCGCTTTTTGGTGGGAGTCCTGGACTGCCTAAGAGGAATCCTGGGAGGGCCCCTAGCCAATGACCCTGAAGACATACTGCTTCACATTTTAGATGGCATTGAGGGCAATAGGTATAAAAGAGCCCTACTTTGGATTTGACTGGTGGTGGCAAAGAGAGACATAGCCAGACACTGAAAGTCAGCAGATGCCCCACCACCAGTGAAATGGAAAGCAGGCCTGCACAGATGCATGGCCCTGGAGAGCCCAATTTACGCAGATAGGCATTGCCCCAGAATCACGGAAGGGTCTGGGGGATAGGGCCAGCCACATGATCGATCCTAGACAGAAATCTAAAGTAGAGACCGCATGGGAGCAGGATTTAGGGTCATTATGGCCTGTGTCTGTTTGGGGAAGGATTTGGACCAAGATACGCAAATCCTCAAGAGCTGCCAATATAACGCAAACATTGTTTTTTATTTACAATAGGCTTCTGTTATGTCCAATTTCCTTAAGCAAGCGATATCCCTTGGTGGAAGATATTTGTTGGACATGCTCATCCCCGAATACTGATTTGTTTCACATGTTGTTCTCCTGCTCATTTGTGCATAGTTTTTGGAGACGTGTATGGTCCCAAATTAACTTAATTTTTGGCACAAACTTCACTTTTTCATTTACTCATGTGTTTTTGGGAAGTCTTTCCCCTATCTGGAATAATTACCCATCCAAGGTCAATATTATTGATTTGTTGATAGCAGTTGCTTTCCAGCAAATCACTAGGAATTGGAAGGACTTCACCAAGATCTCTTTTCAATCTTGGTGGTATGCAGTTTGCCATAATCATAGGTTAGATACTTCTTTTGTTTACCCTTTGTCTCTGGCACCAAAACTTCTGCATTTATGGTCACCTGTTACGCTGTTTATAGACGCAAGTGCCAAGCGCTCCTGTATGCTTCAACCACACCAGCAAGAAGTCCTTAAACCGCCTTAACTTCCTTGATTATTCCTTTGTTTTATTTTGATATCATGTGTCTTTTTTCCACTTTATTGTACTTTATTTTTATAGTATATCAATCCAATTCATGTATTTCTTTTAAGAGCTTCTTTGTACTGTGATGACCTATGCTTAGTTTTATTAATTGTATTTTGACACCTGTATTCTCTTAATAAAATTCTTTTGGAACTTAAAAGAAGTGCAAGTTAAGAAACAAGTTAAAGATGTCTGGAAAGCTGTACTGTCAGAGAGGGACAAGTACCAGATGCAATCCGACTGGCCGGGGAGGGGGCTGAATGCGATATTTTGGAGGCGCCATTCGCTATTTCACTTTTTGCATTGTAAACACTGCAATATTTGGGAAGGGTGTGGACATAGAACTGAATTGTTTCATTTTCCTGGGGACAGTATATAGCTAAAGTTACCGAGATTGAAATGCCAATAAAATATGTTATAGAAAAAGCGCTGCTGCCTTTCACTCACTGAATCCCAAGATTATATGATCAGACTGTTCATGCTTCTATTTATATGCAGTGTTTTTAAAAGCAGCATTCTTAATTATATCCAAGCAGAATGTTGCATGCCATGCAAGCTTTCTTCCACTCCCGCCTCACAGTCCAGAGTTGCTCAGTACCATCTCTTCTCACACATTTTGAAACCAAAAACATCTAACTCATGATGGAATACAGCATCGTGGGCTTTTGGATGATTAATTTGGGCGGAGTGACCTGCTAAATAATGCAAACAGTAAAATTGCATGGCACCTGGAAATAATGACCTAAATGAAAAATGACACAAAAATTATCAAAGCTGTATTAGGAAACTGAAGATGTGAAATATTTGACTCAAAAAGCACAAAACAACACACAGCAATTCAGGTCAATGGTTGCGATTGAGACAAAGGCGTGTTTCACGCAGATCACAATAATTCTGAGGTGGATAAACTTAACCAGTTGCTCTGATTACAAATGTTATCTTGGGACTTGCACTACCAGACTGGCTGTTAATAGTGTGTGAAAATTGTGCACTATAATTTGTCTAAATGTCTGTAATTTTGCGATATGACCTATGGACTAATAGGGGTATACAAAAATGGCTTATATATATATTTATATATATATTGATTGCACTCCACCTGTGCCTCGCCGGTTTCACCCAGTAAATGGAGCACGGACCACAAAATCATTGCAGTTCTCAGATTTTATTTCAGCTCATAAAAACCCCAGCAGCCATGACGCGTTTCGACCCTACAAGGGTCTTGATCACATGACGCGCATCACGGAAGGGAGGTACCTTTAAACCATTTTTTTTAAACGTTTTTGTATTTTTAAAGTGACAAGTGCATTCAAGTGGTAAGGCTTAACATAGAAATAAATAACAGACTTCATGGTTACTCTAACATTTAGCTGTAGGTTTTTGAATAAGTGTACTTATATATATATATTTATTTATTTATTTATTTTTCAATGGAAAAACATAGGTTTCAGGGACGTTATAGTTTGAAATTAGCATTTATAAAACCTTAGAAATTCACTGAAAAAACCACAGGTTTCAGGGACGTTATAGTTAGTTGGACATTTCACTCGGACAAAACCAGAGAAATTCGGCCGTTACAGTTAGTTGAGCTAACTATAACTCGCGCCCCCGCAATGCACTGCTGATGACGTCACATATTACATCATTCATGACATGGTCAGTGACATCTGCTCGTATCTCCGTGTCTCTTTACAGAGTTCTGCGTCTACTCGCCATTATTATTCTCCTAGTCTTCCCGTACCCAGGGTAAGCCTCTTTCAACCATTTCTTCTTTTCTTTCAACCTTTGCACCTGCTGGTTCTTACTTTCCCCTTTCCCCACCCCCTTCTCCTCGCTTGTCCACCAGTTAGCTAGATTCTGCACATCGCCTGGCTGTCGGTTTACCCTTCCACCACGCCGGACATTGGACAGCCACTACCTGCCATCACAGGGTAAGCCCTTGTATTGTTTTTCCTGTCTGGTCCCTCCAGCGCCTTATTTCTTTTATTTACAGTTCCGGTTTTCTATGATTTCCCTACAGTACCTGGCAACTCCAAACCCATGCTTTACCTTTAATCCGCCTAGGCTGCATTCCAGCCCGGTAAGAATTTTTTTTGTTTTTTCTTTCTATTCACTTAGTGCCCCTGTTGTCTGTTCTCACCGTCCTCATCCCTTCTCGCCCTAATTCTCCACAGCGGTCTCCGTCCACCGCTGTAATTTTTCGTAGCGCCTCATCCAGCGCCTATCAATCCTGTTGCTCCAGCCTCCAGCTCACCCCACACCGGGTTGGAATTATCACCGGTCTTCGGGTGAGCCTTCCTTGTGATTCCGTTTCCGTTGCTATCTTCCCCTAGCAATGCGTCTCCCTTTTCTTATTCTTGCTTTATTTTCTCCTACAGGGTCAATTTTCCTTCTGATACATTCGCTTTTAGGTAATTTAGCATTACAGTCCGGGGCCCCCCTGTTCTTCCTCCCCAGTCCTGGCCTACCTTCTGTGTCATGACCTTTTCCTTTCCATTTCGTGCCTTTTCATTCCATTGCAGTTTCAAGTTTATATCATTTCCTCCTTTATAGAGGTTAATTTCAAACCTCGTTACACACTTCTACTTGCACTTTATAGCTGTCACACCACACAATTTAACTTGTTTTTCCCGCGCTTTACCTCATGTATCCTCCTCATGAGAGCGGCACGAACATGTCAGTCACAATGTGTCTTTAATTTGTTTTCCCGTATTGCCTCCAACAGTTCTGATTCTGAAGTAGTGAAATTACCTCAATTGTCACTTCACACATCACACATCACGTGTCACAATGTGCATTTTCAGTTTCTCTATCCAATAGTCACGTAGGATGATCCCTTTCCAATTATCATTCGTGCATTAATCAGGTTTTGTGTCTAACCTTCAATGTTTCCCTCACCCCTTTTCTTTTGTATCCTCCCCAGCCCTGATGAGTCACGGGAATTTTCCCAGTGACGAAACATGTGTCGGCTGGCCTTTTGTATTCAACATAGTTGGTGTTGAGACATAAATAAACCCCTTTTTGTTCTAATACTGATGCCGACCTCTGCATTTATATAACATTTTGTAACAGACTAATATATTGTCAATACCCTCACCGCGTGTGCCCAGGACAGTACTCAATTTACAGTGTGGATCCTGCGATTCACACATTTTTCAGGGGTTATTGGGTTAATCCCCTGACCTGGAGGCATCGCATGCTTATAAGCCTATAGTTAGTATACGCAATAGCCTGAGCGCCACTTTCCTGTCTTAACTAAAAACCCCACCTAATCTCCATGGTCAGTGACATCACTGATGACATCTCAAATGACATCACTAATGACATCATCCAGTGACTGTGTGTTTCTGTAAAGTTTAAATATGTTTTATATATATATAGGCCAAGGTGTATTGAAGAATGAGTGGGTGTATGAGTGAATGGCTGATTTAGTAGGTGGGTGTCTGACTATATAAGTGAGTGATTAAACGTGTCTTACTGAATGCATGGGTTAGTGACTAAACTATGTGAATATCTGTATCAGTCTGTCAGTTGGTGTGTAAGCGGCTGCATGGGTTGGTGAGTAGCTACATGAGTGTCTATATGGGTTATTCATTGGTTGTCTGAGTATCTGTATGGGTGCCTGAGTGTCTGTGTGGGTGGGAGGGGTGTGTGTGACTCCCTGCATGGATGTGTGAGTGGGTGATTCACTGGGTGTATGGGTTCAAGAGTGCGTCTGTGAGGGGCTGTATGGGTGGGTGAGTGTGTATATGGCTGTGTTGGTGAGTGAATGGATGTCTCAGTCGTACATGTGTGAGTAACTACATATGTGAAAGGTAGTATATGTGAGTGTTAGAGTATATAAATGATTATATGTGAGAGTGAGGGATTGTGAGAGTGGCTGTATGGATGAGTGTGTACTTGTGTCAGTGATTGTATAAGAGAGTAAGTATGTGTTAGTATCTGTATAAATAAGTGAGGTGGTATGTGTATAACTGTGTAGGTGAGTAAGTGGGAGTGTGATTGATTCTTTGCATGACTGACTAGCTGTGTGAGTAACTCTATGGGTGAGTGGCAGTGTGTGCGTGTCTGTATAGGTGTATGAGTGCATATGATAGTGCTGTATTGATGAGTGACTGCATGTATGAGTGACTGTATGGGTGAATGAGTAGATGTGTGTGTAGACCTAGGAAACAGTGAGTGGGTATGTAGTAACTGATATTGGTGTGTCTTTGGTTTTGAAAATGGTAGTCTGTATTTTAGAGTGGGTGTATCAAAGGTTATATTAGGGTGTGAGGAGGTGCATCAGATTATCACGTGGATGATGTCATCAGTAATGTCATTTGAGATGTCATCAGTGATGTCATCAGTTATGTCACTGACCTTGTCATGAGTGATGTAATATGTGACATCATCAGCAGTACATTGCGAAGGCGCGAGTTATAGTTAGCTCAACTAACTATAACGGTCGAATTTCTCTGGTTTTGTACGAGTGAAATGTCCAACTATAACGTCCCTGAAACCTATGGTTTTTTCAGTGAATTTCAAAGGTTTTTTAAATGCTAATTTCTAACTATAACGTCCCTGAAACCTATGGTTTTTTCAGTGAATTTCAAAGGTTTTTAAATGCTAATTTTTAACTTTAACGTCCCTGAAACTTTTGTTTTTTTCAGTGAATGTCTAAGGTTTTTAAAATGCTAATTTCTAACTATAAAGTCTCTGAAACCTATGTTTTTTTCAGTGAATTTCCAAAGTTTTTTAAATGCTAATTTCTAACTATGCATACATAGGTAGGAGATGTGCAGAAAGAGGAAGAAAGGCACAGAAGGAAGCAAGAGAAATGCAGAAAGAGGCAACAAAAGTCCAGAAAGAGGAAGAAAGGTGCAGAAAGAAGAAAGAGATGTGCAGAAAGAACCAACAGAGGTGCAGAAAGAGGCCTTGTTGCAAAGTCATCCTGTGCCCTGGGCACCCCTCAACTTTTTGATGACTGGTACTGGTGGTAACTAACTCTGACTGACCCCGGGCTCTGCCTAACCAGGCCCGGAGCCAGTGCTATGCTGAAAGACAATTAGAATACAGTGAAAACACCTACATACACTAGGGCACACTATGGGTTTGGGTACCCCTGTGATTGGCATGACCTCCCCTGTAAGGCCCTAGTACATAATAGGGCAGGGGGATTAAAACTACCTCTAGGTCCCTAGCATATAATAGGGCATGGCAGTTTAGAGGCCAGCAGGCCTTTTCTGCACTTGCATGTGTGCACTGCTGAGTCTGAGGTCAGTTTAAAAGAAGCCCTGTGTGTGCAGAAAGAGGCAAAAGAGGTGCAGAAAGAAGCAAGAGAGGTGTAGAAAGAAGCAAGAGAAGTGCAGAAAGAAGCAAGAGAGGTGCAGAAAGAAGCAAGAACAGTGCAGAAAGAACCAACAGAGGTAAAGAAAGAGGCAAGAGGGGTACAGAAAGAGGCAAAAAAACTGCAGAAAGAAGCAAAAAAGATGGTGCAGAAAGAGGCAAGAGAACTGCAGACAGAGGCAAGAGGAGTCAGAAAGAGGCAGAAGAAGTGCACAAAGAGGCAAAAGAGGTACAGAAAGAGGCAGGAGGGGTACAGAAAGAAGCAAGGAAAGTGCAGAAAGAAGCAAGAGAAGTGCAGAAAGAAGCAACAGAGGTGCTGAAAGAGGCAAGAGGGGTGCAGAAAGAGGCAAGAGGAGTGCAGAAAGTAGCAACAGAGGTGCCAAAGGAGGCGAGAGGTGCAGAAACAGGCAAGAAAGGTGCAGAAAGAGGGAACAGGGGTGCAGAAAGAGGTAAGAGTGATACAGAAATTTGAAAGAGAGGTGCAGAAAGAAGAAAGAGCAGTGCAGAAAGAAGAAAGAAGTGCAGAAAGAAGCAAGAGAGGTGGAGAAATAGGGAGGAGGGGTGCAGAAAGAGGCAAGAGGGATGCAGAAATTTGCAAAGGAGGTGCAGAAAGAAGCAAGAGCAGTGCAGAAAGAACCAACAGAGGTGTAAAAAGAAGCAAGAGGGGTGCAGACAGAGGTAGGAGAAGTGCACAAAGAGGCAAGTGGGGTACAGAAAGAGACAGGAGGGGTGCAGAAAGAAGGAAGAGAAGTGCAAAAAGAGGCAAGTGAGGTGCAGAAACAGGCAGGGAAGGTGCAGAATGAGGGAACAGGGGTACAGAAAGAGGCAAGAGGGGTGCAGAAAGAAGCAAGTGAGGTGCAGAAAGAGGCAACAGAGGTGCAGAAAGAGGCAAGAGAGGTGCAGAAAGTGGAAGAGATGAACAGAACGAGGCAAAAGAAGTGCAGAAAAAGAAAGAAAGGTGCAGAAAGAAGCAACAGAAATGCAGAAAGAGGCAAAAGAGGCACAGAAAGAAGCAAGAGTGGTTTGCACACCATTAGTACCAATTTAATACCCACATTTAGCAATCAGTAACAGGTGACCATTCTAGGTTTGCAAACGGCCTTCCACCACGCTGTAAGACTTGTCGCTGCATTTTTGGTATCGTTTGAGCTGTTTGAGCTAGAAACAAGGTTTTTTTTGTTCAAATCTACAGATTATGCAGCAGATGATGGATTATGTGGCAGATGCGGAAAATGTATAATTGTGCAAAAGTCAGTGCAGCCAAACAGTCGCATAGTTCCAGTGGCCCTGCTCATACCTCTGACTAGGTCCAGAAGTGCTCCTCAGTGGTTCCTTCTTTTTATTGTCTCTTTGAGTTTATAGTTTAGCTTCTATGGAAATGAGGAAGACTGAACCTGAGGTTACTAATCCACAACACAGACTACCATACCACGTAATTACTCTCCTTAACACATAATCTCACTCTACATAATTCCTATACAATAAATACCACATACTTTCTACCCACATCAAAGTCAAAGTCTATCCAGTTAATTTCACTGCACATCATACCACATAATTCCACTACACACAACCTACATCCACTCCACTCCAAGAAACATTAGTAAAACACTTTTAGATTTACAACGCCTATAGCTCTAACTCTCGCAAATGTGAAACCTATTACATTTCAAATGCTTCTTTAACTAGTAGTCGCGTTTGCAGAGAGGTGGAGAAAGGGGGCTGGGGCTCCGACCAGCGCTCAGGCATTCCACTGCGTAGGACTTACAGGAGATCCCAGGAGGGCTTATTGGCCCCCAAAGTCCCTCAGGAGCAAAGTGGACTTCATCCCCCAACCCGTAGTGTGCCAGGAGGCACGTTTGCAGAGCAGTGGAAAAAGAGGGCGTGGCCTCCGAAGACGTCTTACCAATATCACTGTGTGAGACTTACTGGAGGTAACAGGATGGGTAGTTGGCCCCAAGGACAACCTTGGGGGCCAACTACCCATCCTATTACCTCCAGTAAGTCCCACACAACAGCATTGCTAAGTTATCATTGCAGGCCACACCCCCTTTCCCCACTACTCTGCAAACACGCTCCCTGCCACGCTCTTGGATGGGGATTAAAGTCCACTTCACTGCTGGGGGTCCTTAGGGGCCAGCTAGCCTACCTGATACCTCCAGTATGCCCCAGATAGTGGGATAGCTGAGAGGTGGACACAGGCCATGCCCCCTTTCTCCACCACTCTGCAAACATGCCTCCTGGTGTGTTCTGGGTTGGGGGATTAAGTCCCCTTGCCTCCTGAGGGTCCCTGGGGGCCAACTAGCCCACCAGGTACCTCCAGTAAGCCCCACACAGCTGGATTGCCGAGAGTGGTCCAAGGCCACGCCCCCTATTTACACCACTCTGCAAACGTGCCTCCTGGCGCACTGCTGCCCGGGGGATGAAGTCCACTTTAGTCCTGAGGTCCTCAGGACACAAGAGGACCTCTTCACCCCACCAGCAATGCGCCTGCGAGGGCCCCCCCACATAATTAACGATGCCACAAGGAGGTGGCGGTCCCCGGGGCAGAATGGGGGGCAGGAGCCCCCCCACGCATTTCCGGGGCAGTGTGTGGAGAGGCAGGAGCCCCCCCACACTTCTTTAATTATTTTTAAGCCAGTGGGAGGTGGCGGTTCCTGGGGCTTCAGGGGCCCCCATGGCCCCCTGCTAATTAATTGCGCATTGCCCCCGGGACCTGGCCCACCCGGGGGCTTATACAAAACAAAGCGCGGGAGCCTGCACTTCGGGTTTTTTTTTTTCGTCCGGATTCGCGCACCCAGCGCGAATTCGGCCGTCACAAGATGGCTGCCAACACTTCCTGGTTTGGAGTGTTGGCAGCCAATCAGAATGAAGCTCGTGCTCGGGAGGGTTCGCAAATCCTCCTCGATGCTCAGATATACACATTTTTATTTTTTTAATTTCTCAGCAACTACTGAACGGATTTACACCATTTTAAAACATGGGCGCTTTCTGAACCAAGAGCTACCTTTTTGCCAAATTTGGTGTAATTCCGTTCAGCAGTTCGGGCTGTAGCCTGTTCCAAAATGTCTATGGAAATTAACATGTGTTTTGGGACCCCCCTTTTTTCTCGGCCCCCGCTTGACGAATCACCCTGAAACTTTTAAGACAGGAGCTGACCTGAATGAACCATTAGTTTTGAAAATGTCATGAAGATTCATCAAACGGCGCCAAAGATATTGGCAAAAGAAAAACGCTTTTTGAATAGAAACAAGGTCCTAACTATAACTATCTACTGGAGACCGCCAGTAGGTTATATATATATATATATATATATATATATATTCCTCCTTGATGGCCCCTTCGAGGGCCGTACACGAGGCGCACACTGATGGGTTATTTATCTTAATTTATTGAAGCCACACACAAACAAACACACCCGACAGACGCGTTTCGGCTACACGCCTTCGTAAATGTCGGTAGGGTAAACATTACTTTCTCTTTTAAAAAAAATAAAATCATCGACATAGAAAAGGAAAAAGCAGTTCATCCGGGTTGTGCATAGAAAGCGACAAGGGGTTATTGTAAATCATCACAAATCTTAGGTTCAAACAGCGGCCATCTTAAGATGTCTAATTAACCATATTATTCAACAATTAAATTATAAGACCTACTGTTTTATATTTACATTCGTTTGCTAAACGTTTTTTTGTGGTGTTCATCCTATGTACAACTATTCACATCATGTATACATAATTTTATACAATCTAGCCACGAGTGGTATAATAGATATTATGAGTTATGTATAACTCCTCAATTCATGTTGGTGAAATCACAAATTATAGATTTAGTATTCCTGTTATTATGCCCTGAATGGGCTTATTTTCACAGGTACTCCAATCAAAATTCAATACATCACAATCCATCGACATTTTGATGAATCATAAATTATTCAATGGCTTATACTTAGTTCATAGTACATAAGCATTTTGAAATTCATAACCCCTATATGTGCTAATATAATTACAGTGCAAAAGTACTTCCTGTCCTTCCTATAATACATATTTACAAAACTTCCTTTACAAACTTCAAGGAATATGAATCCATAATTCTTCTTCATTATTCAAGCCTGCCGGACTTTTCGTTTGTAATTCAATTATATATTTCGATTCCAATCTCCTAAGTTTCCTTACTCTGTCCCCACCCCTTTCATCTTTGGGGACCTGATCAATGCAAAAAACTTTAAGAGATTCTGATTGGATTTATGATGGTCTTGAAAGTGGCGGGCCACTGGATACGTGGCATCCCGGTTCTTTATAGCACGCATGTGCTCTAGAACCCTTTTTTAGTGGGATGGATGGTGCTCCCCACGTAACTTAACTCACATGGGCAGGTCAAACAATATACTGCAAAATCAGTATTGCAGTTCATTAGTTTATTGATTTTTCTTTTCGTTGTTCTGCCTGGGATGTTAAATTCCTTGACCTTTTGCAGTTCTTACATGCCTTACAATTCATGCATGGATAAAACCCTGTCACAGTGTCTTTCCTTCTGGGATTTTTAGAAAAGTGACTCCTCACTAGTTGGTCTTTTAGGGCCGAACCTCTCCTGTAAGTTATCAGGGGTTCTTCGGTATATGTGGCCCTATAATAATATCTGATTTCAAAATCTTCCAATTCCTCCGAAAGATTTGAAAAATCTCTGAGGACTGGGCTGAATATTCAGTTATCATCCTTATTTCTCCTTTCTTCTCTTTTCCCTGTCCTAAAGATTCTCTTTCTCCAAATATCAGATTCTTTCTTTCTAGTTGTTCTGCTTTCCTTTCCGCTCCCTTCAACACTCTTTCTTGATACCCTCGTTCTCTTAGTCTGTTAAATGCATCTGTTTTAGATTTCAAGAATTCTGTATGTGTTGTGCAGTTTCGTTTGATTCTCACAAGTTCCCCATATGGAACGCCACTGATCACATTATTAGGATGGAAACTATCCGCATGTAAAGTGCTGTTCCCAGCCGTGGGCTTCCGATAGAGTGTGGTCTGTATGTTATTATCTTCTATATAGACTAGTAAGTCTAAATAGGGTACTTGTGTGTCACTGATGCATTCAGTAAATGTCAAATTACATCTGTTGTGATTGAGGGCCGCTATATAGATCACCGCATCCTCCCGTGTCCCCTTCCAAATGATGAAGAGGTCATCTATATAGCGGGACCACAACACAATGTTTTCTAGCCACTTCTCATTATTTCCTGCCCAGGCCACGTGCTTCTCCCACCAGCCCACGAATAAATTTGCGTAACTGGGGCGAAGCACGTGCCCATCGCAGTTCCTTGCTCCTGATGGTACATCTCCCCTGCAAATAGGAAAATATTATTCTTTAAACAAAAGGACGTTAGCTCTACAAGCATAAGATTGTGTTCAAGAAATTTTGCATTTCGTTTCTTTAAAAAGAACTCCAACTCTCTCAATCCTTTTCATGTTCTATACTTGTATATAGACTTGTTACGTCTAGAGTTATTAACAGCATGTCAGATTCCCATTGAATATTGGAAACAATCCGTAAAAAGTCCTTTGTGTCCTTCACATAGGAGCTCAAATCTTTAACTAGTGGATTTAAAAAACAATCTATGTATATAGAGGCATTTTCCAACAGACTATTCAACGAGGAAACAATTGGTCTTCCCGGTGGATTTTTATTACACTTGTGTACTTTGGGTAAATGGTAAAATGTTGGAATTTCCGGTGTCTCACAATAAATGAATCTGAAATCCACATCTCCCAATATTCCTTTGTCCCTCCACTTAGTCAGGATTCTATGGAACTCACTAATACTGTTCTCATATACACTCCGAGTGACTATTTTATAGCAGTCTTCATTGGACAATTGTCTCCACGCTTCCCTCTGATACTGTTTCTTGTCCATCAGTACAACATTTCCTCCTTTATCTGAGGGTTTTATGATTAGTTCATCATCATTCTTCAGGTCCATGATTGCCTTCCATTGGTTCTTCGAGATGTTATCCTTTTAAGGTTAGGACCTTTAGCTTGTAGTTCCTTAAGTTCACCTATGATCATATCATGGAAGGTATCAATTGCATCATGTGCCATTTGAGGAATGACATGTGATTTAATCTTCATGTTGCTAACCGCTCCCACTTGCGTTATTCCTGCTTCTTCTAGAATTTTCATTGTGTCGATTTGGCTTATGATGTTTCCTTCGGATTCCAACTCTCTCAACACCTGTATAGTTTCAATGTCAACTCCGGTTAGAATATTTTCTTCTACCTGTACAGATCCTGATAGAGGATTGGATTTTGTTGGGCGTAGGAGATGCAGTTTCATTAATTTCATCTTCCTTATATACTTATATAAGTCAATGCGCACGTTCGCATAATCAAATTGCGCCGTGGGACAGAAAGTGAGACCCAGCTCAAGCACTCTTTCCTCCTCTGGTGTCAATTGTCTTTTAGATAAGTTCACGATTGTTTGCCTCTTGATCACTTTTTCTTCCCTCCACGTTTGCTCCGTGTTGTCATCTGTTCTGAAACTGCTGCTTTCTCCCTTCTTGCCCCTTCTGGTCTTCCGTTTCCTCTTCCTCTCTGAGGTGGATGAGTTCTTGCAGCTGGTCGTTGTTTCACCTGCTGTATTAGCTGATATTCTTGAAAAAAGTCGGTATCACTTCTCTCTTGTCGCACCGTTAGTTCTCCCTCCGATGTTTCCACCTCTGACTCTGATGTATCTCTAGAGGAAACCTCCTGTGTTTTTTGTTGCATCAATTGTTTCCTAGGGCCTTCAAATTTCTTGGCAAAAGTTAGGATTCTTCCGGATTCGTAATCCTCCTCATCCCGAAGATACTTAGTTTGCTTGCGGTGCTTGATTACACTTTCGTAATCCGTTAGCGTTTTTCATTCGTTGCTGTAATTCCTCCTTCAGTTTGATGTCTTTGTCCAAAGCTATTTCAGCTTCAATGATTTTAATCTCATCCAATAACTTCTGTCTGTCACTCCACGCATATTTGATAAGTATTTTTACCATGCCTGTAGAGGACTTGTGCGTGTACTCCGACCATTCCTGCAAGAGCGAAAGGTCTGGGTTCTCATACGAGGGGGTTGTGTAAATTCTAAGTCCCCTAGGTATTCGATTGGCATCAAGGTATCGTTGTAGGGAGGTGGCCTCCCACCACTTTCTCGTTTCCTTTTCGTATGTTTTCTCCAACTTGTTATATAATGATTTCAAACTATTGGATTTCGTTTGTACTCCCGCACTTGCTTGTGATTCAATATTCAAATTGCGCGTACTTTTGCAAAAAATGCTCTCTGCTGCTTCCTCCCTTTCCCGGTCTGTAAACATGCTCAGTTTCCCTTATTCCGTGGTGTGGCTTGCACAGTGTCTCTAGATTCTCCCTCAACGTGTCTATCACTTGCATTCATATTGCGAAAATGTCAAGAAGGTAACTTCGCTTACCGAGGGGTTCCTGCCGAGTACCGGGTCCTCCGACTCGTAACCTCCGGCGTTTCTCCTCCACGGCGTCGCGTTGTCTTTCCCTTCTCTTAATTCGTCTTCCCCAGCTGGAGTCTGCTAAATTTGCAAATGGGAACGTGTGACGGAGCCAGCAGCAATATCCAATTTTGCCATACGTCCACCCGCTGCTTCTCTCACGACACGGGTGCAATCCTCCGTACGTCCACCCGCTGCTTCTCTCACGACACGGGTGCAATCCTCCGTGTTGGTGAGACGCGAACTCAATTCCTCCTTGATGGCCCCTTCGAGGGCCGTACACGAGGCGCACACTGATGGGTTATTTATCTTAATTTATTGAAGCCACACACAAACAAACACACCCGACAGACGCGTTTCGGCTACACGCCTTCGTCAATGTCGGTAGGGTAAACATTACTTTCTCTTTTAAAAAAATAAAATCATCGACATAGAAAAGGAAAAAGCAGTTCATCCGGGTTGTGCATAGAAAGCGACAAGGGGTTATTGTAAATCATCACAAATCTTAGGTTCAAACAGCGGCCATCTTAAGATGTCTAATTAACCATATTATTCAACAATTAAATTATAAGACCTACTGTTTTATATTTACATTCGTTTGCTAAACGTTTTTTGTGGTGTTCATCCTATGTACAACTATTCACATCATGTATACATAATTTTATACAATCTAGCCACGAGTGGTATAATAGATATTATGAGTTATGTATAACTCCTCAATTCATGTTGGTGAAATCACAAATTATAGATTTAGTATTCCTGTTATTATGCCCTGAATGGGCTTATTTTCACAGGTACTCCAATCAAAAATTCAATACATCACAATCCATCGACATTTTGATGAATCATAAATTATTCAATGGCTTATACTTAGTTCATAGTACATAAGCATTTTGAAATTCATAACCTCTATATGTGCTAATATAATTACAGTGCAAAAGTACTTCCTGTCCTTCCTATAATACATATTTACAAAACTTCCTTTACAAACTTCAAGGAATATGAATCCATAATTCTTCTTCATTATTCAAGCCTGCCGGACTTTTCGTTTGTAATTCAATTATATATTTCGATTCCAATCTCCTAAGTTTCCTTACTCTGTCCCCACCCCTTTCATCTTTGGGGACCTGATCAATGCAAAAAACTTTAAGAGATTCTGATTGGATTTATGATGGTCTTGAAAGTGGCGGGCCACTGGATACGTGGCATCCCGGTTCTTTATAGCACGCATGTGCTCTAGAACCCTTTTTTAGTGGGATGGATGGTGCTCCCCACGTAACTTAACTCACATGGGCAGGTCAAACAATATACTGCAAAATCAGTATTGCAGTTCATTAGTTTATTGATTTTTCTTTTCGTTGTTCTGCCTGGGATGTTAAATTCCTTGACCTTTTTGCAGTTCTTACATGCCTTACAATTTGAGATGTCATCAGTGATGTCATCAGTGATGTCACTGACCATGTCATGAGTGATGTAATATGTGACGTCATCAGCAGTGCATTGCGGGGGCGCGAGTTATAGTTAGCTGAACTAACTATAACGGGGAATTTCACGGGTTTTGTACGAGTGCAATGTCCAACTAACTATAACTGTCCCTAAAACCTATGGTTTTTTCAGTGAATTTCAAAGGTTTTTTAAATGCAAATTTCTAACTATAACGTGTCTGAAACCTATGGTTTTTTCAGTGAATTTCAAAGGTTTTTTAAATGCTAATTTCTAACTATAACGTGCCTGAAACCTATGGTTTTTTCAGTGAATTTCAAAGGTTTTTTAAATGCTAATTTCTAACTATAACGTGTCTGAAACCTATGGTTTTTTCAGGGAATTTCAAAGTTTTTTAAAATGCTAATTTCTAACTATAACGTGCCTGAAACCTATGGTTTTACAGTGCATAGAATCACCAATGTTATCCTATGGCAGGAAATTCACTTAGCAGGTAAGTAGTGTTATCGTTACTTTTTCTTACTCAGTGGTGGATCCTGGATCCAGCACTGGTGCATCTCCTGTAAACAGTTGAAAGAATGCGTTTACGTTATACAGGCGATTTTTAAGGAATATTTGTAGTTTGTGAAAATTGACACTTTGAAACTTTTCTGCTGAAAACCAGACAATGGATTCCTATGGAAGGAAATACAAGTTACTGGTAAGTACGGTTAGAATTACTTTTCAGGGTCAGTGCTGGGCTAAAAGATGCAGCACTGGGTTCTCTCCTGATAACAGGTGAGTAAATCGGAATTCGTAGTTCGGCTGATTTTAGAGGAATATTATAAAGTTCCAAAACTCCACACTTAGAAGAATTTCCAAGTGAAACCAGTCAATGTTAGCCTATGGAAGGAAATTCAAGTTCCTGGTAAGTACGGTTAAAATTACTTTTCAGGATCAGTTCTGGGCTGAAAGATGCAGCACTGAGGTCTCTCCTGATAACAGGTGATTAAATCGGAATTCGTATTTTGGCTGACTTTAGAGGAATATTTGTATGTTTCAAAAATCGACACTTAGAAACTTTTTCAGCAAAAAGCAGGCAATGATATCCTATGGAAGGAAATTCAAGTTACTGGTAAGTACGGTTAAAATTACTTTTCAGGATCAGTACTGGGCTGAAAGATGCAGCACTGAGGTCTCTCCTGATAACAGGTGAGTAAATCGGAATTCGTATTTCGGCTGATTTTAGAGGAATATTATAAAGTTCCAAAACTCCACACACAGAAGAATTTCCAAGTGAAACCAGTCAATGATATCCTATGGAAGGAAATTCAAGTTACTGGTAAGTACGGTTAAAATTACTTTTCAGGATCAGTACTGGGCTGAAAGATGCAGCACTGAGGTCTCTCCTGATAACAGGTGAGTAAATCGGAATTCGTAGTTCGGTTGATTTTAGAGGAATATTTGTATGTTTCAAAAATCGACACTTAGAAACTTTTTCAGCAAAAAGCAGGCAATGATATCCTATGGAGGGAAATTCAAGTTACTGGTAAGTACAGTTAAAATTAGTTTTCAGGATCAGTACTGGGCTGAAAGATGCAGCACTGAGGTCTATCCTGATAACAGGTGAGTAAATCGGAATTCGTAGTTCGGTTGATTTTAGAGGAATATTTGTATGTTTCAAAAATCGACACTTAGAAACTTTTTCAGCAAAAAGCAGGCAATGATATCCTATGGAAGGAAATTCAAGTTACTGGTAAGTACGGTTAAAATTACTTTTCAGGATCAGTGCTGGGCTAAAAGATGCAGCACTGGGTTCTCTCCTGATAACAGGTGAGTAAATCGGAATTCGTAGTTCGGCTGATTTTAGAGGAATATTTGCACAATGGTGAAGGGAGGGGCGGGGCCTGAGGTGACATCTGTGCAAACGCGCCTCGTGACGCGTTTTAAGTTGGGGGATTAAGTCCCCTTGAATCATGAGGGTCCCTGGGGCCAACTAGCCCACCAGGAACCTCCAGTATGCGCCAGGGGCTGCGTTGCAGAGACGTGTACAGAGGCCACACCCCTTTTACACCTCTCTGGAACGCAGCTCTGTGGCGCTTTCTGGACGTACCTGTTGGGCTAGTTGGCCCCCAGGGACCCTCAGGATTGAAGGGATTTAATTCCCCATCTTAAAACACGCCACGGGCCTGTTTGCACACATGTCACCTGAAGCCCCGCCCCTCCCTTCACCACTGTGCAAACGCGCCCGTGGCGCGTTTTAAGTTGGGGGATTAAGTCCCCTTGAATCCTGAGGGTCCCTGGAGTCCAACTAGCCCACCATGTACTTCTAAAAAGCGCCACAGAGCTGCGTTGCAGAGAGGTGTAAAGGGGTGTGGCCTCTGTACACCTCTCTGCAACGCAGCCCTCTGGCGCATACTGGAGGTTCCTGGTGGGCTAGTTGGCCTCAGGGACCCCCAGTATTCAAGGGGAATTACTTCCCTTCTTAAACGCGCCAGGAGGCGCGTTTGCAGAGTACTGCAGGGAGGGGCGGAGCCTCCGGCAGGATGCCGGTCGTTTTTTTTTTTCTGATTTTTTTAATGGGAGGGGGCTGCGTGGCCCCCTTCCCTTGGCCACTTTTGGCCCCGGGGACCCCATCCCCGGGGCCTGTGCATTTTATTTTATTTTTTAAATAAAAAATAAAAACGGGAAGGGGCCGCGTGGCCCCCTTTCCTGGGCCTGTATTGGCCCCGGGACCCCATCCCCGGGGCATGCCCTCGATTTTTTAAATTATTTTGGAGGGGGCTGCGTGACCCCCTCCTCAGGCCATTTAAGGCCCCGGGGACCCCATCCCCCGGGCCGGCCTTGCCCTTTTTTTTTTTTTTTAATTTTTTTTATTTGGGGAGGGGGCTGCGTGGCCCCTCCCTGGCCACTTATGGCCCCGGGGACCCCATCCCCGGGCCTGGCCTTTGGTTGGGGACTGTGGGGGTCCCCAATCCCCCACAGTCCCAGCCGGCTCCCCGCCTCCTGCGCTGAAAGCCGGCATTGCTTTTCCACATGGGGAGCAGCTAACATGCTGCTCCCCATGTGGAAAGCAATTGGTTTGCATTTTGAAAGAGAGAGCAGGTTTCCTGCTCTCTCTTTCAAAATGCAAACTAAGCTTGCTATGACAGGACGGAGCCGCGATGCTCCCGTCCTGTCATAGCAAACTACAGTGTCCCGGGGTAGGCACCCCGGGACACTGCAGGAGCTGGCCCTGGGGCGTGGCAGTCCCCAGGGACATCAAGGCTCCAGGAGGGGGCCGCGCGGCCCCCTCCCTTGAATTGCACAGCCCCGGGGAGGTGGTGGTCCCCGGGCTCTGGGGGTCCGTAACGGACCCCCACATTTATTTTCTATGTGCCCCGGGGGGGTGGGGGTCCCCGGGGCTGCGGGAGGGCAGGAGAGTCCTCCCGCACCATTTTTTTTATTAAGCCCCAGGGGGTGGCAGTCCCCGGGGCTTGGGGGGCCTTAGAGGCCACCATATAAACAATAAACCCACCCCCCGCATGCCCCCGGGACTTGGGCCACCCGGGGGCAAATTTGCATCGAAGCGCTGGATGCAAAAATGCTTTTTTCTGCCCAGGGGGTCCTTGTGGGACCCCCTGAGCAGAGCTAGGGGGTCAGGGTGTTTCTACCCTGCCCCCTTTGTGCATTTTGCGCACTTTTTTCTTCATGTTTTTATTTCTAATCGGCAGGATCCGCGCACCCTGAGCGCATCCTGCCGATTTAAAAAAAAAAAAATGCTTTTTTCTGCCAAGGGGGTCCTTGTGGGACCCCCTGAGCAGACCTAGGGGGTCAGGGTGTTTCTACCCTGCCCCCTTTTTGCGCTTTGCGCACTTGTTTTACTGCTTTCTTGTTCCTCGGTTCTACCGAGGAAGAAGATGGCTGCCAACACTTCCTGGTTTGGAGTGTTGACAGCCAATTAGCATGCAGCTCGTGGTCGGGAGGGTGCGCGGACCCTACTCGGCCATAGATATATATGTGACTTAACTTTTGATTTTCTCAGGAACTACTGAACGGATTTACACCATTTAACAAAAAGGGTTCTTTCTGAACCAAGAACTACCTCTTTGCCAAATTTGGTGTAATTCCGTTCAGCAGTTCGGGCTGTAGCCGTGTCTAAAGTTTCCTATGGGAAAATGAATGGGGAAAACACGTTTTGGGACCCCCCTTTATTCTCGGCCCCCGCTTGACGAATCACCAGGGTAGGAGCGGACCGGAGCGGGCCATAAAGTTTGAAAATTTCGCGAAGATTCGTCAACCGACGCAAGAGTTATTTCAAATAGAATGTCGCGGATTTCCTATGGAAAATAGGTCCTAACTATAACTATCTACTGGCGACCGCCAGTAGATAATATATATATATATATATCAAAGACCATCACTGAGATATACACACATAAGACATCAATAAAAATCAAATCTTCTTAGTTCATTTCTTTTTGTTGTCCTAGGATTCAGAAGGAGAAGGACGGGAAGGCTTCCAGCCTGAATGGAGACATTATCAAGGGGAACTCAATAAATTAAGAAATACTGACAATGATGAACTTAGAACTTGGAGATTAAAATCGTTATAAGAATTCTTTTTGTGGAAGTACAAGTGCTAACTTTAGAAGATGAAAAAAGAATAGCAAAATCAAGAGACTATAAAAGCCCTGAAGAAGCGCAGTGAAGCGCGAAACACGTGTTGGCTTTGTTCAGACTGCGGCTATGTTTTGACTGCTTAAGAAAAAATAAATAACAACAAAAAGAAATGAACTAAGAAGATTTGAATTTTATTGATGTCTTATGTGTGTATATCTCAGTGATGGTTTTTGATATACTAATATAAAGAATACTGGTGGGGACCAGTATCTGAGATACGTGAAGCGCCGGGCAATTTTCCTGTTACCCACAGTGTGTTTTGTATATATTTTTATATATATATATATATATATATATATATATATATATATATATATATATATATATATATATATATATATATATATATATATATATATATATATATTATATATATATTTGAGATAAGCAACATTTGCCAAACAGTAGAATTGATCCACAGTCTCTGCCACCAAATAATGAATTTTAAGGAAAGCTGAGGAGCTCAGACAATGTAACAATAAACAGGAGACGTCTTAGTATAACCTTGAACTATTTGATATTGATTATCAACTAATGAACGCCATGTTTTGACCTCATAAAAGCTCAGAAGATCGTCATCAGGACATACGTAATTACACTCCAAGCATCAGGGATGTAAATGAGGGTGCCAGCTGGACACAGTAGTACAGGAACAGTTCAATCAATCTAAAGGTACCTGAGTTTGATAACAGTCGAGCTCAACAAAAGTGAAAAAGAATAACACACCTGTAGATAACAGCCCTAAATTAAGGGATTGCCAAAGGAATCAAATTAAATATGGATCAGCACATCAATATTTTTGAGTTGGCCCATATTTATTTGGACCTCATCACAGTGAATATGACTGTGACCAGTGGAACTTATTGTAATGTATTCAGCCTGGTAACATGCCTAGTGTTTCACAAGGGAAATTCAAATTATAAAAGATTTATGTTCTTTGTGGTTTAGTTGAAGGAACGTGAGCTAATGTGAACATTGTTGAATTAGGCAATACCAAATTTCACTAGTTAGCTGAAAATTGAGACAGAGGCACCCGTTTGCAGAAAGACAGTGTGTGCTGCTAGGCGGTTTGATTGGAGTTCCATGACAGATTACTTTATTCTTAGGAAGCTTATGTCTAGAACATGTGTCATTGTTACGAGAAAGTTGGGACACTGGACCTGGCATCAAATTGAGGTCTAGGTTTCCTTCTGTTCCTTTATACTTAGCTCAAACCTGGAATATTGATTTATGGTCAGCATGGTAGTCTTTTAGTTACTGTATCTGCATGTATGTCTTTATATTTTCCTTAGCACTTTAAACAACTTTTACTTCAATTTGCTTTTGTACAATGTTATGCTATGTCATGTTAACCCGTTTTGTAAATCGCACAGCTACTCAACAGAGTGTCCCAGCGCTCAGTGCAGGAATGACCCTAAGCAAGAGGTTGCTGAACACTTCACATGTTGACTATGCAGAGGTTGGATAGAAGAACATGTATACTATGAGATTAGGGAGAGGTGTGGCGCAGCGACCAGGTGGCTGACTCCAGAGCACGGGGCTGACCGTTCGATCGCCAGCGACAGTTCAGCCCAGCACCCTGTGACTCTGGGTAATAGCTCACTTAATCTCCCCAACGGCCCTCAGCACCTGGAGACCCTTAAGGGTGATTAGTTTGTGCTTCACAAATACCTGGTTATTATTATTATACTATACATATTGGGAGCTAAACATATGTGAGGTAACTATATTCTGCACATTGTTTATAGATAATGTTGACAGCAATACATACATAGTATACACATTGAGAGATAAATATACTTCATGTAATAGAAAATGTAACCATATTATGCACAAACAGGGTAGGAGCTTTCATAGATGTCAGTTCTGAAGTGGTGTAATGAGGTCTGCAGCAATTTCTGAAAAAAGGTAAATTTACCAGAGTACTCAATTATCTAGTAGAGGGTAGATTATTCTTTAGGCGGGTTTTGAATAACCTGAGAAAATGGACTAGCATATCATAGTCATAAAGTGTGTTTTACAGTTGAGGTTTTTTTGTACCTGGGAATATTGAAGCTTAGTGAGGCTCTCTGTAGCACCTAACACTCACTTGAAGAGTAACAAAATATGTTTACTGATATAAATCGGATATCAAACTCACCCATGTAATTAAAGTCAAATTAACCTGACAGCCAATCCCTGCTGATGAGTCCTGTCCCATTTCGGCAGCTGCCATACCAGAGGATTCTAATACAGCTCTACAGGCAGGTCCTCAGCCATACCCTATTGAAAGCCAATCAAATATATCTCATAGTTTGAATCTCATAAAGGAAGACTATGATATGGTCTATGCGGGTAAATCGCTATTCCCTTTCTCTGTCCTCTCTTCCCAGCCTGTCTATATCAACTGGGCCACCTAAATCTTTGGATTGATTGACCTAACTACTGAATTTAGCACAGGTGGGACACTGCAAATATTAAAGAAAATCATGTATATAAGACTCACAAAGTATATATTACCTGACAGCTTTTTGCAATACAAAAATGTGTGTCTATCTTTCATCTTGCTTCATCAAACTCCTAAGCACTGGACTCCAAAACAAGTTAAGAGCATCTCTTTGGTTACTTATGCACAGTAAAGCACACCCCATTCACAACAAATCCAACAGTCTTTCAATCATGTACTCCCCTGGCATAGCATGCTATACACAAGAGAATGTGCTTTCTAGTTGAGCACTGTTGAATGAAGTTCTTTAGAAATGCTACAATATAATAATACACCTGAATACCTACATAAAGACTACCCTGGCCAATAAGCACGGTCTTCCAGGAGAGAAGAAGGGAACAAAACACCTGGTCGATGGTGCCTGTCTTTTGCCTGAAACCGGCTTGTAAGGGGATCAAGATGCCATTGTTGCTAATCCAGTCCTGTTTCTTCACATGAAGTGCTTGAGAGAACACCTTTTCAATGCAGTCAATAAGACTGATAGGTCGGTAATTGCAGGGTGAGGATCTATCGCCTTTCTTGAATATAGGAATCACCTTCGCTCCCTTTCAAGAATTTGGTATTCGGCCCCCCTCCGCTATTGCAATGGCTATGGACAGTATGTAACTTGTCCAGTTTTCACTATCATATAGGAACAAATCACCAGGGATGCCATCGGGTCCTGGGGATTTTGCCTTAGCAATTGAATCGATGCAGATCTTAATTTCACTTTTGGAAAAGAAATCCTTGAAAGTAGCATAAGCAGAATCTGGGGGGGTTGCTTGTATTTCGGATGCACGTGCCCCAGAATATAAAAGGTTAAAGTGTTCATACCATGCGGAAATAGCGATGTTGTTGGCCAGTGGTGGTGGCCTATTGGCGTCCCCCCTAGTAACTAGAAGCCAGAACTTCTGCGACCGCTGCTATTTATCTGGTACCCCCAATGTTAAATATGCAGTTGTATTGCCCTAATAAACTACACTCCTCCTTATAACTACT
This sequence comes from Calotriton arnoldi, assembly GCA_963921515.1. Taxonomy (NCBI): domain Eukaryota; kingdom Metazoa; phylum Chordata; class Amphibia; order Caudata; family Salamandridae; genus Calotriton; species Calotriton arnoldi. Next base: position 1,266,852 of record CAWUFW010004374.1, on the reverse strand, counting down.
GCCCAATATCCCAGCAGTTATTTAAAAACAGCACCTAGTTTTCAAACATATCTACTGCGTATTCTCTTTCAAAAACCTTTTCAATCTCTTGCATTTAAGCTGCCATATCATTCATTAAATAGAAATTGAACTTTATTTCATTTCCTCAGCTCATCAAAACAACCGATCATCTATACTCACAATTCTTAATAAGTCTGTAACATTTACAAATTGTTAATTATCTCATCTCCCTTTTATCTCTCGACAAAGTTGGCATCACAGGCTCTGCTCTAGAATGTTACTCATCATATCTGTAAGGCCACTTTTTAATCCACAATGGGATTCCAAGCTGTCAACTTCAACTTCTCTGCCAGTTGCAATTTTTCAAGTCATGTTCTTACGCTGACTCCTTTTCTTACTGTACACTCCCTCTCTTTGTGATATCATCTTTTCTCTTTGTCTTCTACTGTATCTACATTGATTGCATTAAAATTTTGCACTTCATTTCAACCTGTTCTCCCTTCCTCTAATCACATATATCTGACTGCCTCACTGCCATTCGTTATTTGATGGCCTTCCAGACCCTTCCAAAACCAAGGCACACTACTTTCCTGCTTCACCCACACACATTATTCCACATAGTTACACCCACTTCTACCTACCATCTTGATTTCCTCCTCCTCAGCTAGTAGTGTCTAAGGGGCTTATTACAATGCCGGTCGGACGCGCGCCCGACTGGCATCGTGTCGGAATGGAAACCGCGGGACTAGTAGCCGGAGGTTCCATCCAACAAAGTGGGATGCGACTGCCCATGAGGTGGTCATAAACATAACATTTTCCATTGCAGCTTGTGCAGCGGTCAGAAAAGGCTGCAGCACAAGCCGCATTGGTAAAATGGATGCTTTCAAACATCCATGCACCATGTGGAGCCTAGCATGCAGAGTGTGGATGTTTGGGGGGCACTACAGGTGCCCCCAAGGCCTCATAGCGGAGGCCAAGGAGGTACAGGGGCCCTGCTAGGGGCCCCCAAAGTCAGTTTCCAATAGCCTTTCAATGGAGATCGGACCGCCGTTGAAAGGCTGTCTGAAAGGAACATCACAATCTCCATGGCAGTTCCTGAGCAGGCACCACCCTTATTGTAGGGAATTACATTCTGATCTATGGTCGGACAGGCTCCTTGAGCCCGTCAGAAGTGTTGGTCGCTCCCTCTGCCCTCCCTCCGACCGCAGCCCATCTTAATCACGGCGGTCGTACTGTGGCAGCAGATGTCGTTCAGACCACCACTGACCAGGTTGCAATCCAATGAACATCGTAATGAGGCCCTAAGTGTGATAGAGTCCCTGTATACTTACGTAATTGTTTTCTTTCTACTACCTTACCGTACCAAATAAATTTACCTGTACTTACCAAATTTGATTTCTTCTACAGCCTGCTTGTGGGAATCCCTCGGCATCCCTTCTCCCCAGTGGAGAAGTTAATTAACGTTCCTTTCAAAACCATATCCAGCCTTTCCAAACACTGGTCCACCACATCCTTTGAACTAAAATCAGTATAGTTTTCAGCACAAAAACAGGCACTAGCTAAAAACTAATTTAAAGCTTATTAGACCAGCGGCGGACTATATGGTCTGCACCTCAATCACCAGTCCTAACACGTATAATGTCCTCTGCACAATTCCTCCAGCACCTGTCACTGTTCGGTGCCACTGTCCAGCAGATCCAGTAACTTAAATAGTTTTGAGTTAGTTCGAAAAAATAGAGGGTGCACCAGAAAAAAGTCTAATTCCGATATAAGTTTCGAAGTATCTCCTTTATTCTTTTTCTCCAAAATAGAAAATGTTAAAATCCAGCAAACGCGTTTCGTTCTGTATACATCCGGAACTTCATCAGGGCTGAAATTACTTCTAAGACAAACGGAGGCGAAATGGATTTGCCGCTTAAGGGCAATCACTTATGGGCATAAAACTGATAATTAATTCCATCACTTTTTAGTGCAAAAATACTTGTCTTATGGAATGGTGTACTCCCTCGTCTATGATTTCTGATGCCTTGGATGAGGACTTCCTCCTTGGTTCTTTTGTCTTCTTGATCAAGCCTAGGTTACAATGCATCTTTTAATTTATGGAATCCCTCTTAGTACTTGCTTAAAATTCTCTGATGAAGACTAACCAATAACAATCTTTAGAGGGATTCCGAATTGTCAGCATATATATATAAAATTTTGCTTTTTTTTCCTGGGTTGTGGGAATTATATATGGTCATCCTTTGAAGGTCAGAGTTTTCGGTCTGACCTTCTTTTATGTTCCAGCCTATGCAACAGGAGATATTCTTAGGACAAGAATTTTGTTCATGATACCCAGATTTCAGATACCACAAATTGTTTATATGTTTCTGTTGGAAAACGAGGCAGTATCTCTGAGGCCTGCACAAATAACATGACTACATTTGTCCTTCACTGGGAACCAAACACCCAATTGTAGCGCCTGACTCTCAGAGGGTAACGTTGCAGAGCAGTCTGAGGCTTACTCAAGGGAGGTGGTGTGGGCTAGTGATCGCCATTACAGGTGCGCAGCAATAACACTCAATAATTGATTGTCCAGTCTGTACTTTGCTTTATAAAAGTAAGAGTACATTTATTAAACACACACACTACTCAATACTATGCACCAATTTACAAATATACATAAGCTGTTGGAATTACTTTGTGACATTGCATAACATCTCCACCCCTCCTGCAGGGGGGTGGGGTCTAGTACCCCCACTCCCATGTATGCACATCATCTTGCCCCCTAATGCAGATAGTTGAACATAACCTGGAGCGAGGGCCCTGCGCACTGGCACCAACCCAGTGGCGACCCACCCCATTACCTCAACAAGCATTTAAAATAGGCAACCCTGCCCTGGTGACACATAATCCTGACTGAGCACCTCCCACTGAACATACAGGATACACCTCTACATCTTAGGTGCTAACAGTCTGGATTGTTCTTCACCTAAGCGCAGCAGCAAGAATACATGTTTAAGCATCACTTTAGAATGACAGGACTCATCACATTTGTTGGTCATTAGAATGTGTTGCAATTACAGCCCCTAAAGGCATCACAGATGAACTCACAGGATTAAGCATATACAGCCCTGACACCCTAGCAGGAATGTGAGCAACATAACCCCATTTGGCTTATGCCATCACCTTACACAGGCACTTCACCTTATACATGTGACTTTCAGTCCCTCTGAAAGAAATAACATTAGTAAATGCACTACGGGTGCAATTACGCCTCTTCACCTCCAGGGGATGCCCTTCTCCAGACATCCCCAACTCAGCATTTCACTCCTTGAGGCAGTTCCTAAAGCACCCCCAGCTGTAGAACAAAAGTTCCAGCCATGGCGATGCAGATGACTCCTTGCTGAGCCCTTGAGGGGTTATTCTTCTTAGTCCCCATGAGACTTAGGGAGGGACTTCTTCACCTTGGGCTGGGGGAGACTGCGTTGCTCCTGCAGCTCCCCCTGCCCCCTGTTACACATGTGGTGGTGACCCCGTCCTCCTGGGGCCCCCACAAGCAGAGATAACGCTGGCTTTTCCTTGCAGGCCGGTCCGGGCCTGCAAGGCATTATGGGGCGCTTCTCTTTAGACCTGCATATTAGAACATCGGCTCTCCCGCTGTGCCGGGAGAGCCGCGCAACTTGCACTTCTTCACGGGTGCCCGGTCCCACCCGGGCCCTCCCGCCTCGCCATGCTTGTTGGGGGGCCCGGTCCCACCCAAAGCCCCGGGTAAGTAGAGGCGACTTGGGGAGCCCACCCCCGGCCGCTCTGCGGGTTGTCGGGGGCCCGGTCCCACCCGGGCCCCTTGCCACTCCTCTCTTGCTTCCGGGGTCTCGGTCCCACCCGGGACCCCGAAAGGCTCTCTAGGTTGGAGGGCAGTCCAGGGAGCCCACCCCGGCTGCCCCCCGGCTCCCCGCCCAGCCAGCACCCTCGCGTGCTGCCGCGGGAGCCGGCACCGCAGTTCTTGTCCGCCCACTCCGGCGGGCAGACACGAAGGACAGCGCCGGTCCAGCTGGTCCCGGGGGAGTGCGACGGCACTCCCCCGTCCTTCCTCCGCACTTCGGGGCCTGGAGATGGGGTCCCGGGCCCCTTGGCCATATCTTCACGGGGGGCGCGACGGCGCTCCCCGGCTTTGCTTTGGGGCCCAGGGATGGGGTCCCGGGCCCCTGGAGACCTCTTCGCAGGGGGCGCAACGGCGCTCCCCGCCTCCTCCTTTTCACGGGGGCACAACGGCGCTCCCCGCCTCCCCCTTTTTGTGGGGGGGCGCGACGGCGCTCCTCGCCTTCTCCTTTTCACACAGGGCCCTGAGTTGGGTTCCCGGGCCCCTCCCCCTACACATCTTCACGGGGAGCGCGATGGCGCTCCCCGGCTTCATGTACGGCGGGGGTCAGGGTGGGCTCCTGGCACCCCGCGGGGGCACCTTCACGGGGTGTGTGACGGCACACCCCGACGTCACTTCTTTGGGGGGCAGCCCCCGGGACCTGACCCACCCCAGGGGCATTCTCTGAACCGGCGGCGGAGCCTTTGTGCTTCGTCGTCAGTTGGCCACAGGTCAAAGTTCACCTACCTTCTGGGGGGCATATCTCAGCCCCAGGGGTCCGATCTTCCTGCTTTTGGCCTCTTCTTGCTCCTGGTGGCGCTCCCCAGCCACTGGGAGCACTCTCCTTTGCCCTCTGGGCCTCTCAAAGGGGGGATTCAGCAGGGAGCTGTCTTCACTGGCTCCCCTCCTGGGCCTCTCTTCTCCCTGCGCAGAGGCCCCTGCTTCTGCGCACTGGTCCTGGTCTCTTCTCCTGGCGCTGTTCAGGATCCTGGGACAGTCAGGGGGTTCGTCCTTCCAACCACTCTGCTCTTTCACTCGTTTTTCTACCCTTTTCTATCTTTCACCTTTCTGCACTTTTCTGCATCTCTGCTCTTTTGTGCCTTATTTCTGCTCATTTTCCCTTCCTCTCGCTCTGCCCTTTCACTCGTTTTCACTCGTTTTTCTACCTTCTTTTATCTTTCACCTTTCTGCACTTTTCTGCATCTCTGCTCTTTTGTGCCTTATTTCTGCCTATTTCCCCTTTTTTCTTTATCCCTTATTTCCTCCCTTTACCTTTCACCCCCGCGGCCCCTCCCCCCCAACGCGACCGGCCCAATGCAGCTCCCCTCCCCGCTCCCGCCTCCCAGGTGTCCAGCCCTCCCTGACCCCTACTGCATGGCGGCCACTGCGGGGACAGGCGAGCAAGACCACTGACTCATTGTCAGTGAAATTGCTCTCCCACCCTCGCAGCTCCACCATTAAGTGAGGCCTGCCCCTGCCCCTGCACTCTTCAGTGTTGGTGATCGAGGCCCTCCTCCACCCGCAGGTTTCCCTGCGCCTCATACCTGGTGGTCCAGTGGACCTCTGTCTCCTTCCTCTCACTCTGCTCTTTCACTCGTTTTTCTACCCTTTTCTATCTTTCACCTTTCTGCACTTTTCTGCATCTCTGCTCTTTTGTGCCTTATTTCTGCTCATTTTCCCTTCCTCTCGCTCTGCCCTTTCACTCGTTTTCACTCATTTTTCTACCCTCTTTTATCTTTCACCTTTCTGCACTTTTCTGCATCTCTGCTCTTTTGTGCCTTATTTCTGCCTATTTTCCCTTTTTTCTTTATCCCTTATTTCCTCACTTTACCTTTCCCCGCCGCTGCTGCCCCCGTGGCCCCTCCCCCCCCGCGCCGGCCCAATCCAGCTCCCCTCCCCGCTCCCGCCTCCCAGCTGTCCAGCCCTCCCCGACCCCTACTTAATGGCGGCCACTGCGGGGACAGGCGAGCAAGACCACTGACTCATTGTCAGTGAAATTGCTCTCCCACCGTCGCAGCTCCACCATTAAGTGAGGCCTGCCCTTGCCCCTGCACTCTCGAGTGTTGGTGATCGAGGCCCTCCTCCACCCGCAGGTTTCCCTGCGCCTCATCCCTGGTGGTCCAGTGGACCTCTGTCTCCTTCCTCTCACTCTGCTCTTTCACTCGTTTTTCTACCTTTTCTATCTTTCACCTTTCTGCACTTTTCTGCATCTCTGCTCTTTTGTGCCTTATTTCTGCTCATTTTCCCTTCCTCTCGCTCTGCCCTTTCACTCGCTTTCACTCGTTTTTCTACCCTCTTTTATCTTTCACCTTTCTGCACTTTTCTGCATCTCTGCTCTTTGTGCCTTATTTCTGCCTATTTTCCCTTTTTTCTTTATCCCTTATTTCCTCCCTTTACCTTTCCCCGCCGCTGCTGCCCCCGCGGCCCCTCCCCCCAGCGCGACCGGCCCAATCCAGCTCCCCTCCCCGCTCCCGCCTCCCAGCTGTCCAGCCCTCCTCGACCCCTACTTAATGGCGGCCACTGCGGGGACAGGCGAGCAAGACCACTGACTCATTGTCAGTGAAATTGCTCTCCCACCCTCGCAGCTCCACCATTAAGTGAGGCCTGCCCCTGCCCCTGCACTCTCGAGTGCTGGTGATCGAGGCCCTCCTCCACCCGCAGGTTTCCTGCGCCTCATCCCTGGTGGTCCAGTGGACCTCTGTCTCCTTCCTCTCACTCTGCTCTTTCACTCGCTTTTTCTACCCTTTTCTATCTTTCACCTTTCTGCACTTTTCTGCATCTCTGCTCTTTTGTGCCTTATTTCTGCTCATTTTCCCTTCCTCTCGCTCTGCCCTTTCACTCGTTTTCACTCGTTTTTCTACCCTCTTTTATCTTTCACCTTTCTGCACTTTTCTGCATCTCTGCTCTTTTGTGCCTTATTTCTGCCTATTTTCCCTTTTTTCTTTATCCCTTATTTCCTCCCTTTACCTTTCCCCGCTGCTGCTGCCCCCGCAGCCCCTCCCCCCCAGCGTGACCGGCCCAATCCAGCTCCCCTCCCTGCTCCCGCCTCCCAGCTGTCCAGCCCTCCCCGACCCCTACTTAATGGCGGCCACTGCGGGGACAGGCGAGCAAGACCACTTACTCATTGTCAGTGAAATTGCTCTCCCACCCTCGCAGCTCCACCATTAAGTGAGGCCTGCCCCTGCACTCTCGAGTGTTGGTGATCGAGGCCCTCCTCCACCCGCAGGTTTCCTGCGCCTCATCCCTGGTGGTCCAGTGGACCTCTGTCTCCTTCCTCTCACTCTGCTCTTTCACTCGTTTTTCTACCATTTTCTATCTTTCACCTTTCTGCACTTTTCTGCATCTCTGCTCTTTTGTGCCTTATTTCTGCTCATTTTCCCTTCCTCTCGCTTCTGCCCTTTCACTCGTTTTCACTCATTGTTCTACCCTCTTTTATCTTTCACCTTTCTGCACTTTTCTGCATCTCTGCTCTTTGTGCCTTATTTCTGCCTATTTTCCCTTTTTTTCTTTATCCCTTATTTCCTCCCTTTACCTTTCCCCGCCGCTGCTGCCCCCGCGGCCCCTCCCACCCAGCGCGACCGGCCCAATCCAGCTCCCCTCCCCGCTCCCGCCTCCCAGCTGTCCAGCCCTCCCCGACCCCTACTTAATGGCGGCCACTGCGGGGACAGGCGAGCAAGACCACTGACTCATTGTCAGTGAAATTGCTCTCCCACCCTCGCAGCTCCACCATTAAGTGAGGCCTGCCCTTGCCCCTGCACTCTCGAGTGTTGGTGATCGAGGCCCTCCTCCACCCGCAGGTTTCCCTGCGCCTCATCCCTGGTGGTCCAGTGGACCTCTGTCTCCTTCCTCTCACTCTGCTCTTTCACTCGCTTTTCTACCCTTTTCTATCTTTCACCTTTCTGCATTTTTCTGCATCTCTGCTCTTTTGTGCCTTATTTCTGCTCATTTTCCCTTCCTCTCGCTCTGCCCTTTCACTCGTTTTCACTCGTTTTTCTACCCTCTTTTATCTTTCACCTTTCTGCACTTTTCTGCATCTCTTCTCTTTTGTGCCTTATTTCTGCCTATTTTCCCTTTTTTCCTTTATTTCTTATTTCCTCCCTTTACCTTTCCCCGCCGCTGCTGCCCCAGTGGCCCCTCCCCCCCAGCGCGACTGGCCCAATCCAGCTCCCCTCCCCGCTCCCGCCTCCCAGCTGTCCAGCCCTCCCCGACCCCTACTTAATGGCGGCCACTGCGGGGACAGGCGAGCAAGACCACTGACTCATTGTCAGTGAAATTGCTCTCCCACCCTCGCAGCTCCACCATTAAGTGAGGCCTGCCCCTGCCCCTGCACTCTCGAGTGTTGGTGATCGAGGCCCTTCCTCCACCCGCAGGTTTCCCTGCGCCTCATCCCTGGTGGTCCAGTGGACCTCTGTCTCCTTCCTCTCACTCTGCTCTTTCACTCGTTTTTCTACCCTTTTTATCTTTCACCTTTCTGCACTTTTCTGCATCTCTGCTCTTTTGTGCCTTATTTCTGCCTATTTTCCCTTTTTTCTTTATCCCTTATTTCCTCCCTTTACCTTTCCCCGCCGCTGCTGCCCCCGCGGCCCCTCTCCCCCAGCGTGACCGGCCCAATCCAGTTCCCCTCCCCGCTCCCGCCTCCCAGCTGTCCAGCCCTCCCTGACTCCCTACTTAATGAGCGGCCACTGCGAGGACAGGCGAGCAAGACCACTGACTCATTGTCAGTGAAATTGCTCTCCCACCTCGCAGCTCCACCATTAAGTGAGGCCTGCCCCTGCACTCTCGAGTGTTGGTGATCGAGGCCCTCCTCCACCCGCAGGTTTCCTGCGCCTCATCCCTGGTGGTTCAGTGGACCTCTGTCTCCTTCCTCTCACTCTGCTCTTTCACTCGCTTTTTCTACCCTTTTCTATCTTTCACCTTTCTGCACTTTTCTGCATCTCTGCTCTTTTGTGCCTTATTTCTGCTCATTTTCCCTTCCTCTCGCTTCTGCCCTTTCACTCGTTTTCACTCATTTTTCTACCCTCTTTTATCTTTCACCTTTCTGCACTTTTCTGCATCTCTGCTCTTTTGTGCCTTATTTCTGCCTATTTTCCCTTTTTTCTTTATCCCTTATTTCCTCCCTTTACCTTTCCCCGCCGCTGCTGCCCCCGCGGCCCCTCCCCCCAGCGCGACCGGCCCAATCCAGCTCCCTCCCCGCCTCCCGCCTCCCAGCTGTCCAGCCCTCCTCGACCCCTACTTAATGGCGGCCACTGCGGGGACAGGCGAGCAAGACCACTGACTCATTGTCAGTGAAATTGCTCTCCCACCCTCGCAGCTCCACCATTAAGTGAGGCCTGCCCCTGCCCCTGCACTCGAGTGTTGGTGATCGAGGCCCTCCTCCACCCACAGGTTTCCTGCGCCTCATCCCTGGTGGTCCAGTGGACCTCTGTCTCCTTCCTCTCACTCTGCTCTTTCACTCGTGTTTCTACCCTTTTCTATCTTTCACCTTTCTGCACTTTTCTGCATCTCTGCTCATTTGTGCCTTATTTATGCTCATTTTCCCTTCCTCTCGCTTCTGCTCTCTTCACTCGTTTTCACTCGTTTTTCTACCCTCTTTATCTTTCACCTTTCTGCACTTTTCTGCATCTCTGCTCTTTGTGCCTTATTTCTGCCTATTTTTCCTTTTTTCTTTATCCCTTATTTCCTCCCTTTACCTTTCCCCGCCGCTGCTGCCCCCGCAGCCCCTCCCCCCAGCGCGACCCGCCCAATCCAGCTCCCTCCCCGCTCCCGCCTCCCAGCTGTCCAGCTCCTCCTCGACTCCTACTTAATGGCGGCCACTGCGTGGGACAGGCGAGCAAGACCACTGACTCATTGTCAGTGAAATTGCTCTCCCAGCCTTGCAGCTCCACCATTAAGTGAGGCCTGCCGCTGCCCCTGCACTCTCGAGTGCTGGTGATCGAGGCCCTCCTCCACCCACAGGTTTCCCTGCGCCTCATCCCTGGTGGTCCAGTGGACCTCTGTCTCCTTCCTCTCACTCTGCTCTTTCACTCGCTTTTTCTACCCTTTTCTATCTTTCACCTTTCTGCACTTTTCTGCATCTCTGCTCTTTTGTGCCTTATTTCTGCTCATTTTCCCTTCCTCTCGCTCTGCCCTTTCACTCGTTTTCACTCGTTTTTCTACCCTCTTTTATCTTTCACCTTTCTGCACTTTTCTGCATCTCTGCTCTTTTGTGCCTTATTTCTGCCTATTTTCCCTTTTTTCTTTATCCCTTATTTCCTCCCTTTACCTTTCCCCGCCGCTGCTGCCCCCGTGGCCCCTCCCCCCCAGCGCGACTGGCCCAATCCAGCTCCCCTCCCCGCTCCCGCCTCCCAGCTGTCCAGCCCTCCCTGACCCCTACTTAATGGCGGCCACTGCGGGGACAGGCGAGCAAGACCACTGACTCATTGTCAGTGAAATTGCTCTCCCACCTTCGCAGCTCCAACATTAAGTGAGGCCTGCCCCTGCACTCTCGAGTGTTGGTGATCGAGGCCCTCCTCCACCCGCAGGTTTCCTGCGCCTCATCCCTGGTGGTCCAGTGGACCTCTGTCTCCTTCCTCTCACTCTGCTCTTTCACTCGTTTTTCTACCCTTTCCTATCTTTCACCTTTCTGCACTTTTCTGCATCTCTGCTCTTTGTGCCTTATTTCTGCTCATTTTCCCTTCCTCTCGCTCTGCCCTTTCACTCGTTTTTACTCGCTTTTCTACCCTCTTTATCTTTCACCTTTCTGCACTTTTCTGCATCTCTGCTCTTTGTGCCTTATTTCTGCCTATTTTCCCTTTTTCTTTATCCCTTATTTCCTCCCTTTACCTTTCCCCGCCGCTGCTGCCCCCGCGGCCCCTCCCCCCAGCACGACCGGTCCCAATCCAGCTCCCTCCCCGCTCCCGCCTCCCAGCTGTCCAGCCCTCCTCGACCTCTACTTAACGAGCGGCCACTGCGGGGACAGGCGAGCAAGACCACTGACTCATTGTCAGTGAAATTGCTCTCCCACCCTCGCAGCTCCACCATTAAGTGAGGCCTGCCCCTGCCCCTGCACTCTCGAGTGCTGGTGATCGAGGCCCTCCTCCACCCGCAGGTTTCCTGTGCCTCATCCCTGGTGGTCCAGTGGACCTCTGTCTCCTTCCTCTCACTCTGCTCTTTCACTCGCTTTTCTACCCGTTTCTATCTTTCACCTTTCTGCACTTTTCTGCATCTCTGCTCTTTTGTGCCTTATTTCTGCTCATTTTCCCTTCCTCTCGCTCTGCCCTTTCACTCGCTTTCACTCGTTTTTCTACCCTCTTTTATCTTTCACCTTTCTGCACTTTTCTGCATCTCTGCTCTTTGTGCCTTATTTCTGCCTATTTTCCCTTTTTTCTTTATCCCTTATTTCCTCCCTTTACATTTCCCCGCCGCTGCTGCCCCCGCGGCCCCTCCCCCCAGCGCGACCGGCCCAATCCAGCTCCCTCCCCGCTCCCGCCTCCCAGCTGTCCAGCCCTCCTCGACTTCCTACTTAATGGCGGCCACTGCGGGGACAGGCGAGCAAGACCACTGACTCATTGTCAGTGAAATTGCTCTCCCACCCTCGCAGCTCCAACATTAAGTGAGGCCTGCCCCTGCCCCTGCACTCTGAGTGTTGGTGATCGAGGCCCTTCTCCACCCGCAGGTTTCCCTGCGCCTCATCCCTGGTGGTCCAGTGGACCTCTGTCTCCTTCCTCTCACTCTGCTCTTTCACTCGTTTTTCTACCCTTTTCTATCTTTCACCTTTCTGCACTTTTCTGCATCTCTGCTCTTTTGTGCCTTATTTCTGCTCATTTTCCCTTCCTCTCGCTCTGCCCTTTCACTCGTTTTCACTCGTTTTTCTACCCTCTTTTATCTTTCACCTTTCTGCACTTTTCTGCATCTCTGCTCTTTTGTGCCTTATTTCTGCCTATTTTCCCTTTTTTCTTTATCCCTTATTTCCTCCCTTTACCTTTCCCCGCCGCTGCTGCCCCGCGGCCCTCCCCCAGCGCGACCGGCCCAATCCAGCTCCCTCCCCGCTCCCGCCTCCCAGCTGTCCAGCCCTCCCCGACCCCTACTTAATGGCGCTGACCCGACCGCGACCAGCGCCAGGAACCCTGGACCTCCGCCCCGCCAACGCTACGACCCAGCAGCACTCCACGCACTCAACCCAGGCCGCAACAACAACTGCAAGCTAGCATCACCAGCCGACTCCCACGGACCCTTCAGCTGTCACCGCTGCCGGCACACCTGCAGCACCGCCAAGAACACGGATCCAGCACAACCCACCCACAAGACCACAACCGAACCGAAGGCCCTGCAATACATCCTCCTCAACGTCCGATCCCTCCACAAACACGCCACAGAAATCTGGGAGCTCCTCGACAGCACCACCCCGGACATAGCGTTCTTCACCGAAACCTGGACCAACACCACCTCGGGACCGGACATCGCCATCGCCATCCCCCAAGGATACAAGATCTCCAGGAAGGACCGCCCCACCCGCCCAGGAGGAGGAATCGCCATCATCCACAAATCCAGCCTCCGCCTGAGCACACTCCCTGACGAGCCCACAGAACTGATGGAACACCTTCACTTCAAGATACTGGCCAGCCCCACCGCCACCCTCCGAGGAACCCTCATCTACCGACCCCTGGACCCCGCGGACCCTTCGCCAACTCCATCACGGACATTATCTCCCCGCAGGCCATGGCATCCACCAACTACACCCTGCTGGGAGACCTCAACTTCCACCTCGACAACCAACTGGACCCCAACACCACATCCCTCCTGGACAACCTCCACAACATTGGACTGCGCCAGATCGTGACCGAGCCCACGCACTCAGCAGGACACACCCTCGACCCCTCTTCACTACAGGAAACTCCATCACCTTCAGCCACACCACCGAACTCCCATGGACCGACCATCGCTGCGTCCACTTCACCTTCAGAACACCCACCATCCACAGACACCAGCACCTGCTTCCACGAAGAAACTGGACCAAAATCACCGACGACCAGCTCACCTCCTCACTCAACAACTCCACCCCAACCATCGCGGAAAACGACGACTCCCAACACCGCAGCCCGAACCCTGCATAGATGGATCTCGGACAGCACCAACACCATAGCCCCCCTCAACAAAAACAACAATACGCGCGCCAAGAAAGCCAGATGGCTTACCACTGAACTTCGAGAGTCCAGAAGAAAATGCCGCCGCCTGGAAAAGGCCTGTAGGAACACCAAATCCACAGAAGCCCACGACAACTTCAGAGCCGCCACCAACGCCCACCATCAACTCATCAGAGAAACGAGGAAAAAAGCGATTGAAGACAGAATCTCCACCCACGCGCACAACAGCAAGGAACTCTTCAGCATCATCAAGGAGTTCGCCCAACCCACAAGCGAGTCTACCGACATCCCTCCCTCACAAGACCTCTGCGACAAACTCAGCACCTTTTTCCACCACAAAATCAAGAGCATCTACGACAACTTCGACGAAGACAACCAACACACTGAACCCTCACCAACCACCCCCGACACCCGGAAACCAGTGATTGACGACTGGACAGCCCTCACCACCGAAGACACACTGAAGACAATGAAGTCAATCCACTCAGGGGCCCCCACGGACCCCTGCCCCCACCACATCTTCAACAGAGCCGGCGACACCATCGCACCCATGCTCCGCCACACCATCAACCGATCCCTGGCGACCGCCTCGTTCCCCGACGACTGGAACCACGCCGAGGTCAACCCCCTCCTAAAGAAACCCTCAGCGGACCCCACCGACCTCAAAAGCTACAGACCCATCTCCCTGCTCCCGTTCCCAGCGAAAGTCATCGAGAAAGCCATCAACAGCCAACTCGCCACATTCATTGAAGAACACAACATTCTCGACTCCTCCCAATCCGGCTTCAGAAAAACCACAGTACGGAAACCGCCCTCCTCGCCGCAACAGACGACATCCGCACCCTACTGGACAAAGGAGAAACAGTAGCCCTCATCCTCCTCGACCTATCAGCGGCGTTCGACACAGTCTCCCACCGCACCCTAATACGCAGACTCCACGACGCAGGAATCCAGGACAAGGCCCTCGACTGATCCGCTCCTTCCTCTCCGGCAGGACGCAGCGGGTCAGACTCCCCTTTCCTCTCGGACCCCACACCTACCACCTGCGGAGTCCCCCAGGTCTCCTCCCTCCGCACGACGCTCTTCAACGCCTACATGGCTCCACTCGCCCCCATCGTCAGAACCTACGGACTCAACATCGTGTCATACGCAGACGACACCCAGCTCATCCTCTCCCTATCCAACGAGCCCAACACCGCCAGACGCAACTTTCGAGAAGGCATGGAAGCCGCCGCCAAATGGATGAAAAACAGCTGCCTACAACTAAACACCAACAAAACAGAAGTACTCATCATGGGCCCAAACCCCGATGCCTGGAGCGACACCTGGTGGCCCCCGCCCTCGGAAACCCGCCAACCCCCACGGACCACGCACGCAACCTGGGAATCATCCTGGACTCCGAGCTCAAAATGGACCGCCAGATCAACTCTGTCTCGTCTTCCTGCTTCCACACCCTCCGCCTCCTTCGTAAGACCTTCAAATGGATCCCCTCGAACACCGAAAGACCGTCACTCACGCCCTGGTCACCAGCAGACTCGACTACGGCAACGCACTCTACGCCGGAATAAACAAAACCCTCACCCGCAAGCTACAGAACATCCAGAATGCCGCCGCAAGACTGGTCCTCAACCTGCCAAAACACTGCCACATCTCCCAGCACCTGCGCACACTCCACTGGCTCCCTGTCGAGGCGAGAATCACCTTCAAGATGCTCACCCACTCACACAAGGCCCTCCATGGCACCGGACCAGCATACCTGAACAGCCGACTCAAATTCCACGCACCCCAAAGGACCCTACGATCAGCCCAGCTCTCCTACGCCGTCGTCCCCTGCACCAGAAAGACCAGATCGGGAGGCCGCTCCTTCTCCTTCCTCGCGGCCAAAGCATGGAACGCCCTTCCGATCCACCTCAGACAGACAACATCGCTCCCCATCTTCGCAAGAAACCTCAAAACCTGGCTCTTCGACAGACCTAGTGCCTTGAGACCCTTACGGGTGAGTAGTCTCGCTTTAACAAACCCCTGATTGATTGATTGACAGTAAAAGCTCAACAAATAGGTGCTCAAAGAGCGAAAAATCCGGGCAGCTCAGAGTGTCAGAACCACCTTCTAACACACGCCGCGCCCAGCTGATTCCTACAGGGAAGAAATAGCCACTCTACATGGGTATTCGTCCCATAGTCAGCGATAACTAGTTATAAGGGGTTCTGACCAGACCCCCCTTACCTACCAGTTATCCGCTCAGACCTCCTACTCCTCCCATCCATGAAATCTCCACCCATGACAGGGATCCCAGACTACCCTAAGAACCCTCCAGGCTCTAGGTTAGATACCGCTAGGTCACTCATGGTCTACATGGACTCAGCCTAACTAGGCCCCCCTTTGCCCTTGGGCATGCAACACTATGCCTACCACTTCTCTGGACAAGGGTACAGTGCCTCAGCACCGATGCAGTCTTCTGGGATAGGTCTACATCCCATCCCCGGGGTCACTAGCTGGTCTCCCTTCCGGAGTTTGTTCCAACCAGTACCCTCTCTCCGTTTGGTCCTTGCACCCCAAAGATGCAACCTCTCTGGACCCTCCCCCTCAGCCTGCCGCTGGGGTCATTCTGCTGCCACCACCCTTTTGGGATGACTGTCTTCCCTAAAGAAAGCACAGCCACTCATGCTTTTCCCACACAGAAAAGCTCCTTTGGCCACTGTCCTGGCTCCCAGAATAGGACCTCAGACCGGCCTCACTACCACACTGGCAGTGCCAGGGAGGAACACTGAGGGTGCCTCGTTAGACATCCTACAGCTCACCCCTCCCCGTCAGTAGCTCCACATGAAAACTACCCCGGGAACCTAGACCCCTTCCTTGTTCTCCGCTGCGAGAACAGTGCCTATGCACCCTTCCCTCCGAGAGGTGCGCTCTCCTCCCGGAGTACCCTTAGAGAGCCTGTGGGCCCCGAGTTAGCTACACCCAGGCCCACCTCTCATGGCTCTCCCCGGTCTCCCTGCAGCCCTTGGGAGACTGTCCAGGGACCCACATGATCCCTGGATGGCCTGCACCACCCCTTCTGAAGAGCAGGGTCCCTTCACTTAAGATAGGCCCCATTTGCCTTCAGGGTAGTACTACCACACTCAGCCAGGAACCCTCAAGATCCCGGCTAGGCCTGCACCACCCTCCTCTGAAGCACAGGGTCCCTTCACTTAAGATAGGCCCCACCTGTCTTCAGGGCGGTACTACCTCCATCAGCCAGGGACCCTAAAGATCCCGGCTAGGCCTGCACCACCCCTTTGGGAAACACAGGGTCCCTTCACTTAAGATGGGCCCCACCTGTGTTCAGGGTGGTACTACCTGGCAGAAGTCCACCTCCTGCCGCGAGCTAGGGGAACACCCCCATGCTCCTGGTCCTGGGGTCCAAGCCCCACAGGACCTACCTGACTGGTCACCGGCTAGGCATTGCTCCAGCCACCACCTCAGGTTCACACACAAGCTTCAGAATGACATCCTGTTGCTTCCGTGGGTAACCACCTACCCGACCCTGACATCTCAGGGTCCACCACTAAACCTTCACCTGGAATCCAGGGAGCACATTGCCCCCTCTCAGATCTCCACTCGGTCAGTTACCTAGCCCACCTAGGGTACCTAGGGGCTAACACTACACACCCTCACTCAAGAACTACCCTCCTTTGGGGCCACCCCTGGGTTTCTCACCTTTTCCACCAGTTGACCTGGGGGGTTTGCTGGACACACAACTCTACCACACCCTCCTCCCACCGTGAAAAATGTTTCTTGGGGTCCCCCACCATGGGAACCCCTGGGGTGTTACTACCCGGGGTAAAGAAACCTCCTGCCCCACCCTTCCAGTGGTTCTGGCCTACGCCAATGGCAAGAAACTTTCAGCGGGGGAAGGATATCTGGGGCCCCTTCTGTGGAAACCCTCCCTGCCCTTAAAAAGCACGGGAATCTCCCAGGACCCCCCACCTCTCCTGTCCCCCATAAAGGTCAATCCACCCCTACACCCCCATCTGCGATGCAGGTATCAGTTGCTGTCCCTATCTCTTGAGGAGACACCCTCCTCATGCAGGTGTAGTGCATGTAGTGTTAGGGTTCAAAGGTGTACAATATGGCTTAGAATATTTGTATGCAATCATTTCCTGGAAAGCACCATCCCGCTAGCACATGATAATCAACATAACTCAGTCATATTAATACAGTTTACATTTAAACCATAATATCTTCACATGACATATATGTGCGCGGGGCTTTCCTTTCCCATACTTATAGTTCACATAACCAAAACTTTGAACCCTTCTCAGAGCCTTGTGCTCTTCCATTTGCTCATTACTGCATAGGTAATGTGTGGCAAAACTGGACTTATCAAATGCTATAAATGCGCACCAGAATGGGATACTATGTTTCCCGCCGCTAGACACCAATGTTGGAAAACGAGGCAGTAGCTGTGAGGCCTGCACAAATAACATGACTACATTTGTCCTTCACTGGGAACCAAACACCCAATTGTAGCACCTGACTCTCAGAGGGTAGCGTTGCAGAGCAGTCTGAGGCTTACTCAATCGAGGTGGTGTGTGCTAGTAATAGCCATTACAGGTGCGCAGCAATAACACTCAATAATTGATTGTCCAGTCTGTACTTTGCTTTATAAAAGTAAGAGTACATTTATTAAACACACACACTACTCAATATTATGCACCAATTTACAAATATACATAAGCTGTTGGAATTTCTTTGTGACATTGCATAACATCTCCAACCCTCCCGCAGGGGGGTGGGGTCCCCCACTCCCATGTATGCACATCATCTTGCCCCCTAATGCAGGTAGTTGAACATAACCTGGAGTGAGGGCCCTGCGCACTGGCACCATCCCAGTGGCGACCCACCCCATTACCTCAACAAGCATTTAAAATAGGCAACCCTGCCCTGGTGACACATAATCCTGACTGAGCATCTCCCACTGACCATACAGGATACACCTCTACATCTTAGGGGCTAAAAGTCTGGATTGTTCTTCACCTAAGCGCAGCAGCAAGAATACATGTTTAAGCATCACTTTAGAATGACAGGACTCATCACATTTGTTGGTCATTAGAATGTGTTGCAATTACAGCCCCTAAAGGCATCACAGATGAACTCAAAGGATTAAGCATATACAGCCACACCCTAGCAGGAATGTGAGCAACATAACCCCATTTGGCTTATGCCATCACCTTACACAGGTACTTCACCTTATACATGTGACTTTCAGTCCCTCTGAAAGAAATAACATTAGTAAATGCACTACGGGTGCAATTGCGCCTCTTCACCTCCAGGGGATGCCCTTCTCCAGACATCCCCAACTCAGCATTTCACTCCTTGAGGCAGTCCCGAAAGCACCCCCAGCTGTAGAACAAAAGTTCTGCAGATGACTCCTTGCTGAGCCCTTGAGGGGTTATTCTTCTTAGTCCCCTTGAGACTTAGGGAGGGACTTCTTCACCTTGGGCTGGGGGAGACTGCGTTGCTCCTGTAGCCCCCCCTGCCCCCTGTCACACATGTGGTAGTGAACCCATCCTCCTGGCGCCACCACAAGCAGAGATAACGCTGGCTTTTCCTTGCAGGCCGGTCCGGCATTATGGGGCGCTTCTCTTTAGCCCTGCATATTAGAACAGCGGCTCTCCCGCTGTGCCGGAGATCCGCGCAACTTGCACTTGTTCGCCTCCCGCCTCGCCATGCTCATTGGGGGGCCCGGTCCCACCCGGACCCCCGGGTAAGTGGAGTCGACTTGGGGAGCCCAACCCCGGCCGCTCTGCGGGTTGTCGGGGGCCCGGTCCCACCCGGGCCCCTTGCCGCTTCTCTCTTGCTTCCGTGGTCCCAGTCCCACCCGGGACCCCCGCAGGCTCTCCAGGTTGGAGGGCAGTCCGGGGAGCCCACCCCCGGCTGCCCCCGCCGGCTCCCCGCCCGGCCAGCACACTTGCGTGCTGCCGCGGGAGCCGGCACCTCAGTTCTGGTCCGCCCACTCCGGCGGGCAGACGCGAAGGACAGCGCCGGTCCAGCTGGTCTCAGGAGAGTGCGACGGCACTCCCCCGTCCTTTCTCTGCACTTCGGGGCCCGGAGATGGGGTCCCGGGCCCCTTGGCCATATCTTCACGGGGAGCCCGACGGCGCTCCCCGGCTTTGCTTCGCGGCCTCCTCCTTTTCACGGGGGGGGGTGACGGCGCTCCCCACCTCCCCCTTTTTGCGGGGGGGGGGGCGCGATGATGCTCCCCGCTTCCTCCTTTTCACACGGGGCCCGGAGTTGGGATCCCGGGCCCCTCCCCCTACACATCTTCACGGGGAGCATGACGGCACTCCCCGGCTTCATGTTTGGCGGGGGCCAGGGTGGGCTCCTGGCACCCCGCGGGTGCGACTTCACTTCTTTGGGGGGCAGCCCCCGGGACCTGACCCACCCAGGGGCATTCTCTAAACCGGCGGTGGAGCCCCACGCGCTTCGTCGTCGGTTGGCCACAGGTCAAAGGTTGCCTACCTTCTGGGGGGTATATCTCAGCCCCCCAGGGTCCGATCTTCCTGCTTTTGGCCTCTTCTTGCTCCTGGTGGAGCTCCCCAGCCACTGGGAGCACTCTCCTTCACCCTCTGGGCCTCTCAGAGGGGGGATTCAGCAGGGAACTGTCTTCACTGGCTCCCTGCGCCAGCCTTTCGCCTGGCTCCCCTCCTGGACCTCTCTTCTCCCTGCGCAGAGGCCCCTGCTTCTGCGCACTGGTCCTGGTCTGTTCTCCTGGCGCTGTTAGGGATCCTGGGACAGTCAGGGGGTTCCTCCTTCCAACCGCCCATTGCGCCAGGCTCCAGCACCCTCTGCCTCAGCAGACCACACCCCAGAGAGAGCTCCTCTTCCTGTGCAAGTTCTTTTAAAGATTTGGGGAGGGGGCTGGCAGGAAGTCTCTGTTTGCCCTATCACACAGCGACACCTCACTTCTCTGCCCCTGCTCGCTCCTTCCTGCCCAGGCCTCTGGGTTTGTTCAAAATGGCGTTGTCCAGGGTCTCCTGCCACATGGTCTCTGAGAGCCCCTTCCCCCCAGAGCTGCCTTCTCCCTTGGGCAGCTAGGTGCCTGGCACCCAGTGACAGCTGCTGATGGATTAGCCTGTAGCTCCACCCATCTTCTCTCCTTGGAGGGAAGGTCATCAATCCAGGCTGCTGGGGTCAGCCCCCAGCCAGGCCCTGGTTATGAGCTGACTCAGAGAAATGTAACATTTCTGGATGACCCAAAAGCAGTACAAATCTGACTTTGGACTCTGCAGAATACTTCTTCTGACATAGGTTACAGTGGACTTTGGTGCGTGTCTGGAATTTGTAGGCCCTAGGAAAGTAAAACTAGCCCATGTGCTCCCTATCCCCATAAGAGAATAATGGAATAAACACTGTAAAGCACACTGACTTTCCCTGGCATGTTTCTTCCCACTGTATAAAGCCTATTCCATGTCACCATCCAATTCTGCATAAGTCCTGCCACACCATTCACTTTGTAGCTACTCCTGGACTGCGCACGCCAGGAATCTCCCCTGGCAGCCCACACACATGTGCACACGCATATACACATGTGTCTGCATGTAACCAGCCCGGTGCCCCTTACTCCAGCTGCTGCGTAGCGGCCTAGTCAAGCTAGGGGGACACCAGTAAAATCCACACGCAGTCTCTTTCATCATGAGTTCACTGTGGGTGAGTCCCAATTTATGAGGCTCTCCCTCAGTAAAAGCTCAACAAATAGGTGCTCAAAAAGGGAAAATCCGGGCGGCTCAGAGTGTCAGAACCACCTTCTAACAGTTTCTATGTGTAGTAGTTATATGTAATATCTTTGTATTTTGTGGAGTTTTATAATTGGTCAAGTGTTGTGTTTATGTTCTGTTTTATGTGACTGAACTCAGTCCTGATGAAGTTCTGGATGTATATGGAACGAAACGCGTTGGCTGGATTTTAACATTCTCTATTTTGGAGAAAAAGTATAAAGAAGATACTTCGAAAGTTATATTGGAATTGGACTTTTTTCTGGTGTACCCTCTATGTTTTGTAACTAACTAAAAACTATTGATACTAGTATTAACTAGTGTTTGTAATTTTGGGCAATACTTTCCTGGCTGCCTTATGAGCATTTTGACGCCTAGCATGCCAGCAAGAAGCTGTGATATGGCAGCATGAATCTCCTTGTCATGTCAAAACCATTATGTGGAGCATCCAAGGTTTAATCTCATTCTACAAGAGATCACCCTCTTTTGATACCTGGAAAACCAACTGACTCAGTGAGTTTCAAACTACTAGAAAGTTATATCTTGTGCATTTAGAAATAAAGATCAACTAGTTACACTCAATATTTTGTAAACATGACATTTGTAAAACTCTTTTGTGTACTTGGTTAAATGTTTTATATTTACAGGTTATTTGCCACACAATAGCCTTTCGTCTGTCTTTGTTCATGTGTTTTAACAAGAACATCGAGAAAATCTTAGAATCTGGATAAAATACCCTTAAGTGGCACTGGTAAGGTTGACGGGGCCTCTGGGCTGCAGACAAACGGTTGGAGAGCAATCGCAAATGGGAGCTGGACCAGGGAGTTGAAAAAAGCAACTAATGGTAGTGGGTCATCTTGCAGGCTTGAAATGGACTGCCTGTATATACTGACCTGTGAGGCCTCTGAGAGATGTGGTAGGAGTGGTTATCCACAAGAAGCGGTAGAGGAACATTCTTAGGGGCTCATTTGTGCTTGACAGGGAAAGGGCAGGAGTGGTCCGTATTTAAGTCCATACAGTGCAATCCTGTCCTTTGCCTTGCACTCTTTTGGCAGCCTAGCACAAATGCAGGAACCCTCACACCATAGTGCAAGGGTGCCTGTGTTGCATGCATTGGAAAGGTAAAATCTAGTAGTCACATTCAATTACTTTTGGCCCAGGAATGATTGCGACTAACAGGAGAACTTACCACAACCACAGGTTTTGTTTCAGCAGCTGGAACAGTACCGACACATGGTATGAAAGGAATTCATTGTCAAGTGGTTACACTAGGCCGGGTTAGGAAATGCAATTTTTCATGCTCACGTTCTTAAGTTGCCTTCTCTCCCTAAACCTGTTGACATGTGACACACATTCATTAGGGTACACATGCAGGATAATATTCTTCAAACTCAGTTTTGCTTGCACTACCACTTTGTAGGCACTCTATCAAAACACATTGAACATTCAGTACAAGGGCTAAGTTCATCACGCAAGATGTTGTTATTTGTTTTGGCTGCTTGGCGACAGAGCCATCACAATAGAAAAAACAATTGCGGCCTGACTGAGACTTCGGCATGTTAATATTGGTGATGTTATTCTATGTACGTCATCAAGCCTTTGTTTAGACGGAGAAGCGTTCCGCTGGCACCGAGAGGCTGACCCATGCTGGAATACCAGCCCAGCTGATTCCTGTGTACCTTATGCAAGGGATGCTGTCCAATGCTACACCAAGACGGGCAGCTTGATGACACTTACCCACAGGTAACAGGGAGTTAGATAACCCTACAGGGATTTGGCAGATTCACCCACACTAGAAATTCTAGGTTAGAATGCGCTAGGTAGGAGTACAATGTATAACCGTGCTTGTATGCAAGCATATATTTTCTGTAATAAGCAAAATGGTTAAACTGTTCATCTTTTTCACCATTCTCATAATGCTAATCACATTTTTCTGTTTCTTTCTATTGATTATTGCAGCACACCTATTTTACTCAAGAATCATAATGCTTCAATAAATTTTGAAATGGCATATTGTGTATTCCTTGTGTATCTCTTTGGGTATGCATGAGTAACAGAAGGAAAGGGTTCTAGGTCTGTTACAATTTCCTTTGGGAGTCAGGGTTGTCATGTTCTGAGGTTGCACATCAATTTGTAACCCTGTAAGGATAAGGGTACGGATGGGGCACTGTGAGCTAGCAGGACATAGGCCAACATATCCGGACGGTGTGCGTGGAATCAATCTAGCACAGTTCTGATGCTTAAAAAGGCATAGTTTTACTTGAGAAAATATAAGCCATACAAAATTACAAAATAAAACAAAACATCAAACATTCAACAATGACTGCCAGCCATGATGAATAGGTCAAGAAGGAAGAATAAAAAACAAACATCTTACAATTGTTTAAAATGAAGTGATATATTTGACAAATGTAAACCGGTAAAGGGCAAAGTAATTTCTGTACTAAAAGTGTCTTTAAATGCCACCTTAAACAGGCAGGCCCTGCTCTTATGCAGCTGAAGATAATTGGCCATAGGACAAGCAGAAATCTAGCATGTAGCTATAAACAATAGCTTACCTTTTATTTTTCAGTTTCACAGTGAGGAAAAGACTGTTAGTGCCAAAATAAATGTCTGCATCAGGGAAATGTTTCAAGAGGTCACTAATAAATGCCAGAATGAAGAATGTTTATGTTGCAAGAGTGTTTGGTCTAGGTTTAGCCGCTTTTGAAAAGCACTACCGTAGTTTAAATGCAAAAACAGCAAAGATGAGGTGCTGAGACAGCCATTTAAGCATTATTTGACATGCACATTTACAGTTGTTTGTAAAATTGATTTTATAAGCAAATATTTGTGTTTCCTTTGGAGGTTCCAACAGTTTTCTTCTAAATAAAAGTCAGCTCATTGTCCATGAAAGTTACTGAATAAAATATGAAAACAGCCAATTAAGGAAAAACGGTGGTTGTGAAAAACTGCCACATGCCAAGTTTTCTTTTTTGTTTTCCCCTGAATGCGCAGATATGTCTCAGACCATGCTGCTTATAAATTAAATATCTTAAATTACACTTACATGTGTAGTGATCCTATTTTGATCGTAAATGTACACGCCCGCCTCCACCTCACAGAACAAATTTTAAGAACCGTCAAAACCGAACAATTGAACAAAGTTGAGGAGTGAGCCGCTATCAAAAGCATATTGTTCATTCAGCCAAACAGAACTGTGGATGTAATAAATGTTTCATTCCACATACTGTCAACCTTTTCTCTTCTAAAGGTCTTTATTTAGACAATGTTGCACTTCACTGACTGAGTCCTTACATAACGAGGAGTGCCTTCACTCAAGAAACAGCCACCCATGTTGACTCTCTTCTGCACAGTTTGATTTCTATTAAAAAATGGCACTTTGTAACACATTTATTAGGACGACTAAAGTACTTTAAAAGGCTGTTCACATACCTATGAGTGTAAATCTCCACCTCATTGTCTCCTATCCTTTCTATGGGGAGATCCTCACACATGAAAGTATATTACTTAGGGCCTTATTATGAGTTTGGCTGCAGTCCATGCTGTGCACTTGTTGTCCCCCCTGTGTGCATCCACATGGTGTGAGGCACCAGGGGGCCCTGTAGGACCCCATTTGTTTCCTCACCTGTATACTTTACAAGGCAGTCACACTGCCATGAAAAGTGCATCGGTGAGGAAACTCATAATATGCTTGACGGGGCCACAGCGGCCCCACCAAACATATTCTGGCCTCAGGACCGCAGTGCAACTGCCAGGGAACAGCGGTCCCCTGGCGATTGCGGCAGCTGCAGTGGTCCCAGAGTGACCCAACCACTCTAGTCGTAATAGAATAAATGAATGAATGAATATTAGATTTATAAAGCGCTAACTTAGCCCAAGGGCGTCAAGGCACTGCAGAGGACTGCTGTACAAGAACAGAATAATATGCTCAGACTGACTTCTGTGTAAAGAGCCAGGTTTTCAAGGCCTTGCGGAAAAGGGAGTGTGACACCTGTCCAGAGAGACCATCAGGGAGAGAGTTCCACATCCTAGCAGCGGCAGTGGAAAAAGCCCTGCCTCCCCATCTAACCTTCTTAAACCTCGGGACTATTAGCAGATTCTTGCTTGCCGACCTAAGCTGCTTAGCCAGAGCATAGCGCTGGAACATCGCTTTAATGGCCTCAGGGCCTAGGCCATAATAAGCATTATGGGTTAAGCATAGGGTCTTAAAAAGAATTCTTCGATCCAGCGGAAGCCAGTGCATCGTGATGAGGGAAGCCGAGACAGAGTGGTATTTCGGAAGATCCATCACCAGCCTCGCTGCAGCATTCTGCACCAGCTGCAGACGTCGCACCAAGCTTTTGTTAATGCCCAGATAGAGGGCATTACAATAGTTGAGTCTGGACATTATTAAGGCAATAACTGCCTGCTTTCGTGAGGCAGATGAAAGGAACTGGGAAATTTTTATAAGAAGCCTGATTATCCCAAAACAAGTGGACACTGTTCTGCTAATCTGCAAACTCAGGGAGAGAGAAGTGTCCACTATAACCCCTAGATTTTTCCCATGGGGTACAGGGCAGGGGCAGCTGCCAAGTGTGTCAGGCCACCAGTCGTTAGACCAGATGTCATGTTGGTTACCAAAGATCAAGATCTCGGTTTTTTCCCCATTAAGTTTAAGATAGTTTTCAACCATCCAGGAAGAAACTGCCTGGATGAAGTCCTTGAAGTTTGTGGCGGATTCCCTAATGCTGTGGGTAATGGACACCATAATTTGTGTGTCGTCCGCATAAGACAATACCTCCAGTCCAAAGGATCTCACGACCTTAGCCAGTGGGGCAACATAGATATTAAAAAGTGTCGGCTCAAGGAGGTGCCCTGCGGAACTCCACCTACCAAAGGATTAGAAGCAGAGTGGAACTGGCCCATTTTCACTATCTGTGCCCGCTCACTGAGAAAGGAAGCAAGAAGCCCAAGGGCCGTGCCACCGATCCCTATCTCCTTGAGGCGTTTCACCAGCCTCAAAGGAGACAGGGTGTCAAAAGCTGCAGCTAAGGTGAGAGTTCAGGTATTTTTCCAAAATCTTGGCTGGTACTGGTAGCAGGGAAATGGGGCGATCATTTTTTAATTCGACTGGGTCCAAAGAAGGCTTCTTTAAGAGCGGGTTGACCACAGCGGTCTTCCAAGGGGTAGGATACTGCCCCTCGGAAATAGCTACATTTAGTACTGAGGTGAGGTGGGGAACAATGACTTGTCTTCCTATCTTTAAAACCTTCAGAGGGCATACGTCCAAAGGAGACCCAGAAGTAACTCCTTCTAGCAGGCGGTCCGTTATTTCTGATGACATGCGAGGGAAGGTGAGTAGCCTCGGTACCTCCTCCGTGGTTACCGAAACATTAAGGTGGAATTTAGGAGGAACAGATATAGCAATTTCGGCGTTGGAAGCCTCCAACGCAGAATATATATCCGTGATTTTAGTGCGGAAAAAATCCACCATTCTCTCACAAAGTTCTCTCAGAGCGTTCAGGAGACCTCCACCATGAGTCTGACGGTCCGTGGACCACCACATTCATCATAATAAGTGCCAGTCGTAAATGTGGAATGGCTGTAAAAGGGGGCATACTTACTAGTAAATGGGAGAGGTTTAAGGATGAGTAAAAGGGGTTTAGGGAAGGTTAGAGAGGGGTGCAGGGAGGATCCTGCACCCACCCACAAAAGAGTAAGTCCAGTTCTATTTACAATCTGCAATTCTAAAGCTATTACAGCCAAAAAGAGACCAAAATCAGTAGTAAATTATTCTAACTCAGAGCTGAAGGAATTCTGTTGGGACGCAAAATTCCTCAGCATGTTGAAGACATGTATCACGGCCCTGAGAGCACAGCTGGGCCCTTGTGTGGAACTCTAATGCAGATTTTTCATCATAGCCGAACAGGGATACACATGCATTAAAGGTAATGTGTAGATTTAATTTAAATAATTTTTATTATATTTTATTGAAAGGTAATGTTACAATACTTTACGCATTTAAAACTTTTGTTAATATTAAATTATATGCATTTATAATTTTACCTATCTTAATTAATTGTATTTAATTGGTTTTAATATTATTTCCTATGGGGTTTTATTTTATGTCTCGACCACTTCTATGGGAGGGTGCTGTAGCACCAGTGTTCGTCCACGTGTGGTACTGGACTTACTGCAGCTCTAAGATGGAGTAATTTGCTGATATTTTGTGTACCTTTTTGGCTGTAGAAACTTTGAAATGCAGTTTTTGAACAGCAAGGGATTTATTATTTTGTGGGTGGGTACACATTCCTCACTAAATCCCTCCCTAACCAGCTCTAAACACCTCATTACTTCTCACTAAATCCCTTCCATTTAGTAATTTTAAACCCCCCCCATGTATTAGTAATTATATCCCTTTTTGTCCAGCCAATCCACTTGGCCGCTACCACATTGAGCACTAAGTTGTAAACTTACACGTGTTGGGATCTCTCTATAGAAAAACTAGGAGAGAGGGAGATTTGTTTTTGTGGGTTTGTAAGTACCATTATGTAGTAACTTTAGTATTACAACTGTCGCACCAGTAAACATACTAAAAAATGCAGTTTGTGAATAGGTCCAATATTCATTAAATTAAAATATTTTAAAACATTTAAACATTTAAATAAATAGAATTTAATGTGAAAAACATCTAAAACTAAACCTTTTTATTCAATTAATTTTATTAATTCTCTACAACACTTTTAAAATTTCTTAATGCATACTGAAAAATATTCTTTTTACTTTAGGTAGGAATAAGTCTTTTATATAAAATTTTAAAAATAATTTTTTATTTAATTTAGCTTGTTTAGATTAATTAAAAGTTTAATACAACATTAAGTGAATAGTGCTGTAAAATGTTTCAATTTTGTCTATATCTAAAATAATATATAAACGTATTATTATTTCATGTAAAAATATTATTACTATTTCTGTTTCTCTTGAAACAAACTAAGAGTTATTTGTATTTTTTAATTGCATAGAAAAACCTGTAACATCCTGCTTGTCTCCTAATATTTACTCCAGTTTCAACTATCTCCTGTGGATGATTTCCACTGGATGTTGGCTAGGTTGGCTGCTGTCGTTACATATGGAACCACTCCATTTGTTCCTTCTGGAAAGGGTGTTGCAATCTGTCCTAGGTTTGTGCTGCTCTGTTGAGGTTAAGCTCAATAGCATAATCGTTCAATTAGAAAAATGCTAGGATTGTCAGCAGACTTTCAGACAGTAGTCAGGTAAGTTGTGTGAGGACTGGGATTGCTTAAAAAGGATTCTGACAGGTAAGCATGGTTATTTTTTGGCTTAGAGAGTAGAGATAGTGTGCGGCCTCTCAAGAGGGTGAATGTTCCTCTTTCCTGTACTCCATACAGCACAGGCATAGAGTACAGAACTTTTTCCATGACCCTTGGTTACAAGTCTGTATTGCAGAGGGTACTGCCAACAGACTTGAAAGAAAAATGGGAAAAACCAGGAAAAAAGTTTAAAAAACGATAAAGGGTTCTCACTGTCACTCTTCCAAATTCTTTAGTATGAAGAAGAAGTGGATAGTGTTGAGGACTCAGAACCCTATTTATCCTAGAAAATGAATGTTCCTATTGATTCCACCTCTCTGGGTATATTACCAACAATGTTTGGGCATTACAACCCTCTCCGTACCACTCTCTTCATCATCGTTCAAAAATCAAGGTATTAATTCATTGCAATTGGAAGGTTCAGGAGGTAGTTAAGTGCCTTGTCCTTTTTAGGTCTCAGCTGTCTGTTGCAGATCTATTGCTTCCAATGAATTCCATATACTTAAAGTGGCATTTGTGTAAGCTCCAGCCTCATGATTAGATGGCTGTTGTATTCAATGGCCTTCCTCCCCTGTTTGTATTTGTCCTGCCCATAAGCATTTTCCTCTCACACTGCTCAAAAGGGAGAGTTGTATCCTTCCTCTGCTGATTTTGTGAGGCTCTTTTTTTGATTTCCTTTCTTTCACTGTCAGCACTAAATGAGTACTTGCTTTACCATGGAGTCTCCCCTGTTTGCTTGTTTCACAGCACCCACGTGCACACCTTATTTACTGAAATGCCCATCTGATGCTCTGTGTTCCACTCTCTGACCCACTATCATCCTTTTCCCTGTTTCTATGATAACCTGGCAGCTTAAGAGGGCTACCAGGTTCCTCGCTTCTGTTTCTTGTACTATCACATTCTTGCTTTTTTATTTTTCATTTATATGTCAGCAATGTCAAAATGGTAGTGAAAAGTGCCAAAAGGGTCACCAATGTGTTACGATGCATACACACACATAGGTATTAATTCACAGCCATTTTGGTATGGCTTCACAATGCATGATATCCTTGACATGTTTTCCGGATTACCCAGAACACAGCCCAAGATAGGCTTTCTAAACCCCCTGGCACTAAAATTTTGTCAATGTGCCAACACGAGACAGTAAGCACATTGGAATGAAACAACCCCACAGCTCACTGAGTGGTATCTGTGTGAGATGCATTTCAGGTAAGGATCACCTCTGTGAGCTATCACAGGGATGATTTGTGAAACTCAGAACTTCCTTCAAAATAGAAAACACTCAAGGACACCAGGAAACAATGTATATACTTTAAATATTTCTTTTAAAATCAAAATCCTATCCTAGGGCACACAATGTGAGTAGTAACAGGGGCCTTTATTGCGAGTTCGGCGGGCCAATGGACCATTGAACCTGTGGTGGAGGTCCGCAAGCTGCCAGACTGGCAGTCCGCCCACTGCATTAGGACTGTGGCAGTTGGACCGGCATGGGATCACTGCTGTCGCTAGGGATCCACGATCCCTGGCGGTGGCTTAGCGGTCTGAGGCCCCTAATATGCTCTAGGTGATGTTGCAGCACCGCTAAGCATATTAGGAGTTTCCTCACTGCCACACTTTTCATGGCGGTGCGAACGCCATGAAAAGTGTGGCGTTGAGGAAACAAAGGGGGTCCTACAGGGTGCCCCGTTGCCTCTGCACCATGGGGTATATGCAGGGGGGCAAATCATAATAGGGCCCTAAAATAAAAATGAACAGAACAGTGGCACCAATGTTCAAAAGCTGCGTGAACAGCAAAAAATATTGCACCATATTAGTGAATACATGAAGCTTTCTTTATGTCAATATTTACAATTCCTCCTTATGTCTTTTGCTAACTAAACTAATCTTAGCACCAAAGAAAGGGCTAATTCAAGCTTCAATGACGAATCATACCTGCATAGGTTTTGAACAATGAAGATAATGTTCTATTCTCGCCTCGCTTTTCAGGCAGGCTGATAAGTCCAGCAAGTGAAGGGTAAATGCACTTCTTGTTTGCCTGCTGCAGACGTAGGTGATATGATTCAGCATGGCATGTCTAAGTCTTCTTCAATTAAGTTCCTTTCAATCAATCAATCAATCAACCAGTATTTGTAGAGTGCGGCTACTCATCCGTGAGGGTCTCAAGGCGCTATGGGGGGGATGCAGGTCTGTCTGGGCGCTGAGGTTAATCAAAGAGCCAGGGATTGAGATCCTTACTGAATTGGGTCAGCTACGAGGATTGCCTTTCTAATACATAACGCTCTGTTCTTTCCTTATATAATGTTATCTGGTCGTTGTAGGGCTTTTTGGAATAAAAAGTTAGCAAAAATGCCCCTTGTAATATTTTACTTATTTTCATTCTGTGTACCATGCTAATAATAATAATAATAAGAAGAAGAAGAATCATGATAATAATCATAAATGTTGTTGTTGTTAGTATGATTATTATTATGATGGTGATGATGATGATTATTATTACTATTATAATATGTAGTCATAATAATAATTGTTGTTGTTATGTTTGTTGAATGATATATGTGCTAATAGAACAGAAGAGGCAGCTTGTAGGTTGTAAACAGCAAGATACTGTTCCTAGTAGATTGGTGTGGAAACACTTTATTAACCCTAAAGAAGCTATTCCTTTGGACTAAAATGGACTAGAATGATAAGTGACAATGACAGTGAAGTGGCAATAAAGAGGCCTGTGTAACATTTATACTGATTATGTGGACTGACATTTATTCTGCATGTAATCTTAGCCGCTTTTGAGAAAAGTTGCCATCCTGCTCGAGGTGTTATAAAGTGTGTCAGATTGTTGGGGATCACGTGTTTCCACACATCAACAATTTGATTTATTTTCTGCTGTCTCTTTAGAAACAACCAGAGATGACATGTAATTGTAAATTGTAAATATATCTATTTAGTGCTTACGCCTCTGACAAGGCATTTAAGCGCTTTTTGGTGAGTAGCACGCTAGTCTGGATTTCAAGATTAGTAGTTACTAGGTTATAGTACACTAATTGTTTTTTTTTCTTGTGCATTAGTTGTGTTAGGTTTGTGCTCTTGATTTCGTGCGTGTTTAGTAGAGATTGGAGTAGGGATAGAATAATAGGAATGATTTGACAAGGTGAGTTTGGAGAAGAGATAGAATGATAAGAATGGAATTGAAAAGGGGAAGAAGTACGTTTTTTGTAAGTAGTTGTAGTGTGTGCTTGTTAGTTGGGTGGCATGGCTCTAAATGAAGGCGTGAACGTTTGGGAAGGATGTTTGGGCATTCACAGTAGTCAGAAGGTTTTGGGATGAAACAGAGATAGGAGGGATTGGGAAGGATGGGAGGGGTTTTCTTTTGCTTTGTTATTAATTGCAAAATGTAAATAATGCATACATACTTATATATACACACTGTGATGCTTTGTAAAGTTATGTTTGCTGACTAAACCCCTCTATATAAATACCTGTGTGTACATTGAAGCAGCAATTTTACATGGTTTGCGCTCTACGTTTATCTTGAGGTACATTTTTATAGGTTCTAATAACTTTGATTAACTTATATATAGATAAATGGCACCTATTGTAGTAATTAGTAGTAGGCATTACCCTCTATGTATGCACCTTTATGTACATAGAAGAAGCAATTTTGGCACGGTCTCATATACACATGTATCTTGTGGTGTAGTGGCTTAGAGAAATGCATCTACTTCTAACAAGTACACAATTACTACAAAAAACACATAGCTGGTAGCAGTTTTAATGTATAAATATGAAGGCTATAGTATAAGGTCACAAAGAGAATCAGGTTAATAAATAGCTATATGGAATTCAGAAGCTCTAGACATCCTAACTCAGGTTTGTATATGCTGCATGCCAATCTAACCTTACACATTTTTCCCTTCATTTGAATGCATAGACTGATGACAAGCAACTGCAACATGCTTGCAGGCACACATACAGAACAAGTGCATACATATAGGATATACAAACTACTGTTAAGAGGGCAGCAGCTGTTTGGATGCTAATTTGAGCATAGGCATGGAATTCATTTAGGGGGCGCCAGGGGTCGTAACTGTGACCCCTGGCTTCTCCCTTGTTGCCCCTGGCACTGCTCTTGGGACCCCTGGCCCCGGTGTTTGCAAGGGAGGAGCATGAAAAAGATGATCAAGTTTCTTTTATTTATTTTGGGTTTTTTAAATGAACCTACCTCTGGATGGGCTCATCGGACACTATAAACAATTGTAGTTGGAAACCATTACAACCTTGCCTGTCACCTAGCAACCCTCTGTCACAGCCACTTCTGCCCACTGCATGAACCAGGCTTCACTTAAGCTATTGTTGGTTCTTGTGTAACATTTGACACTGTGTATAATGTTCAGACAGCATGGCAGATATAAAGATGTGTGTTTTTATTTTAGCATAGTAAGGGAATGTCTGTGGAGAAAACACTGTAAAATAGGTGTATAAATCTAAGTGTTACTATCTGCGGGAATTTCAATAAATCATTCCCTTCAGAGTTCTAGCTTGTGTAAAATTAACTCATAGACAATTGCAATAAAGTTTCACTTTACAGGGCGAAGCTATGTAAAAGATGTAGGCCTCTGAATCTAAATGGTACAATGCTAAGGCTAAGGGTATCGCCACAGACAAGGCTAACTTGAAATCTGTTAACAGAGTTTATAATAAATAAATAATAATTTGCAGATTTACATACAGCGGCTTGTCACACGTGAGGGTATCCAGGCACTGTCCATGGGCACAGGTAGATTAAGGGATTGACCCAGAATCACAGGATGTTGAGCTGAAGCGAACCTAGATCCCAACCGCCCAAGTCGGCAGCTCTGGCAACTGCGCCACATCCTCTCCACGTTTAGTAGAATACCATGACAGCCTGAGGTCCTCTGTGGGGGTGGGAAGATACTGGTTGCTTCTACCTGTAGCTTACTAAAGCAAGGGGGAAAAAAGGTGAGATGAGGCATGTCAAGGTGGCTGTGGTCAATCACTGCCCTAGCTGTTCACCTCTGTTTGAGATAGGCCTGGGAAGGGCAGCATGGAGGTGACAGATTTGGCACAGCCCAAAGCGGACTGCAGATTGCACACCGTCTTTTCTGTGCAAGCTATAACCAGAAAATAATGGGGGCTACAAATTTTGAAAAGCCAAATACAGAGATTGATGATTTTGCCCAGGCCCATACTAGGCTGAATTTGGTGTAAAGCATAGTATAAAAACCATAGAGTGTACAGAGCTCTGAATAGTAAAAATAAGTTGAACTAGTATGTGGTAGTCAGCATTGGGAATGTTTCACTTTTAGTGAACACACTCAGGTTACAGAAAATATGTTCCACTTTTGTCCACCACTGTGTGTTGCATTGTACACTGATGAAGATGAAGCTAATGTGCAATCAATCAATGCACATAACCTACAACTATTTCACTGTCCCGTGTAACACCAAGTGTTGGCCATGTGGAACAATTGTTTAATGTAATCCAAGTGTTTATTTAAAAGTAAAATAGATACAGATGTTCCCAAAAAATGACCACAAAGTATTTTATGACAAATTCTTACAAGGAGTCAAAATTGGCCCCATAACTCTTATGACTGCTGACAAGATTTATGTAATCCAGCACTAGGACTATATGATGAACATTAAGTTGCACATAATAGCCCTGCATGCAACGCCATGCCTATGATTGCTGTTCCTTGCATATGAAGATGCTTGCATTGCTGCTGATCATAAGCATGTGGTGCTGTCGGTGATTTTATACCGGCAGACACGCTTGCACTTGAAAATTGCAGGAATCTACATGTCACAAGTTTGAACCCAAACAAGGACAACTCGGCTCTCCATATATCTGAGGTGAGTAATCTGAAAATGATTAAGTTGGGTAATAGTGACTGTTGAAATGTGTGATATGAAGTGTGATATAAAAAACAAATCATTATGATAACTCATCTATGATGTGGAACATGCCCTGAAATATATGACGTAAGTTGGTGTAGTTGGAAAAAATTGCTAAAAAGCGCACAGCTTTGACTCTATGTTTTCAAACATTTTTTGCGGGGAGAATACTACAAGGATGCGCTCAGGGTGACAGGAAATAGTCCTTTATATCAAGTATAATGATAACAGGACGAGTACGCAGCATCCACCACAATCCCCTCTCCAGCTGCCTCCCGTTTTCCCCGTTCCATCTCCCCTGGCAACTGCTAATTCTAAAGAAAATGTTAGGGGGCGTGGTCAAGATGGTGACCTGGTAGGATGTGTCCTCGGGTGTCTCTGCTCCTGTCTGGCAGAGCCCCGCTCATTTAGTGATAGAGGGGGGCCCCTGAGGTTAGCGACCCCCCCCTGGGGAACACACTGCCGACAGGGTTGCCCTCGGAGCGTGAGTTTTGGGTCTGGTGCCACAGTGAGGTGGCTGCCTGGAGCGGCCCTGCGGCAGAGAGCAGCCAGTCTGCAGACATCTTAAAGGAGCTGGCGCAGAGAAGACGGAGACGCTGCGGCTGGACCCCTCCCCGAGTCTGGGGTGCAGGTACGCCAGAGGAGACAGAGCGAAGGATGACGGCGTCTCGAAACGGGGCTTCGCTGGCTGGGCTCTGATGTGGGAGGAGCCGGCCCGAGGAACTATGCAAGGCCCCGGCTGCAGGAAGACACATAGGCCCCATGAGCACGCGATCTTCACCACCCGGTGCTGTACTGAGGAAGCGCCACCCTAAGGAGATCTGGGGCCACGTTTGAGGAGGGCGACAAGAGAGGCTGGGCCGCGCTGGCAGGAGCATTGGCGGCTGCGGTGCTCTGCACTGCCACACTGGTGAGTGCGGGGCACCCACAGTAACCCACATGCGGGCCAGGGCCGTGGAGGCATGACGGGGGTGTGAGGACTTTATTCCCCCTACCTGGCCTGCTGGCTAAAACTGCACCCATCTGCATAGACAGCGCAGATTAGAGGGGCCGTGCTGAGTGAGCTGGCCTAGCGGCCTGCGCAGGGCCTAGGCCTCAAGTGATCACATAGGCCCGACAAGTCTGTGCCTCCCGCTGGCTGCCACCCCACCGAGAGGAGGCTGGCACTGAGGAGAGCAGCGTAAGCGGTGAAGCCCACAGCAACCAGGGGCTCAGAAGCCACGGTGTGGCTCATCGCCCAACTGGTGGGTGCGGAGGCATCCCTGGCAGCCTACACGAGCGCCAGGTCGGGAGAGGAGCAGAGGGGGTGCGCAGGATGCAGCCCCCTCCCACGTGGTCGGCTGCCTGGACTTGAGCCCTAATTTATTGGCTAATTCTACAAAAAGGCAGGGGGCTGAGAGCGGTCTGGGAAGGACTAACTACTCACCCTGCGCCAACACAATGGGAGAATCATCCTTCAGGGGATCTGCGATAGTAGCTGGGGGCAAGGTGACCCCCAACTGGCATCTCCACCTGGTAAGAGGGGCCCAAACACCAATACCTCCTAGCGGAACCTCTTAAAGCCGGGGGTTGCCTTGATGTACTACAGCAGCAGAGCTGGCTCTGGCGCACAGACTGGGGCTCGCGGCCCAGGGTCAACTGCCCGCCCCGGGACACACTCTAGGGGGCACAAAGCGACCCTGCTAGCAGAAGGCCTGACCAGACTGGAGCGATCAGCAGGGCTCTGCGGACGCATCAGAGGGGGCCACTGAACACAGCGGAGGGGGAGAGGGGCGATCTGCTGGCCATCTGAGTAGTACTCGCCTGCCCCGGGACATTAAAACAAAAGCATGTAGTGTCCACAACGACACAGGGGCGGCAACGACTCGCAGTGGCGGCCACTAAGCGTCGGAAGGATAGATCGGTGAAGGAGATGATGCTTAAACCGATGAATTCGCAGCCTGAAGGCCAGATCACAACGAAGTCCACGGAAGAGACGGACGAAGCGGAAGGAACGGAAGCTCCAGTTAGTCGATCCTTCCTGGAATCTCTTTTCTCCTCCCTCCACGAGGACCTGTCAGCTATGAAATGAGACCTCTCGGCTGACCTGCGGGAGGTGCGCCGAGATGTGGACTCTCTGGGGGAAAGGGTCAACACCCTGGAGGAACGCGAGGCTGGGCACGATGAGGAACTAGAGAGCCTTCAGCAAGAAGTCCTTTGGCTACAAGAACAGAACCTCGACCTCCAAGCTTACACAGAGGACTTGGAAAACAGGTCCCAATGAAACAACATTCGCATCTGAGGCATGGCCTACGGAGCGGAGGACATTAACATCGAAGAGCTAGTGGTGGAGCTTTTCCGCTCACTCTTGGGCGAAACTCAGGACTTTCCGATTAAGCTGGAAAGCACTCACAGAGTGGGCCCTCAGAGGGCTGCCCCGGCTCCCCCTGCAGATATTCTGACATGCGTGCACGATTACCAGCTTGAGGAGCCCATACTTCGAGCGGCCAGTGGCGGCTCTGCTTTCCAATACAAAGGCCAGAAACCCACATTGTACCAAGACTTAGCAGCGTCTACTTTAGTCAAGCGCAAGGCATCCCGACCTATAACTGCACACCTCCGGGCGGCTGGCATCACGTTCTCCTGGGGGCAACCCTTTCGGCTGATTTTCACCTTCAAAGGGGAGCTCAGGCAAATACGCTCTCTCTCAGCAGCCTACAAGCTCCTGAACATTGACAAACCTACAGCTGCGAAGTCGCAACAGAACAATTCAAGCAGCAGATGCCGAAGTGGCCACAGATGGACCACCATCAAGCCACCGAGCCCATCATCATGACCCGACTTAGACACCATGGCCAAGGAACGGCAAGCGGTCCTGGCGTCCTTGACCGGAGCTTCCCCGGAGTAGTCCTTGACAGTCAGAGAAAAGAATCAGTGAACATTTTATTGCCCCTGCATGTCCGTCTTCAGAGACACTCTAACATAAGCATGGGGCTGTGTTCGGGGGGGGGAGCAGGAGAGATATCGGCAACTGGTATCCCGTAACTTACTCTCCAGGAGTTGTAAGCTCCGGACACTTGTTGGTTAAATGACATTTTCTTATACTCGTATAGTTGTTTTGTTGGGGTTTTTCTTTTTCATTTGGTGGATCTCCTCCCCCATCCCTTTGCACTCCTGGCTCCGCGCAAATGTGCCCGCCTCCATGCTAGCCCCGCTCCTCGATCCAGTGAGATTATCTACAAGAAGAGATTCTTGGCAAATACTGATGCCTTATTTTAGCTGTATATCCCGATCTCGGCCCACATGTTAGCAAACATTAAAATTCTAGCCCTGAACATAAAGGGGCTTAATAACCCAATTAAGAGAAGGGCTATCTTGTCATATCTCGAGAATTCGGGCGCATATATTCGCTTACTTCAGGAAACGCATCTCCTATCCAGTGATACTCACAGACTCCGTTCTAAGGCTTTTCCACAGCAATATTTTTCCTCACTCCCTACCAAAAAGGCTGGAGTATCCATCCTTATCTCCCGTAATTTCAAGGGGGTGGTGGGAACAAGGGTATCCAAAATTAGGGGCGGCTCCTGGCCTTCTCTATATCTATAGGCGCACACACATTCACACTTGCCACTATTTATGCACCCAACGAGGGCCAGGAGGCGTTTCTTTGCAGAGCGGTCACAGACCTAGCGGCCTCCCCAGACTGGCAGCTACTTATAGAGGAGACTTAAATACAGTGTTTAACAACCAACTTGACCGCTCAGCCCAAAGGCAGGGACAAACAGGGGCTCTGTCGGAAAGCGGGAAAGAATGGCTGCAGGACCTAGGGTTAGTTGACATTTGGCATGCCCTTCACCCCCACACAACAGACTACACATTCTTCTCCCATGCCCACAAGACCTATGCCAGGATTGATTATTTTATAGGCTCCCAATCCCTGCTCCCGCTGGCATGTGATTCAGACTTCGAGCCCCGCGCTCTTTCGGACCATGCAGCACTGACCCTGACATTAGCGGTTCCCCCCACGGACAGACCACCATACTCCTGGCTGTTGGTTGATACTCTTCTCCACCGCCCCTAGGTAGTACAGCACTTGACCAAGACATTGGAGGAATTCTTATCTTTCAATGACACTCCGGATGTCTCAAAAGTGTCCCTATGGGAAACGCTCAAGCTACTGGCAAGAGGCGACTTCATCGCCATGTCCTAGGCGGACAACAAGATCTGCAGAGAAAAAAGAGCTCTCTTGACCTTGATAGGGCAGAATATGCTGCTCTACGATTGAAGCACTTGTTCTACACAGGAGGGGATAGATGCAGGTGCCTGCTGGCCCACAAACTGCGCGCTCAGCGTCAGGTGGCTACGGTCCAGAAGTTTGTGACGCGAATGGCTCTGAGTATACACGAGATGCAGACATCTCTCGCACGTTTTGGGATTTTTATGCCGAATTGTACACTGCACAGCAACTGTCCGAGCGGGATATCCTAAACTTTCTCCAGGGAATAACCTATTCTCTGCTGACCCCGGACCAGGCCTCTACTTTAGACAGCCCAATCCAATTTGAGGAGGTGATCTAAGCCATAGCCCGACTCAAACACCTTAAATCTCAGGGTCCCGATGGGTTTACTGCTATTTTTTACAAAACCTTTTGCACCACTCAAGCCCTGATATTAACCCAACTCTTTAACACAATTGGGGACACCTCGGATATCCCACGCACGATGCTTCTCGCTTCGGTTGTCTTCCTTCCTAAACTCGGTAAGGATAGCCGGTACTGTGCTTCATACTGGCCAATATCCCTGTAGAACATTGATTTAAAGCTCTTTACAGGAATTCTGTCTGCTAGGTTGGGACCGCTGATGCCAGGCCTTGTGGACCCGGATCAAGCAGGGTTTGTGGCGACTAGACAATGTGGTGACAACACATGGAGACTGCTCCACCTCCTAGACAAGGCCCTCCACCAATCAGAGGAACGGGTGATGCTGTCTGTCGGCGCTGAAAAAGCGTTCGACAAGGTGCATTGGCCATTTTTGGAGGCCACTCTGGAGCGGTTTGGGGTGGGGAACCGCTTTCGCAAATGGGTGTTCAGTAGCTATAGCCGCCCCTCGGCCATGGTTCGGGTAAATGGATATAACTCAGAGCCCTTTCCAATAGCACGGGGAACGAGACAGGGTTGCCTGCTCTCCCCATTGTTATTTGACCTGTATATGGAGCCCTTGGCTCAGAGGGTGCGGGAGAACCCTCAGATCATCGGGGTTCGGTTTGGGGGAGAGCGCCATACCATAAGTTTATATGCAGATGATGTCATTGCTACACTCAAGGCCCCCACGACATTGATACCGTCCTTCCTCACAGAACTAGAGACATTTGCTGCAGCCTCTGGTTTTCGGGTCAATGTGTCCAAGTCACAAGCTCTGGGGTTCTCTTTACAGCCTTCTACTAAGGACGCTCTTAAACAGATATGTCCAATTCAGTGGGACCTGGAGTCAATACCGTACTTGGGTATAAAGCTAGCAACCACAATTCAGGATACAGTCACTCTAAATTACACCTGTTTCTTGTCACAGACTCGGCGGGACCTCCATCGCTGGCGACCATTTGGCCTCTCTAGGCTGCGCCGAGTGGAGGCACTCAAAATGAGCGTGCTTCCAAAAATATTATACCTCTTCCAAACATTGCCTGTGGAGCCTCTCCCTGGCATTTTGAAATCACTTCAAAAAGAGTTTCTCTCCTTCGTCTGGGCAGATAAAAAACCCAGGATGAATAGGGACTTGAGCTATAGACCCCCAGGGGAGGGCGGCCGTGGGATTCCCAATATAGATCACTACTATCGGACCACTCAGCTGCGGGTTCTGTTGGAATGGTCCCAAGGTGAGTCCGAAAAGCACTGGCTTTTTATGGAGCGTGCCATGGCTGGTCAGTCCCTGTGGAAGAACCCCTTTATCCATAAAACCCATCCCCCTCAGGGCTCTACAGGTCACCGGCCACGCGGGCAACCCTAAGGGCCTGGGATGCGACCGATGTACGCTGTGGCCTTACCACCTTCCGGTTGCCGCTCACGCCCTTAACCAACAATCCCGATTTCACCCCTGGCCTCGATCTAGTAGCCTTCAAACACTGGGACAGAGAGGGGCACAAATCAATCGGCCACTTCTTCGATGCGGAGGGTCCCTTGACCTTCGAGAATTTCCGCTCAGACTTTGCGTTGCCGGAGACCAAGCAATACCATTATCAGCAGATACGCCACTGGGTTATGCAGCCCTCGACGTGCCAGGCGGCTGAGAGACTGCTCACCACATTTGAGAAGTGGTTGCATACCAAACAGTGAAGCAAGCATCTCATAACAGACCTTTACCACCTCCTGCGACCTCCGTAGCAGTTGGCTAAATCCGCAGGACAGAGGCGGTGGGAGGCAGAATTGGGGCTTACACTATCACGGAAGAAATGGGGGGACTTTTTTTACTGGGCTAGACCCTCGACGCGCAACATCTCCAGCATAGAAACTGCTACCAAGATAGCGACATACTGGTATCTCACTCCCCCAGACTACCTAAGGGTAATCCTGGCCGCTCCCCAGGTTGCTGGAGGGGTTGCAGGTCTAAGGGCACGCTGACACACCTGCTGTGGGAATGCCCAACGCTTGCATCATACCATGAACAGCTCCTCGATGAGGTAGCTAAACATCTTAATACACAAATACCACGCATCAGGCGTATGTTCTGCTGGGCCTGCCCAATACGCTAACATTTCCCCTTAAATCGCGCAGAGGTAGGCAGATGGGAATTGCCTTGGGTGCGGCCCTGCAGAACATACTGTCCCACTGGGGCACAGATAGGACCCCCCCTTCCAGGGGTGGTTACACAAGTTGTGGCATCTGTTGGGCATGGAACGCATTTCGCTTTTGCTTCAGGGGGCGGTGATTCCTTTGCAAAATTGTGACACCCTTTCATAACACTGCTGAGCTCAGACTTTTGGGAACTCACCTGCCCCAGATATTGCGTTTACTGCGTCTCCCCGCGCTGATACAGGATCCAGCCCAACACTCACCAATGTGAGACTCCCTGCGATACCACTGTTCTTTCCCTCTGTTGCTCTCTGGGGTGGTGGGGGGGCACGAAAAAGGGGTGGGATGATGGGAGGAGAGGGGGGGCGGTTGGGGTTTTGTTTTCTTTTGGGCTTATGCCCTGATGTCTTGCACATCTGCGTGGCTCTCTGCAAAAGGCATTATATTTTGTCTTTATCAATAAAAAGATTTAAACCTAAAGAGAATGTTAGGACCCATCACATCCTCCCTCTTATATACCTAAATGAAATGAGTGCAACAATGGGGGAAACAGGCATAGAGAGGGAAGGGAAAAAGTGGAAAACATAAGAAAGTACAATAACAATTCAGTACAATAACAATTCACCCTACAATGTATACATTATATTACATTAGACCCAGCATGATAAACCCAATCACTTTGGCACAAAATCACGTAGATTAGCTGGTGGTCTCCTTTCCCTGGTGGATACTCTCCTCTCCCCGCAACCAACCTTACCCTCGCCACAACTATCCTCCTCTGCACCTGTGCTCTTAATACCAATATCATATGCAATGGCAATTTTGTCCTTGTTCCACCACTTCCCATTTTGCAATTTGACTACATTCGTCCTCACATCCACAACTCTTTGGGGGGATAAATACTTGGACTCCCCTTTAGAAATAATTCTAGGTATTTTGACTCTGACATAATCTCCAACAACCACCTTGGACTCTCTTACCCGAACACCCACATATCTGCCCTGAGCTTGACACCTTTTCCTGCCTAAGTCTTCCATCTTCTGCTTAGAGATGTTAAATTGCCCCATCCACTGTCTCGTCATTTTGGAAGCCCGCACCCTGTCCCTCTATAACACAAAAGGAGATAGTCCAGTGTCTGCAATGGGAGTAGTCTGGACAGCCCACAACAGTATCTGTAATTGTTCCTTACAAATTAAGCCACTGTCTCTAGCTAACTGTATGTTGTCTTTGAAATCCCTGTTGAATCGTTCTACAAGACCATTACTTCTTGGCTGGCATAGAGAGTTCCTAGTATGCTTTATTCCTAGAAAACCTAAGAAATTAGAAAATTGTGCAGATGTGAATTTACAACCGTTGTCCGATAAAAATTCATCAGGAATGCCTTCTTTTAGAAAAATGGATTCCAAAAGCTCAATGATTTTGGAACTGTTGGGGGATTGCACAAACTTAGGGGCCGATTCCAATCTCGGCCGGTAGGGCTCCGAATCGGATTCGGCTTTACCGGATCCGATTCGGAGGCCTTATTTCCGAACGACTCGTACGCACGTCCGGGCGAGCGAGTACGATGCGAAATCGCCGACCGACTCGTCCGGGCGTCCCGACCGCTCCGACCGACTCGATCCCGGGTCTAACCGCACCGACCGACTCGCACGGACACGACTCGCACCGCGCAATGGAGACGTTCCCCGGCCGGGTAAGTACGATGCGCGCGGCGAGCAGTCCGACCGAGCCGCGCCGTCCGGCTCGAAAGAGCAGTCGGAGCCGTACTTTGGGGGTCCGTGTCGGACCCCCCTGTACGCGTAGCCGCGCGAGTCGCACACAGGGGGGACCCATGGGTCCCCCCTACCTGTGCATGTATGGCGCGAGTCGCTTTGCCGCGTACACGCTGTAGGGGGCGCGCTTGTCCGCATCGCACCCATTGAGTCAATGGGAGCCCGCGTACGCATTGTACGACAGGCTCCCATTGACTTCAATGGGAGTCCGACCAACTCGAGTCCAATGGCATACGTGCGCATCGTACTCGTTCGGTAGGGCTGCACGGGTCCGATTCGGTCGGAAATCTCTCCGGGTCCGGCTCGGTCGGAGAGATTTCCGGCCCGAATCGGAATCGGCCCCATAATTTCTGGCCAATGGCTGTAAAAATCCATGACTACAATACCATATTCCAAAATTCCCCCAGAAAGTACCATGGGACCAAATATATCAATGGCTAATTTGCCCCATGGCTTGTTGGGTACCTCAATCGCTTCCAGATGACTGGGGACAGTGACATGAGATTTGTCACTGCTGGCACAATTAACACAATCTCTGACATAATGCTCAACACTCCTGTCCAATCCTGGCCACCAGAAATTCTCCCTTATCCTCCTTTTCATTGCACGCATACCGATGTGCCCTCCATGAGCCAAAACCAAAATTCTGCTTCTCATACCTTCAGGAACTACTAAGGCACTTGACCGATATAAAAGTTAATTAATGATGGATAAATCATCAAATACATGCTTGTAAGTATCACTCTTCACACCATCTGATTTCCACTGTGACCACCCTTGACAGATACCCTCATTCACTACCTTCATTTGTTCATCTGAATTACAAGCAGTGAGCCATTCACTTTCCAATATGGCACCATCACAACGCTGTTGGACAGCATACACAAGATCTGCATCCACGTCTTCTAATATTTCCTCCTTATCATGCTGATTCTGATTAGGCAGGCGAGACATGCAATCATCCAACACATTTTTTGCACCAGGAACATATCCCACCATATAATCATATTCCTGCAGCCGATACTGCCATTTGGCAATTCTAGGAGTGGCTCGTTCCATGCTTTTGGTAGTGAATAACTGGAACAAGGGCTTATGGTCAACTCAAACAGTAAAATGTGAACCCCATAAGTCCACTTTCAAATGGGCAATGCCCCACTGACATGCCAAAGCCTCCCTTTCAATCACAGAATAAGATGCCTCAGCACCCTTCAAACTCCTCGAGGCAAAAGCTACCACTTCATCTTTGCCCTCCCTGCGTTGCATGAGAACGGCACCTAAACCCATCTGGCTGGCATCCGTCATGATGATAGTTTAATTTCGGGTGTCGAAGGGTTTCAGGGGTATAGCATGCATTATTTTCTTTTATATTAGCCCAATTTTCTGAGTACACACACCACACCAAGAAAATATTACCTTGTGTTTTAGTAAATTCCTCATATGATACGTTTTCTCTGCACACTTTGGAATGAATCTGGAATAGAATTCTATCAGACCTAAGAAGGATCTTAATTGGTTCTTGTTATCAGGAGATCTAAAATCATCAATGGCTTTAACTAAATTAGATTTGGGTTCTACACCTCTTGCCGATAAAATATAGCCCAGATAATGAATGTTGGAAGTGCCAAACATGTATTTTTCTACACTGAGAGTTACTCCCCTTGTTTTTAGAATGGATAAAACTTGACGTCATCATGCTGGTCCTGATCCTTACCGAACACTAAAACATCGTCCTGGAATGCTATAACGCCTTCGATGTCTTTGAACAAACTTTCTACCACACGTTGAAATACGACGGAAGCCGATGCCGACCCAAATGGCATGCACTTAAATTGAAATAACCCTTCAGGGGTTATGAAGGACGTCAGATGTCTAGAGTCAGGATGCAGATTGATTTGATAGTATGCAGACGTCATATCTAATAGACTGAAAATGTTACCCCTTCAAGGTGGAAACCATTTCAGTGATGTTGGGAAGCGGATGGCGATCAATCTAGATTTGCTGGTTTAGATCGCACAAATACACACACATGCGGACTGATCCATTAGCTTTGCGTGCCAAAACGATGGGGGCAAACCAATCTGAGCATTCAACTGGTTCGACGACTCCTTGTTCACAAAGTTTATTTAATTCTTCCTTCAATTTGGCCCGCAATGCTAACGGAACTGTCCTAACCTTATGAACTAAAGGACATGACTCATCCATCAACTTGATCTTGTGTGTAAAACCCTTCAGTGTGCCCAGACTCTTTTGAAAAACCTCAGGATATTGTGTCTTCCAAA
Organism: Calotriton arnoldi; assembly: GCA_963921515.1. NCBI lineage: Eukaryota > Metazoa > Chordata > Amphibia > Caudata > Salamandridae > Calotriton > Calotriton arnoldi. The sequence continues at coordinate 1,222,095 of CAWUFW010004374.1, read as the reverse complement.
CCTTTTGTTCTTTAACGGGAAGAATGGGCAAATGGTTATTCCTTAACACCACTTGAGCTGGATTGTTAGGGTCAAGCAAGATACCCAGGTTCTTCTGGTCATACCAACCTAACAAACACAAACCATCCCTGGCTACAAATACAACCTCATCCGTGCAATTGGTTTGAAATTTGAGACTGGCATTGAATTCACCCACAACATCAATCAGTTTTCTGCCATAACCCACAGGGTGAATTTTGAAATCACACAGTTGAACTTCTCCAAATTGGTTACGCCATACTCTTTCGCTCAACATTGTGTAAAGCGTTCCGCAGTCCACTATAACCTTTACATCAAATCCATTAACATTCACAATGCAAAAGTGTCTCACAAAACCGTTTCACACAATCCAACACACGATTCCACAACCTTCATCTATGGAAGCTTCCTTGACCATTAGCACTTCCCCTTCATCACTGGTAATATGCTCATCCTCACCACCTTTGCAAGAGCCCACTCTGTGGATCTTGTTTTGTTGTACTCTATTTGAAGATCTGCAAACTCTAGCAAAATGCCCTTTACGCATGCACTTGGCACACGTGCTGTCCTTAGCTGGGCACACAATGGCATTTCCCAAATGTGATGAGCTACCACACCGATACCACTCTAATTATCTGAAGGATTGTCATTTGATGGATTTGTCCGATACCTTAACCGCCTCTTCTTTGACTTTTCTTTCATGTACTTCGACTTCACAGCTAATAAATCGTGAGGTTGGGATTTCTTCTCTGACACATTCATCTAGCTCGTGAAAGATGCTGTACTTTCTATCCTGGAAGCTATTTCCACAGCCTTCTCCAACGTCAGATTAGGTTTGGATAATAACGCGTCCTGGATTTTTTTATTGTTGATTTTTTCTACTAGTTGTTCCCGAATCATTTCATCTTCAAAATCTCTGTATTCACATGAAACGGCTAGAATTCTTAAGTCTCCTACATAACTAGTGGCCGACTCGCCTGCAATTTGAACTCTTCTATAAAAAGTATCTTTCCATTATGACATTTTTCCTTGCCTTAATCCTAACATCTAGAGCTTTTATGGCTGTGGCATACTCATCAATAACACCATCTCCCTCACTTTCCATCGACTTAATTGGTTCAGAGGGAATATGTTTGAGAATGTTGTGCCTTTCTGAACCTAGACAATGACGGAGAATGGCAAATTTTGTTTTGTGAGTGAAGGAATCGCCTTCTAACTATGCCTGGGCGTAGTTCGCTGAGTTTTGCTACACGGAACTCCGCGAAGTTACAAAAAAACTCTGCGAAGTTCAGCAAGTGGCAGTGTGTAGTGCGAACTGCTGTTTGCGCTGGTCTTCTTGCCGCTCGGGTAGAAATTCTACCCGTGTGGCAGCTCGCGCTCGCAAACTTATCGTTCGCGAGCGCGAGCAGGGAAAAAACTCTGCTGCACTACGCGAACCGCAGTTTCCTGCACTCCGCAGAAAACTCCACAAACTCCACGAACGGAGCGAGCTCACCGCCAAGGCCTACTTCTAACGCATCCAAATGCGTATCAAAGGCTTCCTTCCATTGCTCCCAATCCAACTCAGGAGTAGTAGGGCTAGGAGAAAAACCAGGTGCAGGGACAAGAGAATGCTGATTGTTTAAAGACTCTTAACTTCCTTTTATACATTTAATGTTCCTGATTAATGAGACTTGATGAAATTGCAGATGTTTATAATGTCACCTTAATGCCACATAACCATGTGTTGATGAGCTTGTCGATGAGTTAAGTGTGCGTGCCACTGATGTTGAAACATAATATGCTAGTGTGCACACCACTGAAGTGCAGCCCAACTTAAAATGGCCACTGATGAACGATGGTACTACTTCCAAGTGGCCTGAATCAAAATGGCCACGGAACACTGGCTTTAGGCAAGAAATGTAGGATATTGCAGCAGGAAAGAGTGATGCTGTTAAATTACTTTAACATAGAGCCAAGTGTGTGTATCACTGATGGTGAGACGCAGTATTCAAGTGTGCACATCACTGATGTGCAGCCCAACTAGGAATGGCTGCTCGAAAACGATAGAGCTTCTTTAATGAGCCCGACTCAAAATGGCCGTAGGATAATGTGGAACATGACATCGGACGTCGACGTTACGGGAAGTAGTGGAGAGCTCGAGCTCTAGAGCCACGCGGGGGAACTGGATGAAGCAGTGAGCGCAGGCCTTGCGTGTCCACCAATTTAAAAGGTACAGTACATGTGGACTTGAGGATAGATAGAGGACACTGCAAGGCTGAGGGAGTCCCCCGAAGCTGGGGAACGCTCAGATTTGTTGACGCTTTCTCGGTGAAGGTGCAGAGACACAATATCGAATCAAAATATCGATTTACAGAAATATCGAGTAAAAAATATCGTGGGTCAGAAATATCGACAGACAAATTCTCGTGGTCAAGAATATCTAATTTAGGTAAGTAATATCGATGTTAAAAATATCGAAGTGTAAAATATCGTTTGCAAAGATATAGTTGTTAAAAATATCGATTTTTTATTAATGTTATGTATTTTAGTATATATTTTATATGTATGAGATGTATTTTTTTTGTATAAGATTTGCTTGTATTTTTAATATATGTGTTAAATTTTTAGTAGTTATTAATTTATTTTTATTTGATTTTTGCGTTTTTAGTTCTGTAGCGAGTGTTGGGTTTATAGGGGAATAGGGTGGGAAGTAATTTAATTATATAAAGTTAATTGATTATTTTTAGTAGATATTAATATTTTTATATTTTAATTTTGCATTTTTAGTTCCGTAGCAGGTTGTGGGTTTATAGGGGAATAGGTTGGGAAGTAATTTAATTATATTAAATGTATTGAATATTTTTTATTTATTATCATTTGTTTAATTGAGATGTTATAGTGTTAAATGGGTAAAGTGATTTATTATTAATTAATTATTAATTGGTTGTTAATTAATTTTAATTAGTTAATTGGTAATTAATTATGGTAATTGTTTAATTATTTTTAGCTGTGTGTTGTGGTGTTTATAGGTGTAAAGGGTGGGAAGTAATTTATGTTTAATTGATGAATTAATAATTAGTTGTTAATTAATTTTAATTAATTAATTAGTAATTAATTATGGTAATTGTGTAATTAATTTTAGGTGTGTGTTGTGGTGTTTGTAGGAGTAAAGGGTGGTAGGTAGTTTATGTTTAATTATTATATAGTTGTTAATTAATGTTAATTATTTGATATTTATTTTGTGTAATTGTTTATTTTTTGTTTGTTGTTTTTACTTTTGAAGGGGTAAAAGGTGGGTATTAAATACATTTTTAAATATTTAATTATTAGTTGTTACTAGTAATAGTTTTTCTTTTAAAAATAACATTTTCTTCTGTTTTATTATTCTATAGTTTAATTTAGGTGTGTGTTGTCGATATTATAGTGTTAAAGCATGTGTACTAAATAAATGTTTATTATTTCTTTTTATTAATAAGATTTTTTAATTGATTATTAATTATGTTAATTGAGGAAATAAATGTAATAAAAAATGTTGAAGTGTTTTGTTATTGGTGTGGTGTTATAAGGTAGGAAATAAAATAAATACATTTATGTTTTAATTAATTTTTTTGTTTGTTTCTATTTGCTTCTTTTAAATAATGTTTGTTTATAAATGTATTTATTAATTTATTTTATATATTATTTGTAGGTTATTGTTATATGTTATTAATATTATAATATGTGTTCTTTTTATATATATTTAATTTTATATTTTTAAAATATTGTTTATTTTTATGATTTTTAAAATTTTGTAATAGTACTTTTTACCCCTTCGCTATCCAACACTTTCCCTACTGTTGCACTCACTGGAATGGGAATAGTAATTTTTGCCCCTCCGCTATCCAACTCTTTTCCTACTGTTGCACTCATTGGAGTGGGAATAGTAATTTCTCCGCTATCCAACATTTTCCCTACTGTTGCACTCACAGGAGTTGGAATAGGAAATTTAATTCCTCCGCTATCCGACACTTACCCTACTTTTGTACTGACTGGAGTGGGAATAGTAATTTTTAGTCCTCCGCTATCCAACACTTTCCCTACTGTTGCACTCTTTGGAGTAGGAATAGTAATATTTACCCCTCCGCTATCCAACACTTTCCCTACTGTTGCACTCTTTGGAGTGGGAATTGTAATTTTTTCCCCTCCACTATCCAACACTTTCCCTACTGTTGCTATCACTGGAGTGGGAATAGTAATTTTTACCCCTCCGCTATCCAACACTTTCCCTACTGCTGCACTCACTGGAGTTGGAATAGCAAATTTAATTATTCCCGTATCCAACACTTTCCCTACTGTTGCACTTATTGTATTGGGAAATGTAGGTTGAATTTTTTTTAATAGGTTAATGTTTTAATTTATTATAGAATGTTTTTTTAAATTTAATTTTAAATTATTGATATATATATATATATTTTATTTTTATATAATTTTATAGTTTAAATATTAAAGGAAGATAATACTTAATAGATAATTTTTAATTAAATATATGTATATGTATACATTTTTATGTTCATGTGTTTATATTTTTTTAATTAAGTTTATTTGTTATATTTAGCTAAAATGTATATTAAATTTAATTTATTTTGCTAAAAATAATATTAATATTTAATATATTTACTATATATTATTTTATTTTATATATATTTAAAATCGATATTTTTTACATCTATATTTTTTACCTCGATATGTTTGATTCAATATTTTTGTACTTACCTGTTAAGGTATTGGAGTCGATATTTTTGCAGTCGATATTTTTTTTTCTATATTTAGAACATCGATGTTTGTTACATCGATATTCTATCCGTGAACCCTCGGGGAAGGACTCTGCGATCGCTAGTCGCTCCGAAGGTCCAGCCGGAAACAAGAAGACACTAGAAGCATGGGAAGCTCGTCCTGTTACTCTCCAGCTTGTCGCAACTACAAGGACGCGCTCACAGTGACAGGTAATAGTCCTTTATTTTAAGTATAACGATAACAGGACGAGTACGCAGCATCCACCACAATCCGCTCTCCAACTGCCTCCCGATTCCCCAATTCCATCTCCCCTGGCAGCTACGAATTCTAAAGAGAATGCTAGGACCAAACAAATACCTAAACCTCCCCTAGGTTGGTCTGACTCACTTACTTTGTGTAATATGGAGTTGGTCTAGCTAAACTTTCCAGGGCTTTTCGTTCCCATTCTACCTCTGTTGTGATCAGCTGCTGTATTGGGATGAGCATGACCCAGGTGAGCTGGAGTGGGCAAAGTCTGGAAGTTACATCATTATCTGTGCTGCTTGCCTGGTGTCCAAATGTATCATCAACATGAAAATGTGTAATAACCGATATGACAATATGCTTAAAATAAGCATGTTTTTCTAGGAAGCATATTTTAGGGGGTGAGCCTAGCTATGTTATAGATAAGCAAAATATTCTGCAAGGAGGTCTTTTATGTAGCTTTTGTTTTCAATGCAAAATTAAATCTGCAGGGTGATTTTGTTCTTTAGCTTATAGTGTGCTGCATGTATGATACATTTTGCAACTAGAGCTGGTTCTAGCATGTTCTAGTGCTTCCAAGTCCTGAAAATCTCAAATAAAGGGTGAAAAAGAGATTTATTTAACTGTCTTTGAATAAAAGCGAGATTAACTTCAAAATTGAATTTTTTTCCCCACTGCACTTGTAATGTGGGCTTCAGTTCTTGCAGGTCGCATACTGCAATGTGGAGAAAGAAACCGTTCCTGGGCTGATTTGCATACCCATAATGCCATGGTGTACACTTGCTACTTTGGGCTAGTTTATTCTGTTTAATTGTGCTCCTGCTGGTGCAGTGATATGTTTGTAAGTTGGGGTGGAAAGCACAAAGTCAGTCAGTCTCAACATCAAGAGCTTCAGTCTCACTCCAGGAGAGAACTCCTATTAAAGAGCAATCAAGAGCGGGTGAGCGCTCCGGGCAGAGTCAGCATTCACACCTACTTGGACTTGGGGAGCACCTTTTGAAGGGACAGGGTACACCGGGGGCAGCTACAGTGGAAACAAGTGAGAGGACGTACTTCACATTACAGGATGCACCGCAAAATGTGGTGGGTAAATGCAGGAGTAAAGAACTTGCGAGAGCGAGGAAAGGCGAGAAGCCTCCGATGAAAGCAGCAACAACCCCTGCAGCCAATCAAAGCGAGAGAAGAGATCTTTCCATACAGCACAGCTCCCCAGAAAGCTGTAAGGACACCTCCATCGCCACCCAAGCGCAAAACTACACAGGATTGACCCCCTGATGCCATTAAACACACCATACGTGATGTCTTAAAATGGCCACACCCCATATGACTGAGGAGGTTGCCCAGTGAGTCACAAGAACTTCACTTAGACCTGCTCCAGGAAAAGAAAATCTATTAACAAAATCACACAACTACTGTTGTAGCTGTGGAAAATACCGACATCTGCCTCCAAGTCATAATGGGCCTCAACCTGCTATCGGAACAGCAGTCTAGCGCCGGGCTACGACGTGTAATCTGTAAGGAGCTACACTTCTAACCATGCGGAAGAGACAGGGCAGGAGGGTGCGCAGCCGCCCTCACAGAGAGCCCCGCCCCTTCATCAGATGGACAAGAGAAAATGACCCCCACTACCAAATTATGCCCTACGCACCCCAGGGTAGTGTGGAGACCTTCTTGCAGCGACTTGGGTCGTATATTTCTGTGATTAAAGACCTAGCAGGTGGGGTGCAAGCCCTGGAGACCCTATACATGGTCACAGGCTTTGCTTGCTGGCAACTTTTTGAAATATACAGATGGTGGCGACAATAAACTTCAGTGGTGTCTGCTGGCCGGAAACAAAGAGCTCCCCCTACCGCAGCATTGGCCATTGACAAATTACTTTTAAGCACTTCAATGTTAACTTTCATCTCAGGGATGGATCAAAGTGAATGAATACCGGTGGAGCACGTCTACTTATGAAAAACGAACAGAATGTAATTTTAACACTGAATTGTACTTTGCGCCTGTCCTGAAAATCTCAAATAAAGTTTGAAGAGACTTATTTAACTGCCTTTAAATAAAAGCGTGATTAGCTGCAAAATTGTCATTTTTTTCCCACTGCACTTGTAATGTGGGCTTCACTTCTTACAGGTCGCATACTGCAATGTGGAGAAAGAAGCTGTTCCTGGGCTGATTTGCATACCCATAATGCCATGGTGTGCAATTGCTACTTTGGGCTGGTTTATTCTGTTTAATTGTGCTCCTGCTGGTGCAGTGATATGTTTGTAAGTTGGGGGTGGAAAGCACAGAGGCCACGGACAGTGGGCCTTTGTTGGAAAAGTCACCCTCGGTGTGAAATCTTTCCATATGAGACCTTTATATAGCGCTCTGGACTTTAAGTTTTAAATTCGACGGCAGCACATTATAGCGTCTGGAGTTCCCTTTCGCTGCCTTCAAAGGACAAGATTGTGCTGACTCGAGGCTATGGCAGAATTTGTGGCCTCCATCACAACAACAGCGAAGGGCAGATGGAGGCTCAGGGGCCGATTCCGATCTCGGCCGGTAGGGCACCTAACACTATTTGTCCGGAAAAAAACCCAGCCGAATGCGTGTTCCCCGACCGAGTCGAACAGTCGTCCCAACGAGCAAGTACGATGCGCATAACAGCCCAGATTCCGAGCGAGCCGTACTTACCCATTTCAGCTCCTGTTCCCCGCCCGAGCCGGATCTGTAAACGCCGAATCGAGTCGCACGGAACCAAATACACAGCACCTTCCGGCCGGACGAGTACGATGCGCACTCCGTACGCGCCGAACCCGTCGCTACGTCCGGCACGTCAGAGCATCCTGGAGAGCTGTACATAACCTCCGATTCCCACAAGACGATCCACGGCGACGAGACGAACAAGCCAGCGACGAGTACAAGTCAAAGCCACGATAAACCCGAACGAGACGAAAAAACCATGAATCCCATCGCGCAGGTCCTACCAATACTCTACATCTATTACCGGAACAGGTACGGATGCGTACGGCGCAGACGGTAAGTCAAACATCCACTACACAAACAAACGACACGTACCCAACATATGTCACACACACATAGGGATGCAGAAATGACGTACACTAGCAACAGCAGAACCATAGGGGCGGGATGGCTACCACCAATGCCATACACACCCATAGGGTGCTGGATGCCTACCACTACCACCACCCCTACTCAGGGGGGCCTGGATGCCTGTCACTACTACCATCCCCACTCATAGGGGGATAGATGCCTACCACCAACACCACCCCTACTCAGGGGGGGCTGGATGCCTACCACTACCACCACCCCTACTCTTGGGTGCTTGATGCCTACCACTACCACCACCCCTACTCATGGGGGGCTGGATGCCTACCACTACCACCACCCCTATTCATGGGTGCTTGATGCCTACCACTACCACCACCCCTACTCATGGGGGCCTGGATGCCTACCACTACCACCACCCCTACTCAGGGGGACCTGGATGCCTGTCACTACTACCATCCCCACTCATAGGGGGATGGATGCCTACCACTACCACCATTCTACTCAGGGCGGCCTGGATGCCTACCACTACCACCACCCCTACTCAGGGAGGTCTGGATGCCTACCACTATCACCACCCCTACTCAGGGGGGGCTGCATGCCTGCCACCAACCCCACCCCTACTCCGGGGGGGCTGGATACCTACCACTACCACCACCCCTACTCATGGGTGCTTGATGCCTACCACTACCACCACCCCTACTCATGGGGGCCTGGATGCCTACCACTACCACCACCCCTACTAAGGGGGGCCTGGATGCCTGTCACTACTACCATCCCCACTCATAGGGGGATGGATGCCTACCACCAACACCACCAATACTCAGGGGGGGCTGGATGCCTACCACTACCACCACCCCTACTCATGGGGGGCTGGATGCCTACCACCACCCCTACTCAGGGGGGGCTGGATGCCTACCACTACCACCACCCCTACTAAGGGGGGCTGGATGCCTACCACTACCACCACCCCTACTCATGGGTGCTTGATGCCTACCACTACCAATACCCCTACTCATGGGGGCCTGGATGCCTACCACTACCACCACCCCTACTCAGGGGGGCCTGGATGCCTGTCACTACTACCATCCCCACTCATAGGGGGATGGATGCCTACCACCAACACCACCCCTACTCAGGGGGGCTGGATGCCTACCACTACCACCACCCCTACTCATGGGGGCTGGATGCCTACCACTACCACCACCCCTACTCAGGGGGCTGGATGCCTACCACTACCACCACCCCTACTCATGGGTGCTTGATGCCTACCACTACCACCACCCCTACTCATGGGGGCCTGGATGCCTACCACTACCACCACCCCTACTCAGGGGGGCCTGGATGCCTGTCACTACTACCATCCCCACTCATAGGGGGATGGATGCCTACCACCAACACCACCCCTACTCAGGGGGGCTGGATGCCTACCACTACCACCACCCCTACTCATGGGTGCTTGATGCCTACCACTACCACCACCCCTACTCATGGGGGGCTGGATGCCTACCACTACCACCACCCCTACTCATGGGTGCTGGATGCCTGTCACTACTACCATCCCCACTCATAGGGGGATGGATGCCTACCACCAACACCACCCCTACTCAGGGGGGGCTGGATGCCTACCACTACCACCACCCCTACTCAGGGGGGGCTGGATGCCTACCACCAACACCACCCCTACTCAGGGGCGCTGGATGCCTACCACTACCACCACCCCTACTCAGGGGGGGCTGGATGCCTACCACTACCACCACCCCTACTCATGGGTGCTTGATGCCTACCACTACCACCACCCCTACTCATGGGGGCCTGGATGCCTACCACTACTACCACCCCTACTCAGGGGGCCTGGATGCCTGTCACTACTACCATCCCCACTCATAGGGGGATGGATGCCTACCACCAACACCACCCCTACTCAGGGGGGCTGGATGCCTACCACTACCACCACCCCTACTCAGGGGGCTGGATGCCTACCACCAACACCACCCCTACTCAGGGGGGCCTCGGTGCCTACCACTACCACCACCCCTACTCAGGGGGGCCTGGATGCCTGTCACTACTACCATCCCCACTCATAGGGGGATGGATGCCTACCACTACCACCATTCTACTCAGGGGGGCCTGGATGCCTACCACTACCACCACCCCTACTCAGGGGTGCCTGGATGCCTACCACTACCACCACCCCTACTCATGGGGGGCTGGATGCCTACCACTACCACCACCCCTACTCAGGGCGGGCTGGATGCCTACCACCAACACCACCCCTACTCAGGGGGGGCTGGATGCCTACCACCAACACCACCCCTACTCAGGGGGGGCTGGATGCCTACCACTATCACCACCCCTACTCAGGGGGGGCTGGATGCCTACCACTACCACCACCCCTACTCAGGGGGGGCTGGTTGCCTACCACTACCACCACCCCTACTCATGGGTGCTGGATGCCTACCACTACCACCACCCCTACTCAGGGGGGGCTGGATGCCTACCACTACCACCACCCCTACTCATGGGGGGCTGGATGCCTACCACCACCCCTACTCAGGGGGGCCTGGATGCCTACCACTACCACCACCCCTACTCAGGGGGGCCTGGATCCCTGTCACTACTACCATCCCCACTCATAGGGGGATGGATGCCTACCACCCACACCACCCCTGCACATAGAACGGGTAATGCATGACACAACCAGCATACTCCAACATAAGGAATGTCTGAAAAATACATCCCCCCAACACCATGACAAGCGTGTGTAGTCTGTGTCAAATGCCTACAACACTGAACATGACATTGAACATACAATCTGACCCCCTATCACATGTGTCACACATAAATGTGTGTGGCCTCCACAATGCAAGCAGACCATGACCACTGTGGGAATGCGGTATAACACCCCATCATCACAATGCCCAAAAGATAAGTGTGGGGTCCATAGCTGAAGCCCAATTGAACATTGTGGCAATGGTGTCTAAACCCCCATCGCCACAGTGACCAAAAGGGAAGTGTGGGGTCCATAGCTGAAGCACATTATGAACATTGTGGCAATGGGGTCTAAACCCCCATCATCACAGTGACCAAAATGTAAGTGTGGGGTCCATACCTGAGGCACATTTTGAACATTGTGGCAATGGGGTCTAAACCCCCATCACCACAGTGACCAAAAGGTAAGTGTGGGGTCCATAGCAGAAGCACATTTTGAACATTGTGGCAATGGGGTCTAAAACCCCATCATCACAGTGACCAAAAGGTAAGTGTGGGGTCCATAGCTGAAGCACATTTTGAACAGTGTGGAAATGGGGTCTAAAACCCCATCATCACAGTGACCAAAAGGTAAGTGTGGGGTCCATAGCTGAAGCACATTTTGAACATTGTGGCAATGGGGTCTAAAACCCCATCATCACAGTGACCAAAATGTAAGTGTTGTCATGGGAAAAGCTGCAAATGCCAAACAGCATGGATGATTCCTGGTCACAGAACAACAAACACATCTGTGGCATAGTAGTGCTTGTGTCCCATAGCAACATAGATTGCGTGAGGCAAACAGTGCAGTGCAAATAAGATATACCTTTGGCCATGTGCAGACAAACATCACCCATGGGGGCTGACATTGTCAACATTTGTCAATAACACAATGACAGAAGTGACCATCATAATGCAGCCCCACATATCTGCACCAATGGACACACAAACGTAGATATCCTGTGGAGACTGTAGATGTCAGGTGAACAAAACCATACCATGGCAGCAATGGGACATACAAACCATGATCATTGTGCTGACTGATGACCTAGGAGTCCCAGGGACAGCAGGGGAAAGCCACCAAACAACATACAGCCAATGGCACACTAAAGATATGCCAATGCAGTGGTGCAGATGCACAAACACAAACAGGTAGCCTCACACTGCATATCAAACACAACAGGTGATGGGGGGTGTGCCAGTGTCCCCAGGCAACCACACAACACATGAGGAGGCCTGAATCACAATTACACAGATGTGTATACAGTGCCACACAAAAGTAACTCATGGATCGGATTCCCCTATGTGGGCAATCAGGCATTGTTAGATGAGAGGGAGCCCAAATTACACATGTCACACAAGCTTGTAGGAACAGCAAATAACACAGCAAGAGACAGACCCACCACAGCACTACCCCCAGGGACCCCACATTGTGGTGACACTGGCCTGCATGATAATCCCACTGTGATGACAAAGCTAGATGTCGTTCACACTGTGAACCACAGTCATGTGTCCTGAGCAACAAACTACCATTACACCTACACAAGCACAAATCAATTAGCACGGCCTGTCAGCCAAGGCCAACATGGAGGTAGGGGTCTAGCCGTGCAACAACTCTCATTTGCACACACTCAACACCACACACCTTGATCTCCACCAATGTGCAGCAGTGAAGCTCACATGGACTGGTGACATTGCACATGCACCCATGACAATCCCAGGGGTGGTGGTGGGAACTAAGGTGCAGAAACCCATCACACATGGCCAGTAAACAAGACTCGTGAATGTCGGACACACTGCACAGTACGCCGTACATGGGCATGATGTGAAATCCACCACAATCAATGGGATCCCGGACACAGTCACACACCAATGAAGAAGTCAAGGTCACCCACAAAGAACACACATAGACAACTTCCAACATTGCAGCTCTGACCCTGAGGAGTGGCAGCAGTCACACACACAACATGTCACAATCACTGAAAGCTAACCCAAACTGTAAATTACATGACTTGTGTAACCAACAAGTGCCAAGGTGAATCCTGACTGTGTCTCATCTGCGTTTGCCCACAAACTCAGCCCTGACAGCAAACACACCTATGGATGACACCCTGATGACCAGTAATGTGCCATACACCCACATCCCAGAGAACCCAGTGCGAATATTTGGGGGGAACATAGGTCAACTCAGCAAGCATCACAAACAGGAACATCATTAGGGATCCCAGCCTGCGTAGCAAAATGGAAGTGAACACACACAGACATGCTCACACAACACACACCTTGGGCTCAGGCAATGTCACGGAATTACACACTGCCATGAGGGGACTCCACTCCTGTGTAAGGAAAGCTGTGCCATACGTTGTCTCTGCAGGGCTCTATCATGTCAGCAGAACACTTGGTCACTCAGTCAACAATTAGCACAAAATGAAGGATCTCGTCACATCAGCCTGGTCATGGGAGTGTCACCGAAATCATCTGCACAGATCCAGCACACATGTATAGCAAGTTGCACTGATAACACAGATGAGTCCTTCCCCATTGATGCCCAAACTTGCATGTCCAGTGGTGATGGTCACACGGTCAGGGAAATAGACAAATTGAACAATGGCAAGCACAACTGATGTGCAGGGGTGTAAGCCACAGATGTGATATTGCAAATAAATGTAGGAAATCCCATTGGCAAATATTGAAAACATGACACCCTCATATTGCTGCAAAGGATGACATGGCTACACACCAGGATAGGACACATTCCCCCTGGACCACATGGGGTCCTGCACAGTGACACTTCATTTCCATGATATCAAAAATCACCATCACTGCAGCAAGGGCATGGTTAGCATCATCAACATCATGTACATCTGAAGCAAAACCACCAGAGAACAGAAAGGAGCTTTATTCAGCATATGTGTGTGAAATAGAAAGTCCAGAAAAAAGACAAAGGCCAATGGCCAGTCCAACAGTAAAGTCCGAACAGGGTGACAGTGGCAGATGTCACCCTTTGCTTGCCTGCACCGCTACGGACCAGGGACATTCCCCTCGGAGGGGCATACGGGGGGCAGGCCAGGCACCGCAGGGACAGGATCAGGGCTCACCAGAAGGAGGCAGGGAAGGGGTGGCTGGTGCTGGAGAGTCACTGACAACTGCAGTGGAGGTGTCTGACATGGTGTGTGCCGGCACAACTGGGGGGCATGAGTCAGATGGTGTGGGTGCCGGCACGACTGCAGTGGGCTGGCCAGATGGAGTGGACAGGTTCCCCACTGCAGTGCCCAAGTCAGACGGGGTGGTAGTGGACTCCACTGCAGTGCCTATCTCCAGGGGAGTAGAATGGGGTTCAGGTAAGGTGGGCAGGACAGAGGGGAGGACACGGTCTCCACACCAGTGGCACAAACATGTGCAGCGGGGGGTGTGAGGCTGGAAGAGCAAGTGGTAGGGGGAGAAGGCCGGATCATTTTGGGGATGGTGTATCTGTGGGTGGGGGAACCTGGGGCAGGGTGTGGTGGGGGAACCTGTGTTGTGGGGGCCTGAGGGATGGAGGAAGGAGACTGTGTGGTTGAGCTGCAGGGCGGTGGCGGGGTCTTGCTCTTCCGGGACCGGGGGGACTTGTGTGTGGGGGCCTCAGTTCGTCTGTGCCTGGGGGAGGGTGTCCGGGGGTGAGGGGCACTCCCCTCTGTGTGGGAGGACTTCCTCTTCCCCCTGTATGCTGGATCAGCTGGATCTGAGGGGAAGAGGCCGAGGTCACAGAGGAAGAGCTGCTTTTTAGGTGGGGTTGCAGGTGAGGCAAGGGAAGGGGTCTTGGAGGGAGAGGATTTGGAGGACTGCGGAGTGACTGTGGATGCCTGTGTGTGTGTCTGTTCCCCATCCCCTGTGGGTGTGGTATCAGTCCCCTGAGGATGCTTGCGTGCATGTTTTGCCTTTGTTTTGGGTGTTTCTGTGCTGCTCGTGTCTGTGTGTTTGGGTGATTGTGCAGGTGTGCATGTGCTTGGGACAGGTAGGGTGCCAGGAAGTGTGGATGGGGCAGAGGTAGGAGGGGTGAGGGACTGTTGGAGGAGGGACACTGCTGCCGTCAGGGAGGAGTCCATGGACTTATTGCTCCTCTGTAGGGCAGACATGCCCGATGAGATGCCCTCCATGAACGACACCAGCTGTGTCAACAGAGTGGTGTGTGCATGGAGGACACTCAGCATTGCTGTCTGCCCTACATGGAGCTGGCGAAGTAAGTACACAGACTCCTCACTCAGGGCAGCAGGGGACACAGGGGCAGGGGGTGCGGTGCCTGGCACGAAGGAGACACGCTCCCGAACACAGGAGGCTCCACGGACCTCTGGAATGGGAGCCGATGGGAGGGTGGTGGTGGTGGTGGCGGGGACAGCAATACTAGCTGGGGTGTGGTGGCTGCTGACACCCGCCTCCACAAGGGAGTCATCCTCCGAGCTGCTGTGGTCCTCAGCTGAGGTGGATGGTGCTGAGGACTCCTCGGTGTGGCTCCCCTCGCCCTCCGTGCCACTGGGTCCCTCCGACCACTCATCGGCTGCTGACCCAGTCTGGCTCTGCAGCTCCTCCTGGTCCGTGGTGGCCGTGGATGTATCTGCAAACAATTAGGGAAACAGACAAACATCAGTCACCTGCACTGACCGCACACACCACAGTAAGTACAGCACATTACAGAGCAAGCCCTGGCATCCTTAGTTGAACATTGCCAAAAGTGCTCACACAGATTAGGAGAAGCCAATTGTCAGTCTGATGGTCAACCATGGCACTCACACCCCTCCTGGCCTTTGAAGTAGGGTTCTGTTCTACCATATAACACAGACCTATGTACCTTTCTGCTCTGCCCATGAAACATGGCACTCCCATATAGGCCCCACCAGTCAGGCCCTGATAGATGACCTAAGTTGTCCATTTTTCTTTTAGCCTTTTAGTACCTGTCACAGTGGTCCACACCCCCTTAGATACATACACTTAGGCCCAAGCCCTCACAGTGGTCCACACCCCCTTAGATACATACACTTAGGCCCAAACCCACCTCCTTAGATGCACACACATGTAGGCCCAAGAGGCCACTGCCTCTTGCTATCATTTTTAATACAACAAATCTTGTAGGCCTTTCTGACCTGACAGCAGGGACCTGTGCCATCCACCGCGGCACCAGCCCCCCTTGTAAATTTCCACAGTCACAAGAATAAGGTTAGCCCACACGTACGTGACACTCTGCTGGTACATCTTGCTCTTTCACAAGCAATGTTTGCAATATTTTAACTTATGAAACTTTCCACGCTTGCTCAACTGAAACTGAAAAGGCGGCTACGTGACAGAGAAATAACATATGAATTCTTAATTACTGAGCATCTTACGGTAAAAGTTATCTTTTTCTTATGTTTGCGGTCAAGAGCACCGACCACCTGCTAAAAGCCCCTGTTTTCACCATGATACCACTTCTCTGTTCTCCAAAAAACTTTCCACAGTTACTGTAAGCGTGCGGTCAAGGACCCACCTCAGGGCCCACGTCAACTGTGGGTAGGAGTTCTGCATTAAGCCATATAAAATGTTTGCACCCATGTCCACGCCTTGAACTCTTCATACCAGTGCATTCCATGGTGGGGGTACCCGGTCAGCCGTTCTCCTGATCTTGGGCCTAGAACTTCTACTCTCAAGGTGGTAATGCTCTTTTCTGATTGCTAGCCTTTTGGCTTTGTCAGCCTCTCTAATTTAGCTCATCCACACCCAATTCATTGCATTTATCCTAGCTTAAACTGTGTAGCCTTGGATGGTTCTTGCTCTCTTATTTAAGATTTGCCTTCTAGGCGCTTGCATATTCATGATCCCTCTTTTAAGACTTGCCCCATAGGCTGTAGCTCACTGATAGATAGTTACATAGATCTTTGTGCTTCACTTAAAATATGATTTGTAATATTGTTGATGCTTTCATTTTCATCCTGCTCATGTGTTGACGAGCAGCATTAAATGAACAGTTCTCGGTGTTACTGAATTGCTTAACAAAGTGCCACTGTATTTCACACCGTTGTTCCTTCTTTTCAAGTGAACGAGCAGAGTGCGGGTCGTGCACTCATGAGCCAGTAAGCAGAAGGGTGTGACCACCCATTTACCCTCAAACAGCTTGCACCCATCTGTCTGGTGCCTGTCGGATGGTAATACCCCAGTGTGGACACATGCACCACCTACCCAGTTGTTGGACATTGCAGAGAACACGGTGAAGTATGTGAACATGCACACATCACATCTCTTGCCACTGAGTCAGTACAGGTGTCCGGATAAAGGGATGGCTAGAGTCTAATTTGAAATGCATGTGATGCATACCAGCACCAGACACCATGATGCACCCATGTCCTCATAGTCAATGCCACAATGGGGTGCATGTTGCACATGTCACTCCCCTGCAGGATCACTCTTAGGAAGTTTAATGCCATGGCACAGGCATGCCTGCAAAGTCATACATCACTGTCTCCAGTCACATGGGCAGGGCAGCCAGCCAACAACAGTCTGCACTGTGTCACAATCCTAGGTCATGGGGAATGCAAGTTCTGTAGCTGACAAGTGCACATGTCCACCCCCACACACCACATCATCTGAACTCTTATTTGTCCACGTCATACCAATTGGACATATGGGAGACATGAAACACAACTCTCTGAACCTGAGCACCGCACAGTCTGCTGTGAATGAAAAACAGCTGCCTGAACTTCTCAGTCGCATGCACCAGTCTGCACAGTCAAGTGATCAAACACCTATATGTCACACAAGTATCGTATCTCATGGTCACATCTCAGATGGCATGCTGAGCCCTAACCGATGAACACCCCAGTAGTCCTGACAACGAAGCCACAGCACAATGACACAGAGGCAGGCACCTGAGGGAACATTTCACTGAGCACAACGTGTCAGCTGATACACGGGAGTGGGAGTACAGAGTGTATTGTATGCCCTGGAGTAGGCATGACTGTCCTGCTCCACGTGAAAGAGGGATGAGCCCTGGACAGTAGGCATGTGGCTAAGCATGTGTGACACACTTGATATACATACTCCTGAGGCCCAAACATTGTTCCCACCCGCAGCATGGGGTGTGCCAAATACCCCAGGCACATGTGGTGAGTCAGATCAGCAATTGGAACACATATCAAAGTTACACGCAGATTACATGTCAGAACTCAGGCATTGTGTAAGCAATTGACCCACCCATGAAGCCCACCACAAAGGTACGGTAACAAATGCTGTCCCCCACCCTGAGCTAAGCAAAATGCAAGGACACAGTACCCAAGTGACACAATTTCCAGACTGTAAGGGCCACACCTGGTTATCAGATGAGGAGTGGGCATGTCACAATTGAGGGACATGGGTCCTGGACCACAAGACTGATGTACTATGGAGGTTTAACCAGGCCAGAGGAGGGCACATAGCATGTCAGACAAAGTTCACAGTGCAGTCATGGACTCACCCCCTCCTTGCTGCGGTCTGGCCTTCAGCTGCCCATCCAGGTCAGGGAAGACCACCGCCAGGATCCGGAGCATGTGGGGGGTCAGGGTCCGGTGTCCACCCCTCCTGCGAGGAGGCGACAGCTTCAGCTGGACCCTTGAGATCCTCCGGGTCCAGCCCAAAGGTCCTGCCACCTCTTCTGGCAGTTGCGGATCCGGCGCTTGTAGTCCCCCACGGATCGTACTGCCCGGACGATGGTCAGCCAGATCTCCTGCTTCTGGTGGGCATCAACCTGTGAGGATGACAAAGTGAAAAAGGCCATTACTACATATGCAACATATCCGTGCATCACACAGTTGGATATACATGTCTCAATCACAGGGGCATATGATGTACACAGGCAGTGCAACTATGGCTATGAACAGTTTACCAGCAGTTACTGATTGGTATTATTGCCTGGGAAGTAAAACCTTGTTGGAATGCACTGTTACTGCACTATACCTGTTCAGTGCATGTAACTACACACTTTGGGGGGTGAGAACTACTCAGTGAGCATGCTAGCCAGTGGTGTGCACACTGGAAGTCTTGCTAGTCAGACAACATGCACATTTAGTAAGGCAGTGGACAGTACACTCACCTGCTTCCCTGGTTTCCCATACAACTTACTGTACTGTGGAAGGAGGCTGTCCAGCAGGGCCTGGTTCTCCTCAGTGCTGAAGGCTGGGGCTCTCTCCACAGTACGTGCCATTGCAGTAGCCAGAGGATGCAGAGACAGCAGCAGTGTTGGTGGCAGATGTCGTCCTGGAGCATGTAGTGCAGGCAAGTGAGCTCTCAGGGCAACAGCCAGCATTATATGTGTGCTGCAGAGGCAGATACTGTCCCATGTGTCCAAAGTGATAGGTCCAAGTCGTTAGCATCTTCTGAATCTGGCCAATCCATGGAATTGCACCACTTATACACGCCCACAGCATCCTTCAAAAGTTAAACTTCATGACACCCATGAATTTGCAACATTGTTGTGGCTGGCCAACTGAATTCACTGCATCAGACTCGTTAAAGCTTCGAAAACGTGTCCGTTGCCATGCCAGGCCCTAGCCAATGCGTGCGCACCGATCGGACCATTGCTGTACAACGCGTATTTCTGTCTACATCATATGCAATGGCCAATGCGTGCGCACCGATCGGTCCATTGCTGTACAACGCGTACCCGCTCACATCATATGCAATGGCCAATGCGTGCGCACCGATCGGTCCATTGCTGTACAACGCGTACCCGCTCACATCATATGCAATGGCCAATGCGTGCGCTCCGATCGGACCATTGCTGTACAACGCGTATTTCTGTCCACATCATATGCAATGGCCAATGCGTACGCACCGATCGGTCCATTGCTGTACAACGCGTACCCGCTCACATCTTATGCAATGGCCAATGCGTGCGCACCGATCGGACCATTGCTGTACAACGCGTATTTCTGTCCACATCATATGCAATGGCCAATGCGTGCGCACTGATCGGTCCATTGCTGTACAACGCGTACCCGCTCACATCATATGCAATGGCCAATGCGTGCGCACCGATCGGACCATTGCTGTACAACGCGTATTTCTGTCCACATCATATGCAATGGCCAATGCGTGCGCACCGATCGGTCCATTGCTGTACAACGTGTACCCGCTCACATCATTTGCAATGGCCAATGCGTGCGCACCGATCAGACCATTGCTGTACAACGCGTACCCGCTCACATCATATGCAATGGCCAATGCGTGCGCACCGATCGGACCATTGCTGTACAACGCGTATTTCTGTCCACATCGTATGCAATGGCCAAAGCGTGCGCACCGATCGGTCCATTGCTGTACAACGCATACCCGCTCACATCATATGCAATGGCCAATGCGTGCGCACCGATCAGACCATTGCTGTACAACGCGTACCCGCTCACATCATATGCAATGGCCAATGCGTGCGCACCGATCGGTCCATTGCTGTACAACGCGTCCCTGTACAAGTCACTCGCATATGTCACCATGCCTGTCACAGGTGAACGTATGCCAGCCACATTTACTTTCCAGGGACTCAGGGGCACACCTACAACACCACAGCCTGTCCACACTGTATCCTAAGGCATGTAAGGCTGCATTACCTTTTCTGTGTATGGGGGTCAACATGTGGTTTTTTGGGTGGCACTTGGGGGCAGCCACTCCCAGGCTGTGCACGTGTTCATGGGGACAGATTCCTTGGTGTGTTGTGCACATGACCACTGTGATGTGCAACTGTTCATTTCAGAGCATGTGGCATGGTCACATTTCCAGGTTGTGTATGTGTATGTCACGTCACATACCCCCTGAGTCCCATGTGGGATGGTATGTACGTCACAGGGTGACCCATTGCCACAATAGTGATGGCCCTCCACAGTCTGTGTGCATGTTGTGTTTACAATGTCTTTGATTCCATGTGCACAATGGGAGACAGTCTCCACATCCACGTTGTTTGTGCATGGACTTTGATGTTGTGGGTGTGTGTGTGTTTTCACAGACATCCATGTCTGTCCTGCAGAGGCAACAGGGACCACTACCTGTGGGGGTCATGGTTGTTTTGCTGTGGTGTAGTCATGATACGCCATGTCATGCCAGTGTCCATGTGGCAATACAGGGTCCCTGGGAATCTACCTGTCAATGAGCTGTGATGCCTGGGGCACATCTGTCCTCACATGTCACTGTGGTGTGTGTTTGGAAGGTGACAGCAGTACATGGGTACTGTGACATAGCCTAATGATATCCCATAACACAACCTGGAACTTGTTGTCAACACATGTTGAACTGTGATGTTAGATGTTGGCCATGTAGGTGCCATACATGTCCTTACAGAACGGCACACACATCAGGTACTTGTGTCTCATAATGATGTATCATGTGATATTGAGTATGGTCTATGCCACATATGTGGGGTGACTGACAATCTTTCTTTCTTCAGCTATGCACTGCAGGGCACCAGCTGTCCATAGACCATTCCCTGACCTTGCAACCATGGTTGAACGGGACTGCATCCGACGGTACCGCTTCAACAGGCCGCTGATTGAGGAATTGACGGTGCGGTTGGCCCCACATTTGCAACCTGGCCGGACATACCCTACAGCGCTGACCCCCAAGGTGAAGGTGATGGCAGCCCTACACTTCTTTGCCACCGGTACCTTTCAACACACTGTGGCGTCTGCTGGTGGGATGTTACAGACCATGTTCAGCCGTGTGCTACGCGATGTTTTGGAGGCAATGTTGAGATACCTGAACCAGTACATCTATTTCCCTAAACGTCAACAACTCACTGACGTCAAGAGTGACTTCTATGCCCTGGGGAGGATGCCGCATATCATTGGCTCCATTGATGGGACACATGTGGCTTTGGTACCACCACAGGCACATGAGCAGGCATACAGGAACAGAAAACATTACCATTCGGTCAATGCTCTGGTGGTATGTCTTGCAGATATGAGCATCTCACACGTGTGTGCCCGTTTCCCCGGTTTTGCACACAATGCCTAGGTGATGAGGAGTAGTCACATCCCGAGGATGATGTCACAGATGCAGAACCAGCGTGCCTGGCTTGTCGGTGTGTACTGACTTTGTACCATTGTGTGTGTTCTGCAATGTAGTATTCCACCCTCTTTTCCAACTCAACTAATGTGCAATTGTCTGTATGTAGGTGACTCGGGATACCCCAACATGCCGTGGTTGCTGACGCCCCTCAGGAACCCTGATGCGCTACAATGAGGCACATGGTCGGACCAGGAGAGTGATCGAGCGGACATTTGGTCTCCTGAGGAGCCGCTTTCGCTGCCTGGACAA